>VYXD01015611.1:66614-77327 GCA_013397195.1 Hylia prasina
TCTCCAGCCCCCTCCAGACCACGCCCCTCAAGCCACCTCGCCCCACCCCTATAGCAAAGCCACGCCCACCCACCCACAGAGCCCAGCCCACTCTTCTCAGGCCCCGCCCACTCGGTCCCTCAGGGGGATGCAGGCCCGGGAGGGGGATCCTGCCCCTCTCATCCCATGGGACAGAAAGAACAAACAGCTGCAAACTCATGAGAGAAAACCCCAACCCTGGAAGCGCTTGGAGCACACACTGAGTATTTAATCAGCTGCTGGACCTGAGGGGGCCAAGAGGCAGGTGGGATTCCGGGCTGTGTTAGGAGGAGCATCGGTGGTAGGGCATGGGAGCTGCTCCTGCCCCTTCCTCAGCCCTGGTGGCACTCAGCTGGAGTGCTGTGTTCAGCTCTGGGCTCCTCGGGATCAGCGAGACCTGGAGTGCGGCCCGTGGGGGCTGTGGACATGATGCAGGGACTGTAGCATCTCTCGTACGAGGAACGGCTGGGAGCTGTTCCGCCTCCAGAGGAGACCCAGGTGAAAGGGGCCCTCAGCCCTGTGTGTCCGTGTCTGCAGGGAGGGCTCCGAGCAGGGCCCAGGCTCTGCTCCGTGGGGCCCAGCAATAGCACCAGAGGAACAGGCAGGAACCGATGCCCAGGAACTTCCACCTGGGCATGAGGCAGAACTTTGGTGTGCAAGTGACCAAGCACTGAACAGGCTGCCCAGGGAAATTGTGGAGTCTCCCTCACTGGGGATATTCCAGAACCATCTGGACACAATCCTGTGCTCTGTGCTCTGGGATGGCCCTGCCGGAGCAGGAAGGTGGGAACTGATGGCCCAGTGTGGTCCCTTAAACTTGAACTATTCTGGGGTTCATTCCCGCGACAGTCGCGTCGCTGCTGCCACGGTTGTCACTGTCCCAGCACTGACCACGCCCCCACTGAGCCACGCCCCTGTCTGGTCACGCCCCCGGGCGCTCCCGCGGGTCCCACGTGGCAGAACGGCGGGGACACGCGTGGGGACAGGGTCCCTCCATGGGGATGGGGGTCCCTCCACGGGGCTGAGGAACCCTCCATAGGGATGGAGACACCTCTGTGGGTCTGCAGGTCCTTTCTGGGGCTGAGAGTCCCCCCGTAGGGTCAGGGGTCCCTCCATAGGGATGGGGATCCCCCCACGGGGCTATGGATCCCTCCATGGGGCTACAGATCCCTCCATGGAGTGAGGGTCCCACAAGATGTGGCTGGCAGAGCTCCACCTCTCTCTGCCTCTGGGTGTCACCTGCACAGCCAATAGAGCCAAATTTTGGGCCGTGTCTTTATTGGAGATGCGGCTCCACAGGCTGACACACCTGAGCACCCACTAAACACCATCACCCAGTGCCCCAGGTGACCAGTGTTGGTGTGGGAGAGCTGTGACAGGTGACAGATGACATGGTGGGTGATGGCCAGGCAGACATGGAGCCTTGTGGGTGTCCCCACACGTGTGGGCACAGAGTGGGCAGTGGGTCAGTGTCCCTGTGACCACAGCTTGTCCTCTACCCACGTGCCCAACACCCCTGGATGAGCCCCTACCCATGGGTGACATGTCCCCACTGCAGGTAGGTGGTGACAGGAGAGGGCAAATAAAATGTACAAGAGCTGCTTTCACCTTCATCTCCAGAGCAGGATTCCAGCATCGGGGAAAGGAGGGAAATAAAGAGAAAGGAGCTTGCAAACAAAAAGGAGACATGACCTTGCCAAGATCCACCTGGGATTCTGAGCCGCTGCACAAGGGGAAGGAAGAGGATTTCTCTTGCTCCCAGTGTTTTTCCCTTTGTTCTCTGCCTTCAGCCTGGGCTTTGCAGCCTGTTTGTGTTGGCCCCGGGGCAGAGAGAGGAGCCTGGGTGTTGTGTTGGTTTTATTCAAAAATAACTGTACACATCAGCCCCTATGCAGGAAGTTTCCCTTTTTAAGGGAAGAAGTCAAAGGGAAGAGTTGTGTTTGCTGGAGTCCTCATGGTATGGAGAACATCCAGCTACCAGGATGAGGCCGTGGTTGGGAAGGGCTGGCTGTGCCCACCTGTGCTGTCACTGTCCCCTCCATGTACCCCTGCCTCTGACTGGGTTGCTCTCTGAGGGGATCCCCAAAAACCTTGTGAAAATCCCTTGTTTTAACCCAGCCCTTTACAGGGGATCTCAGCCACTGTCACTGTCACACTGTCACATTGTCACACCCTCACACCCTCAGGACAGGGCCAGGCAGGGAAGCCCAGGCTGGGAGATGCAGCACCCTGAGGCGTGGGGAACATCTACAGATGGATTTGGCAAGACTTGGTCCCTCCCAGCTGAATTTCCAAGGATTTCTCCTCCTGAGGTAGCCTGACTTAATTCAGCCTTAAAAATTGAATTTGGGACACGACTGACTTTTTCACTCTTCTTCCTGTGAATGCTGAAGGGTTTAGAATCCCCTTATGATCACCTTTAATTAAGAGCTTTGCTTTAAACCTAATTGCTGCCATCAGTGATACCTAAACCTTAACATTCCCAGCTCTTGTCTTTCCTGGCTTTTGCAGCTCAGATTTATTTTATTTTATTTTATTTTTAATAAATTACGCCACCTCCTGTTTCCCCTGTTGCACTTACCCAGGCAGCATTCCCAGGGAAGGAATTTTCCCACTCCAGCTGCATCTGCAGCCGCTGACAGCGAGCATTCCTAAGGGATGCTGTGCCTTGGGAGAGCTCTGTGACGAGCTGCTGAGTCCCACTGTCAGTGGGAAAACACAATCCCGGCCCTCACAACCCCGATGGAGCTGGGTCTGAGCTGCTTTTTGGTTTTCCCCCATGGCACTGCTTCCAAGAGCTTTCTCCCCATTCCTGGCACTTAGAGCACTCCCTGGATTTCCCATCCCAACGAGGTTTAAAGAGGTTGTACTAGGTTAATTATGATTTTTGTGTAAATTGATCTGAAGGAAAGAAACATGAAATTGGGGCTGTTCAGCCTCCAAGGGTCCAGGCAGGGTTCCCACGACAGGATGCTCGTTTTGGGGTGTCCCATGCCTGGGTACCCATATTGGGGTGCCGGTGTTGGAGTGTCCTCGCCAGGAATCCCGTGCCAGGATGCCCTTTTTGGGGTGTGCCATGTTGGGGTGTCCTTTATGGGACACTCAGGATGGGGTGACTGTGCCAGGGTGCCCTGTCCCCTGGTGACAATACCGGAGTATCCGTTTTGGGGTGCCCCATGTTGCAGTCCCCATGCTGAGGTGTCTGTGACAGGATGCCCGTTTTGGGATGCCCATGTTGGGGTGCTTACATTGGGGTGGCCATGCCCGGGTGCCCATATTGGGGTACCTGTGCTGGGGTGTCTTTGCTGGGATGCCCGTGTCAGAATGCCCTTTTTGGGGTGTCCCACGTTGGGTTGTCCTTGATGCTGAGGATGGGGTGACCCTGCCAGGGTGTCCTGTCCCCTGGTGACAATAGTGGAGTGCCCATATTGGGGCAGTCCCTATGCCGAGGTGTCGGTGACAGGATGCCGGTTTTGGGGCGCCAGTTTTGGGGTGCATCATGCTGGGGTGCCCCGTGCCCCAGAGTCCATGTTGGGGTGCTCATATTGGGGTGCCTGCGTTGGAACGTCTTTACCGGGATGCCCGTGGTGGGATGCCCCTGTTGGGGTGCCCCATGCCCGGGTGCCCTGTCCTGGGGTGCCGGTGTCGCGGTGTCCGCGTCGCCCCGGCACAGACCCCGCTCCGCCGGTCGCTGCTGGTCCCCGCGAGGTGGCGCCGGCGGCCCGGGAGAACCGGGGGACACGGCGGGACGTGCCGGGGCGGGGGACACGCGTGGGGGACCCTTCTCGGGGACAGGGAGCGCCCCGCCTTTGGGGCGGCGATGGATGCCCCGAGTTTGGGTGACGAGTGAGCCGTGGCTGGATGGGGGCGATGGGTTCCCCATGGGACACCCAGTTTGGGTGACGGGTGCCCCGTGCGTGGTGGCTGGGGGCGATGGGTGCTCACATTTGGACAACGGGTGACCCAAATACGGTCCCAGCCCCGCGTTAGGCCGTGGGTGCCGGGTGAGCGGAGGGGTGGGGCGCGGGGGCAGCCGGTGTCCCCGCGGGCCAGGCACGGGGCGGGACACGTGGCCGGCCAGCTCTGCGGGGACAAGGGGCCCATTCAGGAGGCTCCGTGTGCCGCGGCTGCAGGCGGGCGCTCCGGGTCCCAGGCGGGTGACTCGGGTCTGGCACGGCCGCACGTGCAGCTGGCACGGTCCCCTCGCCCCCACCCGGCCTGAGCCTTTGTGCCCCCACATTCCCTGCTCAAACAGGGACACAGGGCTGGATGCAGCAGGGACGGAGCTGTCCCGGAGCGGGGATGGAGCCTGAGGGTTAAACACCCGCCTCGTGCTCACAAATTCCACATGTAATAAAACACTTGGGAATCGGTCCCAAACGATGCCACATTAGAGCGGGCCGGGCTGGCAAGGTGGAGGCTGGGAAGAGCCCGGAGCCAGGGGAAAGCTGGGCACTGCACTCCCTCTGCCTGTGAAATGGAGCCAGGATGTGCCCAGCCCCGGCTACCCTCAACAAGGGGGCAAAAAAGGCAGAGAGAGGTGGGAGACAGCAGCGGGGACACCCAGCCCACCCATGGGACCGGGTTTGGCCTCTCTGTCGCCTGTTCTGTGGGCCAGGGCAGGGCAGAGGGTTCCTGGACAGCACCAGGGCCTCTCCAGAAGTTCTCCAGCAGTGTGGGGTTAGACACAGCCAGGGCTGCAGCATCAGGCAATTCAAGCTCCAGCAGAGCCTAAAAGGACTAAATTGGTTTTCCCCTGGCAAAGCAGAGCTGATGGGAACCTCCAAGGGCTGGGAGGGAAGGAGCCACTGTGTTCCAGTGAAAAAATTCCTGGTAACTTCCCTGGGGTTCAGGACTGCTCTGAGGGGCTGAGAAGGCGACTTGTCTGCCATCAGCAGTGCCTGGCACAGGCTGTGTCCCCATGTTTGTCCACCTCCTTCCTTGCTCAATCTGGGGCTCTGGCTCCTCATATACAGTGCTCTCATCGCTGTGTGAGGGAGGCTCCAGCAGTGGTAGCCACGTCTCCCTAAGGAGAAAAAGCTCCCAAACTGGGCTCAAACCCAGTTTGAGACCAGCTGAGACCAGTTCCAGAACCAAAAGGGGAACGCTGCCAACCACAAGTGGCTTTATCCTGCCTGGACCTCTGTGGTGATTCATTTCCTAAATGTTCTGTTCACCCCAAAATGTATGGTTCATTGCTGAGTTGTAACCCTTCCCTAAATTATCATTCATTGTAACTCCTGCCCATCACTTCATCCTCGGTGCCCTATGGGTTTACCCAACCCCTCCTACCTTCAGTATCCCATTGGTCCAAGCCTTGGACCTGCCCCTGCTCGGGGGACACTCTTAAGTGGATACACCAGGGATCAGCTCTCTCTATCTGGCTGGTCTCTCGGGAGGTCTGTCAGTCTGTCTGGTCTGGGGCTGGCCTGGCATTGCTCTCTGGAGGCTCCCCTGGTGGGGGCCATGCCAAATAAAACCATCTAATCAACACCCTCAGAAGCCATGTCCTGTCTTGCCTGCCAACATGGTGCTCTCAGCTGCCACACAACCAAGAGACTTCTCCCCAAAGGCTCTGGTGAGGCTCTTGTACCTCCCCTTCCATCCTGGACCCAGAGGGATGTTGCCCTCAACCTCTGCAGCTCCTACCCGGGCCCAAAAGGAGCAGAGGAGAACACAACAGAGCTCCACTGGCACCAGCATGGCTTTGATGCCTCACCCACCCCAGGTCCTCAATATCAACAGGATTTCAAGTGGAGAGGAAATTGTTGTATCACTTGTTGTTGTGGCAACAGCAGCCAGAGCATCCCTGGACAGATTTGGCCCAGAGAGTTGGCAGGACAGATAGAAAGGACAGATGTTGCTCTGTCATGTGGAAGGGAACTCCCTGGTGCCATGCAGGATTGACCCCAAGAAATTAAAGTGGGGCTTGGAAAATTGCACATGAGGGGTTTTGCACAAGGGAAAGGGAAGTTGTACACAGCCATCAGAGCAGGGTGTGGGAGCAGGGAGCTCACTCCATCCCTGGGGCTATGGACCACCAGTGTCCTGCCCTGCCACTGCGGGGGCTCCGCTTGGGATATTTAATCTGATGGGAACAAACTTGCCTGCATTAACCTGCCTCGTGATCCAGCCTGTTATTGTCAGCTAAACTGGGTCAGTAGTGAAGACGAGCTGTTGCTGGAAGGCAGGTTCACGTCAGAGGAGCTGATGTGCACCTCAAGCCTCTGTGCCAAGCACTGGCTCTGCCCGAGGATCAATGAACATGACAGAAGCCACCCCCACAGCCCAAGGGGAGTAACCCCAGTGTGGGATGAGCTCCAGAGGTGCCTTTGCACGTGGTTTGTGCACAGTGTCAGAGTGCTGCTTGTGCAAAGTGTCCCTGGTGCATTGTCCCCCCACGCCTGCACAGTTGGGACCCCCATTCCGGGGATCCCTGGCTGGGGCTGTGTGGGAGCAGAAGTGGGATGTGGGAGCAGCAGGGCAGAGGGGCTGTGCCAGCTGCCTATGGGCACCAGCTGCCCACTGTACACTCTTGCCAGGGAAAAATCTCTTTTGCAGTGCCACAGGAGTGGAGTTGTGTGCACAGAGCTGTGCAGAGCTTCCCCACTCCTATCCAAACTGATTCATCTGGTGGTGGCAAAAAGAATTCAGCCCTGAATTGTGCCAGCCTGGAGCCAGGAGCTGCAGCAGGACCAGCACACCTGGGGAGGAGATAGTAACCTCTCCCCCCATAAACCTCCACACCAGAAAAATCCAACTGCTGCCAATTTGGAAGTGGTTTCTTGATTCTCTGTAAGGTCACGCCTGGTGTCCCTGGAAAATCATCAGCCCCTGGAACCCTGGCAGCATCCAGCGTGTCCTGGTGCAGCTCAGAGAGGAGCTGCAGGAGAGCACAGGGTGAGTGGGCAGAGAATCAGGGAATGGTCTGGGAGGAATCTTAAAGCCCATCCAGTTCCACTCCCTGCCGTGGGCAGGAACACCTTCCACTGTCCCAGGCTGCTCCAAGCCCTGTCCAGCCTGGCCTTGGGCACTGCCAGGAATCCAGGGGCAGCCACAGCTGCTCTGGGCACCCTGTGCCAGGGCCTGCCCACCCTCACAGGGGGGAGCTCTTTCCCAAAATCCCATCTAACCCTGCCCTCTGGCACTCGGAAGCCATTCCACCATCCTCTCACTACATGCTCTGGTCAGAAGTCCCTCCTGAGATTTCTTATAGATGCCCAAGACACCCAAAAAGCAAAAATCCAGAGCACTCTAAAGTGACAGAGTGACTCCCAGCTCTTCGGGATTCTCACATCTCTCAGGGGCCAGTTCAGCTCACAGAACCAGCAGAAAACAGGGCATTGCCCTTCCTTGCTTCCCTCTCTTCTTCCAGACGTAAAACTGAGAGAAATCAGTGAAAAGATGTCCTGATTCAGGCAGGTGGTTCAAAAAATGACCCACTCCCCACTACCTGCCAGGAGACATCAGCTCCAGCACTGAAGCCCTGCATGGTGGCCAGATGGTTGGGATTCATCTGGGAAATCCTGGAAGCTTCCATTACCCTTTATTAGCAGCCCAGGAGCCTGCTTGGGCCACACAAGGACTTGGACGACAAACTGATTAAAGACCAACCTAACGAACTCAAAGAGAATTCTTTAAATGGAGCCCGCTGTGCCTTGGAGAACTCCTGCCATGTCTATTTATTTAAATTTAATGGAATTTTTGTGGTAAGCTAATTAAAAATGAATTGATTATTTAAGAGGCAGTCAGAGCAGTTTAAGCACTGCTGACTTGATGATTTTAGTGTTTTCCTTAGAAAAGCCTTCCCAGCTATGAAGCTTTCTGCACGTACAGATGTGCAAGGGGGAGAAAAAGGATACAAAGAGGGGAGTGGATGAGTTTGGAGCCAGCCTTGGAGCAGTTTCTGGATAAGGGAGCAGCCGTGGGGACAGGAGCAGGGGCACATCCCAGCCCCCATCACAGAGCTGTGCAGCTGCCCCCAATAAACAGCTCCTGTTTCTGCAGAAGGCAGAGACCTGTCAGAAAATACAGGCGTTAAATAATGTACAAAATCCCTCTGCAGGGAATATCCAGCTCTGGCACTCGCTGGCTCTGGATGCACTTCAGGCACGGTGCATTCCCTGCCTTCCTGTGGAGCACAGGGCCACAGGCAATGACCCCAACCAGCTTTCACCCCTAACACTGGAGGTTTCCATGCCACGTCTCCACCCCAAAGAATTTGCAGAGGTTCACTGAATGCAGGAGGCTCTGCCTGGCCCTGGAGCCACATCCCAGAGCAGGAGCAGAGTGTTGTGGTGGCACTGACACAGCTCTGTCACCAAAGCTGAGCTCCATGGCCCCCAACCTGCCCAGCAGGGCTGAGCACATCCTCTCCAGCAGGATAAAAGAACGACGGGATTAATAAACTGGGGACAACAGCCAGGAGAGCCAGATGGCAAAAGCATCCTGCCCCGAGCTGTGTTTACATGTCTTTGGCTGAGAAAGTGAGGAACCACAGGGGGAAAAGTTCCCAGCCCACACTAGCATTGCAGGGCGGCAGGTCCCAGCACAACTTCCTCCACCAGTGTGATGGGGAAGGACTGGTTTTCCTTCCAGGTGGCATCTGGCTCTGCTGGACCCAGCTGCGGTCCAGAGCCTGGGCTCACCTATGCCCAGCTGGGCTACAGACACCTCCTCGGGATGCTCCTGTCCCGCAGGGATGCTCATCCCCGGCAGACACCGGCTCCCAGCTGCTCTTGCAGCCCGCAGATGGAGCATGGCACCCGGCACGGTGTCACTGTCCCCTGGCCCCCTGCGGCAGTGCCGTGTGAGCAGATGTGATGGGGAGGCTGTGGGCTCTGTGGTGGTGCTGGCTGCTCTTCCCTCGGAGTGCAGGGCAGGGTTTCAGGGTCCCCAGATGTCCCTGCGCCCCAAGGAAGGGTGGCAGGGCCCCCAAAATGTCTCTGTAAGCCCGGGCAGGGCGGCAGGGCAGGATCACAGGGCACTCAGACATCCCCACGCCTCAGGACGGGGTGGCAGGGCCCCCCCAGATGTCCCTGCACCCCAGGGCATGCGCATGTCCCCGGAAGAGGGAAATTATCACCCAAAAGACAGTGAAGGAGGAAGCTCCGGCCTGATTTTATCTCCCAGCTGGGCACCTATAGGCATGCAAAACGCTGTCACTGAGCCCATCACCGGCCACTATAGAGATGCGGGACGGTGTCACCGCTCCCAGCCCCCACCCAGGACATTTCCCGGTTCTGTCGCTGCCCGGCTGGGGTGCACTCAGTCCTACTCCCAGGTTACACCGTGTTGTAAGGCTGTAGCTGCAGCCACGGCAGCTCCCGATGCTGCTCTTGGTGTCTGCGGCTGATGGACCCCGTCCCCGTGTCCCTCCATCGCCGCGTCCCCCTGTCCCGTGTCCCCACTGGACACTGCCGCACACAGGGCTCAGCTCTGCTCCCCCATGCCAGCAAAGCTCCTCCTTGGAGCTGCGTGGAGCCCCTGGCACAGCCTGGCACACGCAGCCCCGTGCAATGGGGACCCGTCTGTGCCCACAGGTGTGACACAACCCCCGTGATTGTGACTGTGACCCTGTGGTGCCAGGCAAAGCTCACACGCCACTTGTGTGCAGACTTTGCACCAGGAGCCGTGTGGGCTCGGGGGCTCGGTCCAGTGACCCATGAGCACACCCTGGCCTCACACAGGTGTGCCAGCCCTGTGCCAGCACGTGTGTGACAGCCTTGTGTCCTCTTATGTGTGTGCCAGCCCTGTGCCATCATGTGTGACAGCCCTGTGCTGTCACATGTGTGCCAGCCCTGTGCCATCACGTGTGTGGCAGCCCTGTGCTGTCACATGTGTGCCAGCCTTGCACCACCACAGAGTGACCCAGCCCTGCAAGGCCCCATGAATGTCCTATGCCAGCCTGGTGCTGTCACATAGAGGGTCCCACCCCTGCTTTGCCACACGTGTGGCACCACCGGGTGTCATATGCCACCCTTGCTGTGTCACGATGGGATTCCAGCCTGGTAACCCCCGAGTGCCTTGTGCCAGCCCCACACTGTCACATGGAGGGTCCCAGCCTTGTGCTGTCACACGGGTGCTCCAGCCTTACACAGACCCTGAGTGCCATGGCCACCCTCGTCCCCTGATGTGTGACCGTGTGACCCATCCTGCTCCCGTGTGCCATGTGCCACCCTTGGCCTTGTCACGTGTCACACTGCAACCCATTCTGCTCCCATGTGCTGTGTGTCACCCTCACTCTGTCACCTGTGTCACACCACGGCCCGTCCTGCTCCCATGTGCCACCCTCACCTTATCACGCATGTGTATCAATGTGGCCAGTCCCTTCCTGTGCCACCTTCACCCTATCACACGCATGTGACACTGCAGCCTGTCCTGCTCCCATGTGCCACCCTGGCCCTGTCACACTGCAGTCCCTTCTGCTCTTGTGTGCCATGTGCCACCCCAGCCCTGTCACACGCATGTGACACCATGGCCTGTCCTGCTCTCCTGTGCCAGGTGCACCCTTATCCTTGTCACACGCGTGTGCCACCACGGCCCATCCAGCTCTCCTGTGCCAGGTGCCACCCTCGTCCTTGTCACATGCATGTGCCACCATGGCCCATCCAGCTCTCCTGTGCCAGGTGCTACCCTGTCCCTGTCACATGTGTGTGACACCATGGCCTGTCCTGCTCTCCTGTGCCATGTGCC
>VYXD01015611.1:77800-90920 GCA_013397195.1 Hylia prasina
ATGATCGCCCCCCGTGCGGGAACCCCCCCGGAGCCCCGGCCCCGGGTGCCGCCGCTGCTCGCCTGGAAGTCAAATCCCCAATTTCATTTTATAATTGGTTGACTAAACCGAAGGGCGGGGAGGAGGAGGACTGGTTAATGAAAAGTTTTCGTGTTTTCCTCGCGCTGGGCTCGTGTAACTGGTTAATAACCGGTGCTGCTGCGAGCGAGGATTCTGGATGGGGGAATAGCGCTTAAATTATGGATGGCCTCGGGTGGTCGTGGGGACCCCCAGGACCAGCCGCAGAGTGGGAATAAACAGCGGCCGGCGGCGGTTCTGGGTCTGGAGGCAGTGCTGGTGTCTGGGGCTGCCGCCAGTTTCCCTCCAGCCGTGCCCTTGGAGCTCCCCTTTTTTTTATTTATCCCGAGCGGAATTCGAGCCAGCCGCAATCCTCGTGCTTCCAAATAAAATGTCACTTGTCCTTGCTTAGCTACCGAGCGGCGTTTTTCTTTAACTTGCCTGACTTTCTCCCGAGCCCGGACGAGCGATGTGTGACCTTGATAACAATGTCCATGTTCAAATTACTGACAATCCCACGAGAAGCGAAAGGCTCCGGGGAGGGTATTTTTGGATGTGTGTAGGCTTCCTATGAACCCTTGAGCAATTTCTCTCCCTAACTGCGTGTAGCCCCTCGGAGCACAGTTTGCAAAGGCAAAACGTCTCTCTATATGTTTACTTGGCGCAGGCACTGTTGATTATCCCTGCGTTCCAGGCTGTGCTGTTGTACGTGAGCCGCTTCCCGGCGAGAACACGCTGGGACGCACAGGCTGGGGCAGCTGATACTGCTGATGTTGTTGCTCGTTTTGGCAATCGCTTGTGTGTGAGTGATTAGGAATATATCGCTCGTGGCAGGGGTAGACGGCTGCCTGCTCCTATCTGCCGCCTGCCTTTCGGGGCTGCTGCTGTAGCCGTGCTTTTCCAAAACATCCTCCATGCAGGCTGGCGTGCCGTTCCCGGCGTGTCTCCCAGCACACACTGGTTAAACGCAGCCTTTCCTGTTTGGGCAGCTCTGTCAGTGTTGGCGGGCGCGCGCTCTGCTCAAATTGTCAGAAACTGAAAGTACAAGCGATGACCGGGTTCGGTTTTCTTCGCCAAATATTAACTCGTGTCCTCCTCCCCTCCCCGAGCGGGTTATGTGAAGCGGAGGTTAAAGATTGCGCGGGATAGGGATTGTTCTGGGAGGGAGGGATGGTTTTATGTCTTTCACACAGATTCCTACAGGCTTAAAAACCGAAAAACCGAACACCCTCTCCCCTTTATTTTAAGGGTGAAACGTGTGTTTTGCAGCATGGGAAATAAGGATATAGTTGATTTGGGAAAACTTGAGCGGCTGACTTTGAGGATGGCAGAATAAATAGAATTTCTTCGCAGTTAATCAGAAAAGCAGCGGATGGAGGTTTTGGGGGGTGGTGTGCGTGATCCCCCCGTGTACTGAGAAATACCACAACCCCCAAACATCCTGCCATCAATCCGTCCGCTTGGCATTGCCAGCTTTCCCAGAGTGTTTCCCCAGTGGATGTTTCACCTGGAGCCGAGCAGCACCGCGCCCCGCAGCCCCGGGGAGCGGCCGAGGCGTGCTCGCACACACGCGCGCCCCGGCGCTGGCCGCGGCTCCGGCTGAACCCTGGGGCTCTGCGGACAAATCCCTGTGTCCGTGGCAGCGCTTGGCCTGCTGACATGGTGCTGTGCTGAGCTACGGCCGCGCTTTCCCCGCGCTGGCGCGGCCCCGAGCTGCCGGGAGAGCTCGGCTCGCTTTGACGTAAGCAGAACATTTCTTAGTTTCACCGCTCGTGGTTCCGAGGAAGCAAGGTGGGATAGCTGAGGGGTTGGGGAAAAAAAAACACAACCCCACCACGCTTTAAGGAGTTTTATTTAGCAGCGTTGTGGTTGCTTCCTGTTGTGCTCTGTGAGGTGTGTTTTCCGAGGAGAGCTGGAGGGAAAGGGAAACTCACGGTCCCGGCTGGTTATTTTTGGTGAGAGCGGCAGCAGTGGCAGGGAGTCATGTTTCCCAACATCAGAGGCTCCGTAGCGTGAACCTGCTGCGTGCCCGGGCTCCGTGGTGTGATGTAACCCTGCCTTGAGTAACTTGGCTATTTTTATGCTCTTACTACATCATAAATTAGCGGCGTCCGTGATGCTGCGTAGAAGGCTGGTCTCTCCCATTAATGGACGCCTGGATTAATACCGTGTCTCTTTATTGCTGAGCTGCTGCTTATTTCGTGTATAATAGGAGAAGCGGGCTCTCTCCAGACTGCTGAGTCCAGATAATAGCCCGGCTGACAGCCCGGCGCTTGTTGGGATGCTAAAAGAGCCGGGGAGGCTGATGTGAAACATGTATTTCCCTCCGAGTCTAATTAGGGCCGTGGGAGGAGAGAGAGCGGCGGCGGTGCAGCTCCAGCCTCCCACTGGCTTCCACACAAAACTGAAAGTGCGGCTCCTTCCCCCGCCTTCCGCCGCCTCAAAGGAAAGGCCACGGTGCCCTAATGAAGCCGTGGTGAGCCGTGCTGGCCGTGCCACACTGTGATGAGTAAGTTGAATAGTGCATGGTGAGTAATCTCTCCTCATGACTCACAAAATATTTTCTGATGTTGACCTCTGTTTTTGTGACTGCCCCACTTAATCAGAGCTGAAGTGAGTGTACTCTTTTGTGTGCTGGTTAACTCCTCGGCTCCCACGTACCTGCCCCACTTTTTGCCAGTGCCAGGTTGTCAAGAGACTAGGGGTACGGTGTTAAAATTTTAATTTTGATACTATGAAAGATACAGGCCTGGATAAAAGAAGTGTTTGAGTGAGAGACACGAGTTAATGGATCTAACTGGTTATAAATAGGCTACTGCTGGTGGAGGATGGAATTTTCAGTCATACTTCAAGTATTGCTAAGCATGAGTTGGTACTCATTACTTAGATCTGAAGGGTACAAGGGGTGAAGTCCCCCTGTGTGGTTTTAAGACTTGCAGATATTTAGGTTTTTTTCCCTGAGATTTTTTCTTAAAATGGTTCATTCTCTTGTCTAACTTTTACTATAGTTAAATTTGAATATGGATTAGGTTTAAATGTGGAGATTATTAATTTTATAAGTTCTGCCTGATCTGTGAGGTGTCTCAGGTTGTACTTTGAACTCCTGACAAGTTCCTGAGTAGAGTTGCAGGCTGTTGCGTGTGCAGGAGGGGGAAAGGAGTGGGGATGTTGTGGGGTGGGTCAGCTCTACAGTCTGGTCTGGCAGGGTTCTGCTGATATATCTGTGGCACCAGGGAGGGATTGCTTGCACAGAGAGCTGAGCAACAGGAGGTTCAGAGCTGCTGAAGCTGATAAATGTCCCCAAATCGATGTTTGCTGGACTGCACCCTATTGCAGCCCAGAGCTGGTGAACGTGGAAAAGCCTGTTTGCAGTCTGTCAGAGAGGACACTGTGCTTCATTAGTTTGCTGGGGTTGGCAGAGTGATCAGTGTCAGTGCTGAGCAGGGGCAGGAGGCACAGCCAGGTGCTGAGGGAGGCCCTGCTGGCTGCGGGTGACTCGCTGCCTGTCATGTTCAGCAGGGTGCAAGTCCTTTCCAGTTTCACAATGAGACATCTGCCTGTCGTGCCCTGTTCCCTGCTGGGTGGCATTCCTGTGGAAGGTGGCTGCAAGTGTCTGTGTGTGTCAGGTTGTTGTGGGTTGTGTTCCCCTCGCCCTGTTTGACTTGCAAGGGCCAGGGGGGTTGTGACAGCACCTGGGAACTCCTCCTGCAGCCCCTGGGGATCCCAGCAGGAACATGGAATGGTTTGGCTTGGAAACGACCTTAAAGCCCATCTTGTTCCACCCTCTGCCACTGTCCCAGGCTGCTCCAATCCCTGTCCAGCCTGGCCTTGGGCACTGCCAGGGATCCAGGGGCAGCCACAGCTGCTCTGGGCACCCTGTGCCAGGGCCTGCCCACCCTCACAGACAACAATTTATCTTCTGCCCTAGTTACCATATGGTAATACCATTTTTTTTTTTCATCTACCAATTTTATTCCCTTCTTCAGCCCTTGACTCTGTCCCAGGAGGGGACAGTCCTGGTTGTGCCACTGTGCACATCTTACCAGCATGAGGTGCCTCTGCCCTGAGCTGCTGGAGCTTAAGCCTCCAAATTAGCACCTGCGATGAGAAGTCTGGCTTGAATAATTAATTTATTTGTCTGTGTTGCTCATCGTTACTGCTGACTTTCCACTCAGCTGTGATGGCAAGAAAACTCTCATTTTCTAATTGAGTGTTGTCAGAGCATCACCCTGCACCTGGAGGTGTGTGTGTGTGGCTGCTACGGGGAGTAATGGGATACAAGCTTCTTACTACTAGATTTTGTACAGGTGGGAGGGTGCAGATTGTGGGTTTTGCCTTTTTTTTTTTTCCTCTCTACTGTCGTGATCCAGCTGATACCATTCTGTCACCAAAGGAATGTGCTGTGCAGGGAGAACTCAAGGGCAGGGAGTGTTAATGAAAATCACAGCCCAGCGGGGATTGTCACCTTTGAAATTGAAGATCAACGGTGGAGATGAATAACAAACCTTGTTTGAGAATTTAATCCTCTTTTTTGTGCGTGTCACTCAGCTTTCCTGGCAAGAGTTTCTGTGATGCCTGGCTTTGACTTCCCAGGCAGGAGGCAGGTGTGGGAGCACTGAGTGCCGTAGAATGGTGCTGTAGATGAATTTGGGAAAGGTCGAAAGAGGAGCTAAATCGTTCCCTTGGGGTTGGAGCTGCCCTGCTGCTGAGCGTGGTGTCCATCCCGCCTTTATTCCATACTCTGCACTCCTGTGGGACGAGCTGATGGAAACCAGGTTTTGCACGTGCTCCCGGTTTTCCCTGGGATCAGCCTGTGCCGGAGGGGGAAGGTGAAGCCCCCTGCTCCTCCCGGCTGTCGGGAGTGCCGGTGCCTGTGGAGCTGTGTGTGGGGCGGCTCTGGGAACGGCATCGCTGCAAATAGCTGGGCTGGAAAAAAAATGTTGCAGTGTTTTCAGAGGCGGCCCCCCGCCCTGCTCGGTGAAATGTGAGTCAGGGCTGCCCGGGGCAGCCGGCCCTGCAAAGGGGGCACAGGAGGAAACTGTTGCTCTGCCTTTGCCGGGCAAAAATCTCCCCAACTCCTGAGTAATCGCCCGTAGTGGCTGAGTCCGGGGGGGTTTTCCCCGCTGCTGTTGATGCAGCGTGTTGGGAAATGCTTGTGGGGATGACTAATCGCTTAGAAAAGCTTGTCTAGTGAAGGAAAGGTCTGAACGGCTGAGCACAGTTCCGATTTCTCAGCACCTCTCTCTGCCTGCCCTCCCCAGTTGTAAAAGCACCTGGAGTGGGGAGAGGGAGCAGCGTGAAACTGGGAAATATTGACTCAGTCATTTCAAAAGCGCTTGGGTTTCTCTAGTGCCCAGCAGATCACAGAGTTGGCACAGTCACATCATTTTTCTGCCCTTTTCCCCGGTGCCAGAGGGACTCAGGGATGTGCTCTTGGGGGGCAGACGAGCCCTCCAGCGTTAATTGTGCAGCACGTGGGCAGCACAGAAGAGCAGTTTCCTTCTGGGCTTTACCCTTTGAAGTAGAACTTGCCCTGAGTGACAATCGGTGCTTGTTCAATTCTCAGACTCCTTTTGTTCCAAGCTCTGACCCGTTGGATACAAGATAAATCATGAGTTCAGTTAACAGACCTTTTTTCCCCCCAGTTTGAAAAGTGAAAGTTAGTCTCTTGTCTTGCATCTTAAGACCACACTGGTATTTATTTTTTTATATAACTGATTTATCTGAAAGGCAACTGTTGAAAGACAGAGTAGCTGTCCAAGATTGCTTGTTTTCCCCCTTTCATTCATCAGCAGATGAGTGAGGATGAATGTTCCTGTCCCGGCCAAAGTTCCAGCTCAGGCAATTCAAATTTATTTACCTAAAAATTCACCCATCAGCTCCAGTTGGACACAGCACTGAAAGCTTTCAGCGTGCCAAGGGAAATCCATGCCCCCACATGCAGCTCCAGCTCTTGTCCTTCATGGCAGCCTTATTATATATGGAGATGATTATCCTTTCAAGTCTCAGATATGGGACTGAGTTGTGTTGCCTCTGGGAATTTAGGCAAAATATCTTACCTCTTGGTATGTGAGATTTATGGGGGATTTAATCACCCTTCTCCCCAGACATCCATCCATATGTCTACTTTCGTGCTCTTCCTTCTATCTTTTCCCCCTTTCTCACTGACTTGCTTTTTTTCTTCCTCCTTTGAGTTAACCTTTAATTGTCTGATTAAAGTTTTTACTGTAATGATCAACACAAGGACCAGGAATGGGGTGAATTTTTTTGTCCCTTGCAGTGTCTTTTATCATAGATTGATAATCATAAAGTATCTCAACATATTTTTGCTTCAATTATTTATTCCTTCCTAACAGAAGGATCCACAGAAGGAGGAATAGTTCATGTTGGGAATTGTGAACATATTTACTTTCATGGTAATTATTAAAGACAAAACTAACTCTGAAGAGGAACGAGAAATAAAACTGAATAGAAAAATTGGCCACATGCTGCTAGAGTTATCAAATCAAGTAGGGACTATTTTTAGAGCATAGGAAAAGGGTGAGTAGATTTTACAGCAGGAAATGATGTTTTCATAGATAGGAGCAGATCTGTGAATAACGAAAAAGTTCCTGTTCAGAGTATCTTGGTTTGTTTCATTTCATGAGTGAATGAGAGTTTTCTGAAAGTTTACACTGAAAGAACTTTGTGGTGTTGGATGAAAAATCTGAGTAACTAGGATGAAAAATCTGAGTAACTACTGAAGACAGATAAATGAAGCACTGGAAAAGTTTTCTGAAGCAAACACAACAGAAAGTTGTGAATTGTTTCTTTGTTATTTTCTGTGTACTGTGAAGGGCAGTCTCCTGAGGTTTTGGCATTAATGTGTCATTTACTTCTTGGAGCTCAGCAACACTATTAATATTTGACACTTGTAAAATTCTAACAGCTTTGAGCTTTTGAGGCTTCTCATTCATTCCTCAGCTGGATTCTCACTGGGCTGCAGGTGGTTCCCTCTGGTTCCCACATCTGTTGGCAACAAGACCTGGGAGATCAGGTGCTGGCTCAGGGTGGCCTCTGACCTCTGGAGCTGGCTTTGGAGTCTCTGTGGATCTTCCCTTGGCTTCCATCCCTGCTCGTGACAGCAAACAGTCATTTGAAATTCTACATTCTGTGAAGAATGCATTGTGAGGTTGTAGGGTCATTTATAAGTCTTTTAAGTAAAAGCTTGTGGAAATGGTTGGTGGCTGGAAGTTGATGTCTGCTGTTCAGAACCTTCACCGAATCACTGCTCTGCTCCACAAGTTGAAGCTCATAAAGGAAAACCCATGTATATTCTTTTGGCTTTTTTTGTACCTAACAAAACTCCACGCCCAGTGGGCTTCAGAAAGAGTACAAGGTTTTACTGCTAATTTCTGTTGTGTAGAATATTTGTGTGTGGTAAGTAGGAGCAGTTTACACTGCTCCTACTCAGTCTGTAAAGATAACTCAGTCCAAGACTGAGTTATCTTTACAGAATATAAAGTGGTAATTTAAGCTGTTGTTTCACCAGTTTTCCCTGCAGGAGAGGGGACTCAGGCTGTGCCATGAGCTTCCTCCCATCTCCCGAGGGTGTGGGAAGACCCTGGGCTTGAGAAGGAGATGGTGACTGCTTTCAGCACCAACAGTTTTGGGCCTGTGTGTTCATTTCTTCCCTTGGGTTCTGCGTGAAGGTTTGTTTGTGGCAGTGTGGATGATCAGAGATGTCTTGTGCTCCCCTGTAGCTGCACGGGTGGGGTATTTCCCTGCCAGCACAGGCTGTGGCTCTTGGGGAGGTGCAGGTTTGCAGCTGGGACATTTGCAGGTAGAAATGACTCTTGTTGTCCCTGTTCCCTTGTGCCTGAGCTGCTCTCACCCTTGGAACAGTGTTTGTGAGCTGGTCTGGTTGAAAGGGAACTGAGCCAAAACCCCACAAAGGTTTAGTTTGTGTGAGCACAGGCACTGCTGGCCCAGAGCAGGAGGTGACTTTTGGGGAAGTGGTGGCAGGGCAGGTGGCTGGGTGGGGTTAAACTGTCTGTGGGATGGTGGCAGGGCTGCTTTCCTCTGTTCAGGGACTGAAAGCCCAGCAGTTCCCTCTGCCCCAGAACAAGCAGTGCTGGGTTCTTGTGCACGTGGGATCAGCACAGCATCTGCCCACTGCTCCAGCTGCCTTGGCGTGGGCAGAGGGTGTCACTGCCTAAAACTCACCTGGGAGGGCAGTAGGACACACCAGTGAACTGCTGTTTTGCCAAAACGATTGCATTCCCCTATGTATTCTAACATAAACATTATTTTAAACTGGTTTGTTTTTTTTTTTTTGCATAGTGGAATTACTTCTTTTGTCTGGCTCACGCTGGGGAAGCTCATCCTGCTGTGACTGTCCTGTGTGCCTGCAACACTCCTGCAGGCTGATTGCATGTTAATGGATTGACACAGCCCCTCCTGCACGTACCAGGGGAACCATTCCCTCCTGCATCTGTGCAGTGTCCGTAGCAACAGTTGGGGTTGCTGTGTGGAAAGGCAAAACTGTGTTACTGTGGTTGAAGGAGCAGCAGTGAAAGTGCAATCCCTGTTGCAGCCATGTTAAATGATTATCCAGAGCAGTTTGGATCTTCTTTCCCAATGCCTCTTTCCTTTGTTAGTTTATTTTGGATCTTGGGCCAATCTTTTCCTTTTATTTAAATAATATCTTTATGTAGCCATTAGGGAGGCCGTAGTGACCCCCACGTTTTCCGTTTGGTTTTGTGTGGCAGTAACTTAGAAACTACTGAAACGACCTCAGGCTCAGTCTGCCTCCTGCTGAGTGGGAGATGGGCTTCCAAATGCAGTCTGGGGAGCTCTTCCTTGAAACTGGGAGGCAAAGTATGGATACAAGGTGTTCTCTGTAGGAGATCTCTTTTTCAAAATTCTAATAAAACTGTATTGTGAATGTCCCTGTGCTTTCTTGATTAAGGGAATGACAGCAGTTGGGTGGTTCAGAAGAGGCTTTTGGTCCTTGTCTCTCTTGATAAGAAAAATTGTGCTATGGTTGTTGCTATGGAAGCTAAAATGGCACAATCTTGATTTGGGATAAAATCTGGTAATATCAAACCAAGTCTCCCTATCCAGTATGGAACACTGCATGGAGCAGGCTTTCCCTTACTTAAGGTTTGACAGGCATTTGGACATAAGGCAAACACCTTAAAATGCAGAGTTGTGGAAGGCAGAGCTGGCAGCACATGGAGCTCAAGATCCTCTTCCCCGAGCAGCTCCTGCCTGCTGCAGTGCCTGGAAGTGCTTTGGCTTTTCACAGACTCCTGTGACCCCTGTGTTCAGGTGTGTTGGCCATGGATGTGCCCTGGGCAGGGGGACTGTGCTGGTGGATCTCTCTAGGTGGGTTAAGTGAAATTAAACCCTGTCAGAGGAGGAACACAAACTTCTGGCAGGCTGAAATCCGCGGTTTGTGAGGGCATCCGTGTGCCATGCAGAATGCTGGATCTTTCCTGGCTCCCAGGGAAGCTGCAGCTGCAGTGGCTCATGTTGCCTTTCCTGGTGTCCAGAGAAACCCTTATCATCCTCCCCAGATGGAAGTGAGGGGTTTGAAAGAGGCACTTGTCCCACCAGCCTTCTGCAAGATTGATTGGCTTTTCCTAATCCATCTTTTTGATCTCTGCTAACCATCTTGTCTGCAGCTGTAACATCCTCTCCTTTGGATTTATGGACTGCTGCCTGTGGAGACAGAGCTGCCACTGCAGGCAACCAAGCTGTTGTTTAAACCCAGGGGCTGGTGGGACTGATCTCTTTTGTTTTGTGAGTTAAATGGGTCGTGTGGAGATCAGAATTTGGCAAATCCAAATGACTTCTGTTAATCCGTGAGTGGGGTCAGTGTTCAGGATTTGGGAGGAGCTGGTGTTACGCTGGAGTGCTGGAAGTGTATCCAGACAGGTCATTAAAGGGTACACAAATGTTGCCATTGATTTATTTGTAACCGGCTTGTTTCAGCTTTGGTTTTCACACATCTGGTGGACAGGGGAAAGCTGTAGGAGATCTGTCTCTCCTGTTCTGCCCCTGCTTTTCACATTTCTGAAGAGCTGCTTTGGTAACCTGGCCTGTTTTTAGGGGAGGAAGCATGGTCTAGTGAGTCAGAACTGGCTCTGAAAGGGCAAGGGTTGCTTTGGTGTGGGGCCAGTTTGGTCTGGACAGCCAAAGCTGTGTCCAGAAATGTTCCTGCTATGAAGAGGAGATAAGGGGTCATAAAAGTCTCTGTGTGGTGCTGGGAGAGTGAAAGATTGAAGGGGCCTGAGCTGTATTTCCTTTTTATTTTATTTTATTTTTGGGGGGGGAAGAACTTACCCAGGTTTTCGAACCATTTGTTCGCTGCTCAGGTCTGCAGGCTTTTGGGTTACCTTTTCACTCCCTGTGCTGTGCAGGTGATCAGATCTCACAAAGATCCCACTTTCAGAGAATTATGGAATCCCAGAATTGGGTTGGAAGGGACCTTAAACTCACCCAGTCCCACCCCCTGCCGTGGGCAGTGACACCTTCCTCTGTCCCAGGGTGCTCCAAGCCCCATCCAGCCTGGATGAGGTGTAACTTGGCATGTGGGGAAATAAAATTCAGAAAAATACGGTGTTCACCCTCAAGCCCCAATTTAGGCTTACCCCAAGGCTAAGCACAGTTTTGGAAGAAGAACCCAAATAAAAAAAGATGTAGATTTGGAAGGGTGTTGGAGTTCCTTGTTCCAGGCAGTGCTGGCTGCCCCATTTAACTGAACAAGTTCTTTGTGTTTGAGGATGGAAACCAGAGCATTTAAAACTTGCTTTAGGTTATAGATGCACTTTAGACTATGGATTGTTGCACTGGGGGTTAACTGTTCTGTACAAACATACCCAGGAGTCTGGGATATGGTACTGGAGCACAGAATTAAATCAAAGTCTTGCCATTTAAGTATCTTAAGGGATGTTAATTTGAAAATTTGTTGTAACCAAAGCGGCCACACCTGAAGGAGGAGTGTAGGGCTTTGTGTCAGGGGGAATTACAAACTGTTGTAACAGCCAGCTTGTGGCAAAAATGTTGCAAACTCTAATTTATACCTTACCTTGCTCTTGTCGAGAGTTCTGTAGAAATGGCTGTTTTTAGTAGGAATTTGGTGCTTTGTAGAACAACGTTGTGCACAGATAACTGTGGCTGGTGCTGATCATGTCGTGCACACTGTGATCTCTGTGTATATAATATGTATTATTGGGGCTGCTGTAGTTTTTTCTCAGCCTGATGGCAGGAGAGGAGCTGTGAGTGCTGCTGAGTCCTGGAACATCCTGAGCTGGAAGGGACCCACAGGATCATCAGTGCAGCCCCTGTCCCTGCACAGACACCCCAACAATCCCACCCTGAGCATCCCTGAGAGCTCCTGCAGCTCTGGCAGCCTCGGGGCTGGGACCATTCCCTGGGGAGCCTGGGCAGTGCCCACCACACTGAGTTCTGGTCATATTGGTGGTTTTTAAATTTGAGTTAACAAACAGAGATTGTGATTATAGAAAAGGCTAATTATTGCTTCATTATACATGTTTGAAAAGAGCTTTTGGGCACTGTGTTGTTTGGCTTTCAAATCACATATTGGGGCTTCTTGTATCTGCAAGATACAAAAAGTCTTTTTTATGAAGAGGTGAAGGGAAAGATTAAACTGTTAAAAATTGCTCTGTGGTCCAAGCTCCGTGGCCTGAGGGGCGACAGGAGTTGGTGTCTGTAGGAGGACTCAGCTCTGTGTGTGTGGGACAGGAGCTTTGTGTGCTGGGGCACTGGTGTGCTCAGGTACAGCACTGGGGCTGTTCCTGGCTCCCAGCTCCTGTGCTCACAGCTGTAGCAGCATGTGCCTGCAGAAACCTGCTGTAAGCATCGGAAGTGTCAGGCAGTTCAGTCCTGCTGGCTGAAACTGTGCTCCACTCTTTTCCACAGAATGTTGGATGCTCTTTGAAGTGACTTTTGAGAAAGTGTCTGCTTCCTTTCTGTTATTTTTTCCAATGGAGTATCTTGGCCAAAACTATTGAACTTTCTCTGGGAACTCACGTTTCAGTTTAAAATTCAGCATTTAGGTTGGGGACCAGAACTCTGTGAAAAGTTCAGCTGGAGAAGGTTGGCTGCAGCAACTCAATGTGTGTTTAAGTTTGGTTTGTTTAAAACTTGTTGTGAAGAGCTTTGGGCAGTCTCAATAATTACTGCAGACTGCAGCTCTTTACTTTAAATACTTTCCACATTAAAGAGATAAGGGTGATTGTGAAAAGCTTCTCTTTATGTGGCTCAGAAGATTCCAAGGGCCTCTCAGAGGACATAAATACAGGAACATTGGAAAGTACATCCAGGCCAGGAGCAGCACGTAGTGTGCTCCATCCCCTCCAGTGCAGGGAGGAGGGAGGGAGGGAGGGAGAGCAGCCTGGAGCAGGAGGAGGGTGAATGGAGTTGCTCTTTGTGACAGGGAGCACCGTGGTGGCATCATCTCATCTCGTGACTGGGAACAGAGCACAGAGGCTGCTTGAGCCTCGGCCAAAAGGCTTCTGCACCCGGGATTCCAGGGTTGGTGGAGTCTGTGGGAGGCTCTTCCCCAGGAGGTTCCACTGCCAAAGCCCTGTGGGTGTCAGAGTCCAGCACGACACACGAGCACAACCTGCCTGCAACCTGAGTCATGGGCACTGCAGCTGGGAAAAATAATAGAAAACATCTGAACTGAGCCAAAACCCCCAAACTCAGACCCATGGCAGAACTGGAGAAGCTTCAGGCCACCTGTGGGGGTGCAGGGTTGGCTGTTGGCTGAGCAGGGTAGGGTTGATCAGGCTGCTGGTGCTGCAGCAGAGCTGTCAGGAATCCCCATCCATCCTCCCAAGCTGCTGGATTCGGTGTTCATCCCCTGGGGCTCCAAAGGATGCAGGTTAAAGCTGCTGCTCCAAGCTCTGCTGTGTGTCTGACCTGAACCAGTGCATCTGCTTGGAGAGGCTGGAGCAGGGTCAGGATTTGGGGGGTTTGGAAGGTCCATGGCAGAGGCTGGAGCAGGGATTTGGGGGGTTTGGAAGGTCCATGGCAGAGGCTGGAGCAGGGA
>VYXD01015611.1:90955-160305 GCA_013397195.1 Hylia prasina
GGATTTGGGGGGTTTGGAAGGTCCATGGCAGAGGCTGGAGCAGGGTCAGGATTTGGGGGGTTTCTATTCCATTTGCCCTTTGATTGCCTCAGACTGCCTGTCAGTGCCATAGCCAGCTGCCTGAACACAGATGTGATGCCTGTTGCTGTTCAGTGACTTTTCTCATTAAATCACACAACCATAATGATGAAATGGAGCTGGAAGTTTCTCTAAGGAAAGGGAAGCTGCTCTGTATTCTCTTCAGATATGTTTCCCCCTTCCCTCAATTTTCCACAGCTCTGCTTTGAAGAAATGTAGGAGATACTATTGGATTTTTTGGTTTTTTTTATGCAAGACTTGCTTGAGACTTTGGGAGCTTCTCTGCTCAGCCAAAGTCTGTTAGAGAGCAAAGAAAACTTGGGAGGTATTTCAGCATGGGAAGTTCAGCAGCAGTAGATGTGGAACTGGTTTGAATTTCTTTATTCCTAGATAGTGTCACAAACTAACCTCGAGGGCCTCTTCTGCCTGGAGTTTCCATGTGAGGTTGTGCAAAGTCGCTTAAATTGGCTGATCTGCAGTTGTAGATGTGAATTGTGATGTATAACTATTATTTTTACATTGATTTTTGTTACTTTTTAACCTAAGACAGAAGAACCTGTTAAACAGACAAATTTTGTCACTTACAGGGTTTTTTTGTCATGGAGACCTGTAGGACAAGGGGTCTCTCATGTGCTCTGCTCACACTACAAATGTGGGGAATAGAACTTCCTCCCAGGAAATGGTTATGCCACAATATGCCTGAATTCACTTTTCTGGTATAATGTGCTTATGTTGATAAAGCAAATTCTGACTCTGCAGGAACACAGTTTACTGGGAGAGCTGGATCAGCCCAGGGGGGCTCTGCTGGGATAATTCTGCATGGAGTCAAATGTGAACATTTCTGGGGGATGTTTATGGATCAGCTGCTGTCCTGGGTTATTCTTACACTTGGCAGATAAGAAATGAGAAGAAAGAGAAGTTCTCCTCCCTGCTCGTGCCCTCCTTTCAGTGCACAGGAAAAAGAGAACACACTCTTTTATTTGTGCACTGAGAGGCAGGAGCAGGTTTTAGTTCGGTTGCTTCCCTGGTTTCTAGGCCAAGATTTATCAAAAGAATTACCTGACATTCCTGGGAGACTGGATTATGGATGCTGCTGTTTTCTGTAGGGTTTGGGCTGTCCCAGCCCAGGAGAGTGGAGGAAACACAGCCCCAGATCTATTCTGTGACATTTGGGGTGCTGCTGTGGCAGCAGCAAGTTGTTAAACGTGGCCAAGGCAGTGCTCAGCTCCAGTCTCTGTGTGTTCCATTCCAAGTGTCCTGGCTACTGTGGTGGGCTGTTTTTCCTTCTCCATGTTGTAACTGGAGTATTTTGTTTTTTTGGTTTAGTCTTCTGTGTGACTTCTAGGTTTGGGATTCACCTTTTGTCGTCGGAAATTTTTTTTTCTGGTAAAATACTGTTCTCTTATAGCTTTAGTACAGAATCCCAGACTGGTTAGGGTTGGAAGGCACCTTAAATATCATTTAGTTCCATCTTCCACCATCCCAGGCTGCTCCAAGCCCTGTCCAACCCGGCCTTGGGCACTGCCAGGGATCCAGGGGCAGCCACAGCTGCTCTGGGCACCCTGTGCCAGGGCCTGCCCACCCTCACAGCCAACAATTCCTGCCCAATCTCCCATCCAGCCCTGCCCTCTGGCAGTGGGAGCCATTCCCTGTGTCCTGTCACTAACTCCCCATATTGAAATTTCCTCTCTCCCCTGTTTATGAGCCCCTTTAAGGCACGGGAAGGATGGCAGACCTCAGAAATTCTTGTCCATCTGTCCTGAGGTTTAACCAGGCATCGAAAGGGCTGTGTACAAATTTCTTGGAATGAGAATTCCAGTAGGCCTGGCTGATCCCAAGTGCATGAACTGGTTATACAAGGGAAATGTATCTCCTCCTGAAAATAGGAAAGCTGAGATACTGATGGAAAATGCTTCCCATTTGACTCAGATCATGTCCTTTCATGTTTTGAAAATGAGATAATACAACCATTTTCTCTAATCAACCATCATCTGTTTTCTTCTTCCCTTCCTTCCCCTGCCCCCAGTCCTCTGCTTTGTAACCTGTCCCTGCCCTTTGCTACAGAATTTCCCCATGTAACTTTACAGAAATGACATTTCTGCAGCACAAGACAAGGGAAATGATTTGAGGGAGCCTTTGCACTTGTATTTCTGGAAGGGCTGTAGATACAAGACTCATAATTAAAGGTCAAAGCCACTTGCAGAAACAAATGTCTAAATATAACCCCGGCATTGTGCAGATGGACTCTGGTAACTAAGGCTTCACAAGCTGGATACATCAATGTGTGTAAGGAGCTCCTGTGGCTTCCCTAAAATAGAACTTTTTTTGTACAATGGTGCATATAAATGCAGCTCCAAGGGCTCTTTTCAGCATGAATTTGTAATAATTTGCTAAACCTACTCGTGCTTCTAACCTCCATGTCTCAGCCTGGTGTGGATGTGTGTTGCTCAAGGTTGGTGTGTTTTGGGTTTCAGTTCCTGAGCAGGGCTGCACGTTCAGGCCTTTTTCTGTGTGCTCTGAGGGTGTTTTTCCTCCACTGCATCTGTTTATTGGATGCTTTATTTTAGAAAGCCATTCCCTGTGTGAGAATCTCGCTGCCCATCTGGAGCTGGGAGCCTGTGCCAGATGCTGGGCTGAGGGAATCAGCTGTTCATTGGGAACTTGCAGTCAAGTACCTGCTGCATCCAATAATCCCCACAGGCTTCAGTCACACAATCCCCAGCCACACAGTCCCTGACTGCAGGGAATGACAAAGAAAGGAGCTGAATGACAGTTCCTTCATATCAATCAGAGACACTTGAAAAAATTATTTCCTTAAGCCTTATTTTCTTTTTTTAGAGAGCTCATTTTGATGGCTTTAAGGGGTGGAATTCAAAGACTCCTTTCCCAGTGTGCTTGGCACCTGTATCCTTGAAAACACTGTGATTCCTGTACACTCCTGACAAACAGCACCTGACATGTCTTTTTTTCTGTTTAATTTCAGGACAAACACCACGATGCTGCTCATGAAATTATCGAGACAATTCGGTAAGTGCTGGGTGCAGCCTGGCTGGGACCCCTCCTGTGCCTCTCTGCAGCTCTGGGAAGGGATGTCTGGAGTCAGGACATGCAGGAGGGCAGCAGTTACCATTTTGCAGCTCTGAGTTATTTTCTAAGCTGAATTTGCTGCAATACAGAGCTCCCTGCCAAATAGATTTTGTTTTATCTTGTCATATTCTAGTCTGTTTTGAACAGAGTTAAAAATGAGTTGTTGTGTTCAGCTTTAACACTTGTGGCAGTTTGTATTTGAGCTTTGGACAGACAAGGTTAGGGAAACATCCTTGGCTTGATGTGTTACGTCCTGATCTTGCCTCTGCCCACCCTCTCTGTTTCCCTGTTGCTGTTATCTTGCAGCATTTGGGTTGTTTGGCAATGATCTCCCTGTAGCATTCCTCTTAATCCTGCTGATAGAGTTGGAACAGTGTGGGGAAAATGGGAGGATAAAGGTGAAAGACAACTGTGAGGAGCAGGAAGTCAGAGGATTTCCCAACACGGGCTCTCAGGACGTGACTTGCTGTTATTGCAGCAGGATTAGGAGGGGACTTGCCAAAGAACAACTTTTAATAAATGCTACACGAATTCCCCAAACACCTGAGGGATGAGGATGAGTTATCCCCAGTACAAAGCTGTTCTTGTTAACTGTTTTAGATCCTTACAGGCTGCCCTTGGCTCAGCTCGGGGCTGTGTCTGCAGCAGGTTTTAATGCTTGGGTGGTGCAGACACAGGTGAGGGAGGAGGTGTTTTACCTGCACAACCACCTGAGCTGGAAATTTGGTCATGTATGGCAAAGGAAAAGGTAGTAGTGAGCCTTGTGTGCTCCCAGGGTGAGTGTGAGAGAGCCAAGTGCTTGATAACATCACTCACATGCCTGAAATCAGAGCATTTCCCATGGTCTGGGGTGGCAGAGGATGTGGAATGAGGCTGGAGCTGGAATTTTTTCTCCTAAAGGAGTTTTTTTTCCTATCTGCAAAACACTGCCAGTGGTGCTGCCAGTGTGCTGGGACTGGTGGGGATAAGATCCCATGCCTTGGGATCCTGTGGCATCATTTGTTGGTGGGGTTTGGAGAAGGCTCTTTCCAAGGGGCTCAGAGGGAGCTTGGGCTGGAGGGGGTGGCTGCAGTTATTGGTGCTTTCTGTGCTGGAGGCAAAGGGAAGCTGTCTTAGGAAAGCACTTGGGTCAAATCATGTTTCACAATTGTGTTTTAAGTGAGGTTGCAGTGAACTCAGTGCCAGAAGCTCTGGTGCTGCCTTTGCCTTGTGCAAAGTGCCCACAGTGTTATGAAAGTGGTGGGTGAGAGAATGCAAGGAAGCTTTCATCTCATCAGGCAGTGGAACCATGGAATCATGGAGTGTCCCAAGCTGGAAGGGACACAAGGCTCAAGCTGTTGGTAGGCAGCTGTTGACTGCCTATTCCTGTGATTTAAGAGTAAGAAGTTTGCAGGGAAAGCCTTGGCACTTTTAGGGGAGATGGGAGATACCAGAAGAGGGCCGGCCATACATGTCCAAGGTCTGTAGTTATTAACCATGTATGAATCAGCCAGAAGGAACAGAACGGTTGCATCTTTAGTCTTTTTTATTTTTTTTACCATTTTAATAGTGAAGAATGGAGCAAAGTTCACAAGGAAGAAATTCTGTGATTCCTATTGGAATTCATCCTGTGATGTGGATTTTTTTTGATGCTGACAGTGCTTTCCAATTTGATATTTGTGGAGGAAAGTGTGTGCAAAGCTTCCGTGGCTTTTAAATTGCCTTTGAAGGGAATTAATCTTCCTCCATTCCACAAGTGAAGCTCTCTCCTGTGAGCTGCCATTGTTGGATGCACTGCACGTGCTTTCCCTTTCTGATGGGCACAACACACAGGGCTGTGTTAATTCAGGGTATCAAAGGGGTCTTTTATCAAAATAACTTCTAAAAATCTGGTTTGGTTGGGTGTGTAAGGCGTAAGAGCAGTTTAGACACTCCCCAAAGGAGAATATCCTGGCACTGAGTGGTTGGTGACAGGGTTTTTGGGCTGCTGTGGGAAATGTCTTCTCCACATTCAGCTTTGTTAAAGCTTCCTGCAGCATCAGAATTCTTTGGAAATGCTGCATTTCTGCATTTTATGTTAGATTAACATCAGCCATGACTTTGGGTATTTTTAGACACGTGGAATACATTTATCACCTCATTTTGAAGCTTTATGCTCCTGCCAGTGGCTACAGGCATCTTGCTGTTTATTCAGTACAAATGTGAACTGTTGCAGTTTCCCATGCTGTCTGCCTTGTTCCCAGCAATCCTGTGAGCTCCCAGGGCTGCTGCAGTACCCTCTCTTCATGTAAAGCACTCCAGAATTGAGACAAACGACCTTATTACACTTAATTGGCAATACCTCTGATCATTATTTCTTCTCTCCTTCCAGGTGGGTCTGTGAAGAAATCCCAGATCTCAAGCTTGCCATGGAAAACTACGTTTTAATTGACTATGATACAAAAAGGTGAGAGGAACGTTTTTGTTCCCAGCAGGAGTTCAGGCCAGCACGGGGTGTAGTGAACCAGTGTGTAACTGGTTATTCTTAGACACTACCAACTGAAGTTTTCTCTCAGAACTGGCTTCAGGCTCTGCCGGAGTTATTTTGGTAGGAAATGTGTAACAGCAACATTGGCAAAGGCAGTTGGATTAAGGACATAATTGGAAACCCCACACAGCTCCAGTGCAGCTCTGCTGTACGTTGGATTACTCACTGTGAAACAATGCTCGGTATCTGCGCCCTTGGAGGGCAGCCAGGGGGGAATCTCAATGGCACTGAGGTTCCTGCTCCTGTAGGAACCAGGAATTCCTGCTCCCAGCAGGGCATGGCAGAGCTGGGTGTCAGGGGGAGCTGCACCTTCCCCTCCCTCCCCTTCCTGCTGGGTGGGGGCAGAACTAAGAGGTGAAATTCCCAGGAGTGTTGTGGGCAGTTGGAGGGGTTCTGGCGTGCCTCGCTTACGTGGGAATCCATACCCAAGCACTTCAGAATGAATGTCTCTCATGGGATACTCCCCTCCTGCCTGGGAGAGGCAGATCCTGACCTGTGGTGTGTCTGTGGAGAGTTCTGAGTTTCTGTGCATGGACTTGGCTCTAGTGAGACTGGGAAAAGGGAGGATGCTCAAGCTGCAGTTTACAAAACCCTCCTTGGTTGCCTTCATGGGAAAGATTGAAGTTATCCAAGTCTGTGGAATGACTAAACTGTTAGAAGAAATTTTAGAGATGAAACTGCATTGCTGTGGGTAGAATCACAGAATATCCTGAGCTAGATCCCAAAGGGATCATCAATCCAAGCCCTGGCCCTGCACAGACACCCCAACAATCCCACCCTGAGCACCCCTGAGAGCTCCTGCAGCTCTGGCAGCCTCGGGGCTGGGACCATTCCCTGTTCAGTGCCTCAGCAACCTCTGGGGGAAGAACATTTCCCACCCTAAACCTCCCCAGCACCAGATACTTCTGTCATGATCTGCTTAAGGTATTTCTTCCTCTTCTCTCAATTTTCAATTGTTTCATTGCAATGCTTGCTAGTCCCTGTCTTCCTCCTGGAAAATTCAAAAGGAGTAATCAAGGTCAAGTATCCCTTGTCATTAAAATCCATTAATTTGGATTTTTGGATTACTCACAGCAACTGCATTACTGTAATTTTGTGGTTGTGGCATCCTCACTGGGTGTGTTTCACTGGGGACCATCTTTGTGGTTGGCAGCAATGCTGAATAAAAGTAAAACCCCTCTGTTCCCTGAAGTCACCCCCCACTATCTTCCTGCAGCTTTTCAAGGAAGTCATGAACCCGAATTCTGAAAATTATTTCAGTCTTTTTTCTTTTGAAAAAAATTGTCAGAAAAATCCCTGGCAGCAGATGGGCTGAGCCAAGGATGTGCAGGAGAAGCAGCAGGTTATGGAAATGCAGACAAACCCCGTTGCAGCCTCTTGCTTTTCCCAGCGTGGAAACAAGCACAGGCAGCTGGAAGCTTGGACAGGAATGGGCAGAACTCATGGGAGAGGTGTCCTGGCCAGTGTAGTGACCCTGAGGGTCACAAGAGACTGAAGTGTCCCTTCTGGTGTCCCCTGGCCCCCTCACCCCTCCCCAGCTTTGGGAATGCCCATGGTTTAATGATGTCACTCCTGTAACTCCTTGTATTGTTTTTGCTGCTGCTTTGTGGGTCTGATTACGGAATGATTGATGTTCCCAGGAATATACTTTCTTTCCTGGCCTGAGGTGAATTGATTCAATCCTCTCAGTTTGTGTCATTAGGGCATCTGCCTGGGCTGACCACAATCCCAGCCAGCCCATGGAGTCCTGATGGGTGATGTTTTAGGCTGTGTTCTGGCTCTGTCTGCATTTTCAGTCCCAGAGTGAATTTCTGCAAAAGCATCTGCTTGTCTCAGGACTGGTTATTGTGGAGAGATGATAGCAAAAAGGAGAAAAATGTACAGACCTCTTAAATATCTGCTCAGTTGAAAATATGGACAAGAGGTTCTGAGAATACAGAACTTTACCAGGAAAGGGCTGTACTCAAAGTATGACTTACAATAAAGGAACTAATATTATTTGTCAACTACTGCTGGTCTGCGGAGGATTTTATTTAAAGGAAATAAAGTCTTAAATCTATGTATGTAATTACATATTCTGAGAGAAACAAACCCTAAATACCTGTTAGGGAAGAGGATGGAAAAGCCCAAGTTTTACCTTGAAACCTGCCTGTTTTGAGCTGCCCCTGTGTTGTCCCCCCAGCTTTGAGAGCATGCAGAGACTGTGTGACAAGTACAACCGAGCCATCGACAGCATCCACCAGTTGGTGAGTACTGCCCTTGGGCCTGCCATGGGTTCTGTGTGCCACGTTTGAATTCAGGCAGTGAAGAGCAGCAGAAAGTTGTGACTGACTCAGTGCTGCATTATACCTGCTCCTGTAGCACCAGCAATACCCAGCTCTTCCAGTTTTTGGGGGTTGAGCTTGGTAATAAACTTATTTCCTTGATCACACCTGGGCAGTCAAGGAGTTTGCATTGGAGGGACATTCTTACAGAAAGAAAGGGAATTAAGCACCACTTTTTGTTCCCAAATTCAGAGCTGTTGCTCTCCCTTGTGCCCTTCTGGCACTGTTATTTTGCCACTTGGAAACGGCTGACTTGCCTTTAAGGGGAAGGAAAGGTCTATCTGCATTTAACTCAGGGGTTTCTCATATAGATTTGACTTTTGCACAGGGAAATCTGTGACTTATGGGTACTTAAATAATCCATATGAACTCTCCTGTGTGTTGTGGAAGTGATCCATGGCTTAGGAATTTCCTTGCCACAGTTCAGCTGCTCTGGCCTGTGGGATTGCTGGCTAAAGTAGAATGTAATCTCTTTTCAGGCCAATTTAATGAGCTTTTTGGTTCTCTTACACCCCAAAAAGGTTGAACTGGAGGAAGCAAAGCATGAACAATGAATAATATTGCTATTCTGCTTAATTTGAAAGCATAGGTGGATTTTTTTCTCTGCTGTGCTTATGGGAATTATTTGAGATATGCAGTATTATGGCAACAAGCCTTTTTGCTGGGATTTTCTTAATTTTTTGGGCCTTAAAAACTTGTGCTTATTTGGATTCAGGCACCTTCATGTCTCTGTTGGTTAATAGCTAAATATTAGAAGCCATTCAGCATTTGCAGTTGCTATCTGAACTGGCAAACCTGATGGGTTTAATTTTTTCTTCCCATCTGAATCTCACAGGAATGTTTAGGAGGGGTCCTGCAATTGTCCATTTTTTGTTTGTTTTTATCAAAGGGAGAGGTAGACATTTTTAAAACTTAACAACTTTCATGCGTAGGATGGGTTTCTGAAGAAGAAAGGAAGCTTGATTTCCATCTCTTTCCTGCCACTCCCTGTCTGAGTGCATCTGATCCCTCCCATGTGACAGCTCCTGGAGCAAAATTAACCTGTTCTTGTGTTGACAGTCAACATCAGTTCAGTGGGGATAGCAAAGAAAAAAGGAGTGAACAAACCTTTACACCCACCCCAGCTCTGTTGCTTTACACTGCCAACCGTTTTTTGCATCTCTTTAAATTCCTCCTTATCATCTGTGAAATTACCTGTTCATTGAGGTGTGACAAAGTTCAGAGCAACTGCTGGTGTGCAATTTCTGCAGTTCCACAGAATGGTTCGGGTTGGGAGGGACTTTAAAGCCCATCCAGGGCCCCCCCTGCCATGGCAGGGACACCTGCCACTGTCCCAGGCTGCTCCAAGCCCTGTCCAGCCTGGCCTTGGGCACTACCAGGGATCCAGGGGCAGCCACAGCTGCTCTGGGCACCCTGTGCCAGGGCCTGCCCCCCCTCACAGCCAACAATTCCTGCCCAATCTCCCATCCAGCCCTGCCCTCTGGCAGTGGAAGCCATTCCCTGTCCCTCCATCCCTTGTCCCCAGTCCCTCTCCAGCTCTCCTGGAGCCCCTTTAGGCCCTGCCAGGGGCTCTGAGCTCTCCCTGGAGCTTCTCTCCTCCAGGTGAGCACCCCCAGCTCTCCCAGCCTGGCTCCAGTTCCATTCACAGCTTTATCTTTAGGGAGCATCTGCAGCCCAAGCTGGGGGAGAGGGGCTGGCAGGGGACTGTCCCTCCCTCCTCAGCTGGGCTTGGTGCCAGTCCCTTGTCCCCGTGGTGGCTTCACAGCCTGTCCCCTGTCCCCTGCAGTGGAAGGGGACGACGCAGCCCATGAAGCTGAACACGCGTCCCTCCAACGGGCTCCTGAGGCACATCCTGCAGCAGGTCTACAACCACTCGGTCACAGACCCCGAGAAACTCAACAACTACGAGCCCTTCTCCCCTGAGGTCTACGGAGAAACTTCCTTTGACTTGGTGGCCCAAATGATCGATGAGATTAAAATGACAGAGGATGATTTGTTCGTTGACCTGGGTAGTGGTAAGTGACCAGGAACTCCTATTTCTCTTTTTCGTTGCTGTTTGTACTTTAAAACCCCCATTTCTGGGAAGTAACCCAGAACTAGGGGTTGTGTTACAGGATAAGGGTATTTTCTAGATTTCTGTTTCTAGATAATCCCCAAAGATGCTCCTGCCTTTTATGCTGGGATTAAATGGACCAAACAAACACCCCAGACCTCTTTTCTGCTGGCAGTGAAACATCAGCCTGCAATGCAATAAACCCTTGTTACAAACCCCTTTGTTTGTGTTGGTATTGCTGGATACACTGTTGTGAAGAAGAAGCAATGTTAAAAGTGATGTTTGATTCCATAAAGTTGCATTCTTAAGGATTCATCTGTTTTCACTGGATTTGCTTTATGCCCTTTGTATCTGAAAATGGGATTTCTTGACCCTTGCCATGTGAAACACTTGGTGTGGAATCTGAAAATGAAGGAATTTTTTGCCTCTGACTTGTCAGTGTGTCAAAAAAGCTTTTATAGTTTACTTGAACAGTTGTGAAACCCCACAAAATGTAACCCACAACTGCAACAGAATCAAGTTTTGAAAGGAAATCGGTGTCTAGTTGATGGGGAAACCAGGTATGACTCAAGCACATGTGCAACAGAGATACTGAGTAAGAAGATGATGTTCTTTTTCTTGGTAAAATTTGGTACAGAACAGGAAAGGAGTAATAAGAATTTCCCCTCTTTCTTGATGTTTTCTGATGTTATAACACATTTAAATCCAAACAAGTGTGTGTGATACAAGACTTGTAGGGAAAAAGATACTTTTTAAAATGTATATTTTAGATTTGAATGTATATTTTAAATATTAAACAGTTTTATAAAAATATTCAGTATTTATATCTGTTCTACATAGGAAAACAATAGATTATAGAATAATTAAACATTAAATAGTATGCTATTAAAAAGTATATGAGAATATATTAACACATATTATAAAAATACAAAATTATTAATTATATGAATAGATACAAAATAGAATAATATTAAAAAATATATATATACAGGTTCTTCAGTGATTTTCTTATCCCTGCTTCTTCTCTCAGTGGGACTGACTGAAATTTCCTGTCAGGGACTGATGTTCAGATGAGACCTTTAGAAAAACATCAGAGCTGAGAGAGAAACTCTTTTCCATCTGGAGTGAAACAAAATCTCCATAGATTCTCACAATTGTTTGTCCAGGAAGGTTCAAGAAGATCATATCTGGGGCCCTGGAGTGCTGCAGGGTGGGTCACAGGCCCATGGCAGATACTTTAATTGAATATTCTAATTTATTTCTGCTATCCCCAGAAATAAATGAGGCGTTTCTCACTCTGCTCGTTGGCTGAGCAGCACCAGGGTGACTTTGGGAATGCCCAGTGCCCCAGTGTGCATTCCAGCTGGGAATGTCAGACACCTGGCAGCTGGAACTGCCCCCAGCCCAGTCCCACAGGTCATTTTTGGTGTGCACTTTGCTCTGAAAGCTTCTCTCCCTTGGCAGTGCTGTCCCTGCTCTCAGCTCTGGGGTTTGTGTTCCCTGCAGGTGTGGGGCAGGTGGTGCTTCAAGTGGCTGCAGCCACAAACTGCAAACATCACTACGGAGTGGAGAAAGCTGATATTCCAGCCAAGTATGCTGAGGTGAGTGAGCCTGGGGGTGCTGGGGCAGAAACTCACTGGGCAGGGAGGCAAGAAAAACACAATTTCAACCCTGCTGGATTTGCTTCTCAGTCAGCCAGTGCTGGAGCAGTGAAATACCAGCCTGCAATGCAAAGACGTGCTTGAGGAAAGAAGTGGGTCCAGTCTGAGAGTGCTCAGAAGGAGCATTGGCATCTCTCTAGAGTGATTTCAGGCCCTGAAAGTCTTTTAGCAATAATGCCAGGGCCTGTTCCAGAGGGAGTGCAGTGTAAGCTTCACCCGAGTACCTGCAGTCACTCCATGTCTGGAATGGCTCTAATGCTGCTCCCAGAGGCCACAGCATGCAGCAAATCCAGGAGTAAATTCACCAAACAATTAGTTCTTAAATGTTTTAAGGGCCTGTGCTGGTAATGCCCCTTTTTCAGTTATTAAACCACCAGAAGTTCTCCTGAGGCCTGTGCTGCGTGTCTGGTGTGTAACTGCTTAGGAGGCACCTTAGTGAGGAAAACCATAAAGTGGCCTGAAGCTGAAGGAGGAGAGATACAGATTAGAGATTAGGAAGGAATTGTTGGCTGTGAGGGTGGGCAGGCCCTGGCACAGGGTGCCCAGAGCAGCTGTGGCTGCCCCTGGATCCCTGGCAGTGCCCAAGGCCAGGGCTTGGAGCAGCCTGGGACAGTGGAAGTTGTCCCTGCCATGGCAAGGGGTGGAACTAAAGGATATTTAAGATGCCTTTCAACCCAAATCATTCCATGATTGTTTGATAATATTTGGTCAGGCTTCTTTAGTTGGGTTTCTTTACACTTCTAATTCTGTGCCAATGGGACACACACAGATGAGTTCAAGGCAAACCTGGGGGGCCACACAGGGAAGGTCAGTCATGTCTTACCACGAGAAGTTTGCTTTCCTTAGTAGCCTGAACAGAAACTGATCCCTCTGAATTGTCAAAACACAGATTCAGCCTGAACAAGCTGAAAAATTATCCCTCATGGAGGGAAGGAATATTTAAAATTCCTTGATCCTTTTCAGTGAAGTGTGCAAAAATGCATAACCACAGTTGACGATCAGTCAAGGACCTAAACATCCACTTTGTTTCCCCTGCCAGGACTGAGTGGAAGTTTTTTACCTGGAGGGCTCTGCAGTCCCTCTGTGTGAACATCCTGGTTTCACTTTGGAGCATTTACAAGGAATGTTTATGGGAATCCCCTCTGTGTTTACCAGTGAACTTAAATATCAGCTTTATAAGGAAAAGTGAAATTCTCACTGTCACTAATATCCCTTCCTGTCACTGTGCAAACACAAGGCTTTGCTGAAAACAGCAAACAAAAGAATGACCACAAATGGAGTGTTAGGGGTAGTCACTGCTGGGGTACCTTCAGTGTCACAAGTCTTCCCTGAGATTACTGGGTGAACAAAATTTGTTCTGCATTATTTCCCTGGTTAAATCCTGGCAAATTTAACAACCAAGGAGCTGCTGCAGTGTCAGAGGATGTGGAGCTGCCTTGTGCCTCTGTTAGGGCCCAGTTTGCCTCCAAATATTTGTGCTGGGCTTAGTTTTCAGTTAAACTGGCTGTGGCACCACATCTTGGGTACCATGATAACAGTACCCAGATGGATAATAAATCTCCAGGGACTTCACCTAAAGAGGGAGAGTGTTATCCATTTGTTTTAGTGAAGTTGCCTTAATAAATTAAAATGGAAGTTCATACATGAAAATACTGAGGATTTTTCAGTTACCCTGCTCAGCTTTGGGGTGCTTTTGAGCATAAAACATACCTGTCCACACACACAGTTTTATTGAGCTGCTGATGGAGCAGCTGATCAACCATCAGCTTGGGTTGTCAGTGAGATAAGAATTTCTGCTGGGCTTCTCACACAGTCACAGAATATTGGTGTTGGGAGGGTCACCTGGAGGAGGAATGTGCCCAGATGGGTTTGGAATGTCTCCAGGGAGGGAGACTCACCTCCAAACTTGGGCCAAATTCTAAAGATCAGCTGGGGCCAGGCTGCTGGGAAGGTGGTGATGGGGATGTGTGAGGCACTGAGCTGTCTGGAAATGGGATTTTGTTCCTTTCTCCCTTTGGACAACGGGAAACAGCAGAGCCCTCCCTCCTCTGCAGCCCTGGTGTGTTTGGGTGCAGTTTGAAGCACTCCCAGTTGCTGTGAGAAGCAGGATTCTCTCTCTCTTTGCTGCTGGGATGCTTTGCCTGCTGCTTTCTGCCTCCTCAGTGACCCCAGCAGACCTGGCTTTGTCCTGGTTGTCCCTTTGCTCCCTGGGCTTAGGCTGGGCTGCACCCCCCTCCTCCTTGTGGGATTATGCACCACAACTTAAGGCTGGGCTATTTTTAGTGCTGGGCAGTGGAAGGGCTTTTCTTAGAACATGGAACTTCCATGGAAAGGGAGGGTGAAGATGCCAGCTTTGCCTTGGCCCAAAGGAAACTTTGAGTTTCTTAAGGAAACTAAACAGCAGGATCCTGTCCCTTGGAATGTTAATGGCAAAAAACCTCCAACCAGACAGAATTCTTGGGGATCAATGAGTGCTTCAGAGCTGTGTCTCCACTGCCTTGATGGAATTGGAAATATGAGATGTCCTAATAGCTGGTTTTGGTTTTCCTTCCTCTTGCAGACGATGGACAGAGAGTTCAGAAAATGGATGAAGTGGTATGGGAAGAAACATGCAGAATACACAGTGAGTGAAACTCAGCTGCAGATGGGGATCCACACTCATGTGCAGAGTTTGTAAAGTCCCCTCCAGCCTTTCCTCAGCCACCAGCAGTTGAGCCACAGCTGCTTCCTGGGTCTTACCTTGATCCTGGGCATGGTGTTTCCAGTATATCCTCCCAGACCCCTCCCTTTGTCTTGCCAAATGTGGGGCCTGGTGTTATTTGGAGCACCTCTACGTATTTCCAGAAACTCCTGGAAGAGTTATTCTTCTGAAATGTTGTTCTGACTGGGGCTGCCATGAGTCTTCTGTTTGTGTTAAATCCCCTTTTCCTTTTTCCCTCCCTCTGTCCATGGATTGGGGGTTTTGCCAGGTATGGCAGCTCCTCTTTGGGGTTCTGAACTCTCGTGCTGGAAATAAAAGCTGAAGCTTTGGTTCTGCAGGCAGGGGAAGGTGTGACCACCTGGGCCCAGCTCTGGAGGGGGTGTGGTGACAGGGGGGAGGTTCTGGATGGATGGAGATTGGAGCAGGAAGCTCCAGGAACAATTAACAGGCTGGATGGTTCCCAGGGGAGGGTGGTGGGTGGGTAGCTCTGGTTGGGAAGGGTTTGGAACTGGATGCTCTGAGGGTGGAGCTGGAGCAGGAGGAGTAAATGGGTCATCATGGGGGATCTTCCTGCCTGTGGCAAGGGTTGTGTTGGAATTTTCTTCCTCCTGATATTTCTTTATCTCTGAGGATGTTTTGCACTCCAAGGATGGTGTGAGGCATGTGCAAATCCCTGCACTGCCCTGTTCCATTCCTTCCCTTTTCCCTTTCTTCCCCTTTGTAATTGTCATAAAGAAAATCTGCTCCCTGCTTAATCACTTCCCAGTCAGGAAATGGATGTACAACAGGAATTCACTAGGAGTTTTGAGAACACATCTATTTCTGCTTCTTCCACTTTCCTGTGGTCAGGGAAGAGGCTGGATGGATCAGGGATATTCCCAAATATCCCAGGGAAGCTAGGGCACTGCTCAGAGGTTGCAGCTGGCTGCAGGTGCTGCATCCAGATGTGAGCAAGGATTGGGGAACTGCTTCCCTGCCCTGCCCCTGCCCCCGTCCCCGCCCTGGATGGCAGCTTGGAGCTGCCCAGCCTTTATTTCCCAGTTTTCTCTCTGCTGGGATCCTCAGTGCTCTCATCTGGCAGTGAAGCTGCTCCAGCTCTCCCTTGGGGAAGCAGGCTGGGAAGGTGATGGTCCCACCTGCCCTTAACACTTCCCTCCTGGAATTCCACCTCTGCATGGAGGGATTTCCTTCCAGGGGATGCTGGGCCTGCTGGGGGACTGGTCTGCAGCAGGATTGATAATTCCTTCCTGCTGTGGAAGCACTGGGAATGCTTTACTTTTCCTGCAGTGGCCATATGGCATTTTTCCATTGTGTCACCCAGCTGGCATGACATGAAAGGAATTGTTCCTGAGGATGCTCTGCTTCTGAGCTGGGTAATTTAAGGAATAGGAGAGGAACTTGGACTAAAATATTGGAAGCATATTGCTTGCCTTAGGCAGCATTTCCATATTGAGCATTCCAAGTGACAGAGTCTGGTGCTATATTGAAACAAAGCTATTTATTTTTGCCAGGTTCTTTGGCTTTTATAACTGTTTTCTGCAGCGTTTAGAGTAAAATTTCCTTGAATATGCAATCTGGGTTTTTTTTGGGAAGAGTTAAACACTTGCAGCACTTCTTGTCTGAAGGAAAGTTGGTTTCCTGTCACCTTGAAGTGATGCTTGAACACAGATTTTGGGCTTTTACAGTAGGCACACAGGGCAGATTTTATTTAGTTTTTATTCATCAAACAGACTTTTGCCAGGCAGTTCATTTTCTTTAGGAATTCCTCCTTAGCAGCATCTGCTGTAGGTGACTGTTAAACACAGAGCAAACTTGCTCATGATGCAGCTGGAGGACGCAGGAAGATGTGGAATTGAAAGCCTGGCATCTTTGTCTTTCTGGAAAACAGCTTTGCTCCTGCAAAATGCTTAGTGAAGTCCCCAAAATTCCAAATGTTGGAGACAAAATGAGCACAAATTGAAATAATCTGTCATCAGCAGAGCTCAACTCGTGAATTCCACTCCAGTGTTACAGGCAGTCATATGAAAAATCAGCCTTTTGAGAAGAATCAAGTGCTGGAGGAGGGGAGGGCTTGGCAGGAGTTCAGTGGGAAGAATATCAGATCCCACCTGCAGCTCTGGCTGAACTTTGTGGATGGTGGTTCTCTCTTGCTTTTACTTTTTACAAAGTAAAAACTGTGGTGTATAAGGCAAGCAGTAAAACCTGGAGCTGGGCTTGCAGGGTTGTGCTGGGTCTTTAGGTTATTTTAACAGCCAAGATCCCAGTACAGTTAGGGATTTCCAATTCAGCTGGGTTTTGGGTTCTCCCTGAAAAGTGATCTGCTGAAAAGTTGACTTTAGCAGGGTGTTCCATGATTGTTTGGGTTTGTGTATCTCAACAGTTCCTTCTTACTTGGGAAATTATATCTGTAGTTTTTCCCCATCTCCAGCCTTCTCACCTGGTACAATCTCCCTGAGAAATATTTTCTGTCCTTTTTGCCTTTTGCAGGAGTCCAAAGGACTCAGAACCCCATGATGGGTTTTTTTTGTAACCTGCCCCAAATCCTCCCAACAGGATTTTTTCAGATTACCATGAAAAGAAAGTTGCTGGGAATATAAACAAACAAAAACTCCACGGCCTCCAAAACTCTCCAAACAATAAACTCGTGTTTGAGATCCCTTGGAGAGAAGGGAGCAGTCACTGTTGCCTCACCAAATTGTTCTGCAGCCTTCAAATTCACCTTCTGGCCTTCCCCATTGGATTGTTCTTGTTACTGCTGGGACTTCTGAGCTTGGACATGAATTCTGGAGAGCAAGTGCCAACATTTACAATAAACCCCGATTATCCAGGTGTATTTCCACCCTCATTTGTCCACAATTATGTTAAAAAACCCCCCTCTTGAGCAATGGTTCCACACAAAATGGCAGCCTCTGTTGTTCTGTGGTCACTTGGTGATAAAAGCAGATTAAACTTCCCCAGCTGCAGGTGCCAAAGTGTCCTGGGGGGGTTGGATGCCCAAGGGTGCAGAGCCACAGCTGGAGAGGGGGAAGATCCATGTGGGGCATGAGAGGAGTGGGAGGAATTTGCTCCTCATGCATTGCCTTGGGAAGCTCCTGATCTCCAGCTGTTGTTGGTCACTGAGTCTCATAATCCTCTTAAATGAATATTTACATCCCCTGCTCGGCTTGGGAATGTGCAATCCCTGCTCATTTGGGGACAATCAGATTTATTTTGCTGTTCTTCTCTCCTGCATTCCAAGGGAAGGATCCTCCTCCTCTAGAGCTTTTCTTCATCATCTGCTTCAGCTTTTGGACTAGAATGTCCCAATTCCAACACATGTCCCTTTGTTCCAGCTCCTTTTATCTTCTCCTTTCTCTTCCCAAGGAACTGAGAAGTTTCCAAGATTAACTTTACCCCACTCTTTTCAAGTAAACTTGTCTGAAGGAAGCTGGAGACTTTGGGAAGGTCATTAGGCCTGGCTAATTAGAGAGGCTTTCTTGGGGAATTCCTGCATATGTGCAGCCATCAAATTAGACCCCTGCCTGGCAGTTAAGAGGCAGATGGGTTTTCATGGTTTCTAACTGTAAATATCCTCATGTGGCCTCAGAATTGGAGCCATCTCAGGTATCTGGGGCAGGAGGCTGAGGCTGCTGAGTAGCACAAAGTGCTTCTCTTCCTGGGCTCCCCTTGGAGAAAGTTTTTGGTGGGTTTTTTGGTTTTTATTGAGTTCTCAATGCCTGTGACCTGTTGTTCCCTTTCCCTGAGAGAGGAAAGCACAGAGCAGGCTTGTTCCTGATGTGCCTGGAGGACACGGGAAGATGTGGAATGGGAAGCCTGGCACCTTTGTCTTTCTGGAAACTTCAAAATGCTTTGTGAGGTTCCAAAATTCCAAATGCTGGAGACAAAACAAGCACAACTTGAAGGATCCCAGGCTGAGCTCAGAGCAGTTGGGAGTTGGTGCAGTCCCATGTTGGACTCTGCTGAGAACCAGGATTAGTTTTATGTTTATTTACTCAAGGTTGTTATAACAGAATTCCCGCCCTGCTCTCCATAGAAGCTTCCTTTAGCAGGAGGTGGCAGTGACTTATCAAACCAAGAGCAGGAAGCAGGTCAGCATTCCTAAAGGTGGGATTTGGGCTGGATGGATGCCTCTGTCTGCTCCCAGGAAATCCCAGGAGCTTCTGGTGGCTGGAGGTGGTTCAGCCTGGAGGTGGTATAAGCCACCTTGCAGGTCTCTCCCTAAGTTTGGGGTAGTTTTCTTCCTACTTTTCCCATTCTGAGCAGAAGCAGGGAGTTGTGTGGCAGTTCCAGTGCCCAGCAGCTGGTTTGTGATGGTGACTGACATCACCTGTACCCCAGAACCCCCTGGTGCCAGGAGTTGCTCTCAGGGAAGGATGAACCAGCTGTTTGCTCCCGGTGTTTTCAACCGCCCCATTTCAGCGGGAAATTTGCCTTTTTGGCATTTGAAAAACCCTCCAAACTTCCCCTGTGGCTTTGAAATGATGCCACATTTTGGAGGTTTGGATTCGTGCCTCTGGTTATTTTTGAAAAGAACAGGGAGCTAAAAATAACCATGTGTACTTTTCCAGGCAGAAATGCTGGGGTTTGGGAGCCAAGTGTTTGCACGGAGGTGGCTGGAATGAGGCATCCTGCCTGTGAATTTATGGCTCTGGGGAGCATTACCAGAGAGCCTCCCTGTCCAGCACTGGGGTGAGAACCCAGCTCTCCTCCACAGCACACAGGGGCCTGACCTTCCCAAAATCCTCCTCTGCTCCATGATGAACTCACACCTCCTGTGTACCTCTGGCTGCCTCCCCCGGGCTGGGACCTGCTGCTTTCCATCCAGTTGCAGGAAGAGTTACAGGAATCAGATGCTGCTGAGTGTATTCCTGCAGTGTCTGTTTGAAAAACCTGAATAAAAACCTGGTCTGGCTTCTAAATTTAGAAGCAATGCAGGCAGCAGCTCTGGAGGGGATTTTGCTGAGCTAATTATCCTGTTAGATAAAGCATCTCCTGCATTGTCTAATCAGATGAAAATATCTGTGTTACAGATGGTCCCTTCCATTCATTATTCACTAAGGAGATTAAGTTTCTGAGAGAGAGGAGGAACAGGATGAGGGAGGGGACAGTGGAGGAAGAGATTGAGTGTGGCCCTGTGGCTGTCAGGGTGTGGATGTGTCCCCTGCTCCCTGAGTGACCAGCATGGACCACGTTCTGCTGGTTCAGCTGCTGCTGCCCTGGGACAGGGGTTAATCAGCTGGACTTGCCTTCCCAGTTCTTGTTTCACTTTCAAAATTATTGCAAGCCACTGAGCTGAGTGGGATTTTGAGGGGAATATTTTTGGATTCTCTGTGTCAGTTGATGTGTAAAGAGCTCCTTTCCTTCTTTTAGGGTGTCATTTATTGATCACTGCCCCAGCACAGTGGGTAAGGAGCTGGTTACAGGGGTCAGGCAGCTCAGTCCCTGTTAGAGGGGAGCATCCAGGAATCACTGCCTTGCTTCCTGAGGGAAAAAATAACCCATTTTCTCACAGCCACAGCAGATCATCTGATTATTTCTGTACTCCAATGTTTTTCCTGGTGAAGTTTTTCCCTCAACTCTTGCCTAAGCATGAGCTGGGGAAGCAGTGCCACACAAAAATAGATGTGTTTAAGGTGGGCTGTGGTTCATTTGAATTGTTAAATGGCTCTGGCTTTCAAAGTGTTCATCCTCCATGGGTGATATCAGGTTAAAACCTGGAGAGTTTGGTTATAAGTGCTTTTCTAACCACGTAGACAGGGCAAACACACAGTGAAACTGGACCCAAGTGAGGCCTAACAGCCACTTAGGTTGGATTTCAAGACCCTTATATGAAGTTTAGCATTTCAAAATCGTTTCATGTTACACTGGTTCTCTGTTCTCTTGCAGACTGTTGAGTTTGTGGTTCCTGGTTTTCCCAATGTTTTTCTTTCCCTGTTAGTGTAGGAAAACCCTGTGGAGACTTTAGAAACTGATGGTGTGGAGAATGCCATAGAGGAGCTGACTTGCAAAAATTGTTATAAAATAAACACAGTTGCCTGTCATGTGAGTTTGCTTTGACTTTGTCTTGGTTACTCAACCGTGGAACTGTTCACTACAAGAATAGATAAGGCTGAGCCAAAATTATCTCTTAAAATCAATCTAGAGGTGGTATCCACATATAGACATGCAGAAAAAAATCCTTATATGAGATGAGAAAAACTCTCCTTAGAACTTTTTTGATGTTGAGTCTCTGGTTTAGATTCTGACAGTACCCAGCAAGGTGCCCTTGGGTTGGATCTGTGAGTTCAGCTTCCAGCTTATCCTTTGGTTTTATTACAGCAGGGGTGTCAAAGGTGCTTCCTCTCCTAGCAGGTGGGAGATCACAGGTAGGAATTCTGGTTTAACTCTGATTTCAGCCCAGCTGGTGGAACAGGTATTTCTGAATAACTTGAGCTAATCTTGCCCACTCTGTTCAGTTTCTAGCACTTACGGCTCTTGACAAAGTTCTTGATCTCTTACCCAAGAACCCCGAATGTCCACTTTGCTCAGCCCTGTTGTGTAGCAGCAGGACATTTTAGTGGTTTTGCCCTTCCTTTCCTGCTGGCAGCAGCCCCATTCCTGGTGGCACCTGTGGCTGTGTCCTTCACAGGGGCTCAGGCAGGTTTGTCACCCCTCTGTGTCCCTGGGTGACACCAGGCCCTGGAGCTGCCTTTGGACGTTCCCAGGCTGAGCCAGCCCTGAGGGCTGGAAGTTGTTCCTGTGTCTGCACTGCAGTGCTGGCACTTTGGAGTTGTCACTAATGAGAATTAGTGCTGCCATGTGAAACCCTCACTCCTTCCCATACAGAGAAATCAGTGCAGGAAAAGGATCCTCAGCAGTCGCTGCTGTTGCTTTGATGTTCCTGAGGTTCTGGCACAAACCATCATCTTCAAAGGGTGTCATCAGCATTAATTATAGAGTTGCACCTTATTTTTTCTCTCCTCCTCTTATCTTCCTCCCCCAACCCTCCTCCTGCCTGACTTGTAGCACAGCAGAAGAGTGTGGCCCATGTGCTCCTCTCTCATTTCCAAAACACGATTGAGAAAACATCAATCTGTGCAAGAGCTCTGTGTTCACCTGGGACTTGATGTGGTGTCATCAGAAAGGTGCTCCACATGCCACTGAAGTCATAACTGTGTTTATTTTCAAACAAGGCCTTTGTGTTACTTCGTTTCCAACTTGAAAGTGTTAGAAGTGCTCAGGGTTTATATTTAGCACCACAAAAATCAGATTCTTGTTTGTGCAGTGCAGCAAGAGCCTGAATTGGGAGCCAGGGCTCCCAGCAGGAGCTGTTCCCCATCCAAGCTCAGCTTCCTCTGCTGAGGGGGCATCACCAGGCGTGGGGGCCTTCAGGAGGCATTTGCTGCTCTGTTTTGGAGTGAGTGCCAGCACTTCTGGCTTCTCCATGGAGCAGGCAGAGACCCTTCCCTGTTGCTCCCAGGCAGGAGAGCGGCCGAGGGTGGGAGCAGGGAGGGAGAAACCTCTGGGATGTGAGGAATGAGCAGGGTCAGCTCTCCCTGCTCCACCTCTGGCTTTCCAAAACATTTCATTTGTCCCTGGTTGTGGTGGGATCAGGGAGCTGGTGCAGCCTGTTTGTCCCTCTCTGAAGGGAGCAGGAGGGAACCCTGTTAACCCCTCTGTAATCCTGTGTTCTTTGTCTTGTTTTAAGCTGGAAAGAGGTGACTTCCTCTCAGAAGAATGGAGAGAGAGGATTGCAAACACAAGGTACAGTACAGCAATTGAATGCTGCTTTCTGAGCTGGATATTTGGGAGTTTGTATAATGGAAATTGGGAGGCTGGCCAGCTTTTTATATAGAATTTCCATAGCAAATACCCAAAGTCTATCTGCCAACTCTTACACTGGCCTCTTTAGATCCTGTTTTCTGACTAGAAGAATGGCTTTGAGTGCACGTCCCATGATATTCCATACAAGGGTGTATCCAAGATAAATTCTGGTTATAAGAGGAGCACAAACCTTCATTTGTTTTGCATGTCCCTATAGTTCATGTCAGGGGTTCTGGCAAAACACTCATTCTCTTGGCTGTTGGGGCACACAGGCTCACTTTCCCTCTAATGAAGAGACCCAAGTGAGTTTGTTTGTTGTGAGTTGTTTAAATTGAAAGTTCATTTAAACTAATTGTCTTGAAGATTTATTTATGTGGAGAACTGCACAGAGGGTTGGGCTCCTTTCTGAGGGAGCAGAAAGGGAGTAAATTTGTTAAAAGCAATAAAAAGTCGTCTGTATTTTTAAAGCTTTGCATTCTTTCAGCCTTATGGGTAGAAAAAACCTCTTTATTTTTATATGACCTTCTGGGCCACCCTGTTATGTGGGGGACTGGAAGGCAATTGTCAAAGAGAGCTCTGAAAGCCTTCAGAGTTGTGGCAATTTCTGGATTGCTCCCAAAGCTCTGGTTTTGAGAGCCTGGAGGAGGCGTCTGCCAGGCTGGTGACTCCTGCAGGATTCTGTCCCTCACTTTCTTCTGGAGGTGCCTTTTAATTTGTGGACAGACTTGTCCCAGCCCTGCAGCACATTTGGGTTTGGCTTTGTTGCTTGTTATTCCAAGTGCACAATCCTCTGCTGCCCGGGCAACTTTCCTCGGAATTAATTTAAATTTTTAGAGACATTTTTGGCTGCAGGAGCTCTGACTGCACCCAGAAGTGCTGGGAGATGTTTGGTTTGTGTGCCATGGCCCTCATTATGGGTCTCAGTGCTGCTCCACCTTGCTGTGGTGTAGGATTGGGGATGGTTTGGGTTGGAAGGGACCTTAAATTTCATCCAGTGCCACCCCTGCCATGGGCAGGGACAACTTCCTGTATGTCAGGCCCTGCTCAGTCTGTCCTTGGACTCTTGCAGGGATGGGGCTGCTACCAGGACTTGGTTCCCTGTGTATTCCAGGGGTTCCCTGTGCCTGTGGCTTGGCAAAGCCTCCTGGAACGAGGGCTGAGCCCGAGGGGGATTCGGGATTCCTGTGCCCTGCACGCACACACAAAATCCCGTGCCAGAGTGAACACTATAAAAACACACATCTGCAGGCTCTGGCTTTTTCCCTTCCTCTCCTGGATGTTTTCTAGCCCCACTAATAAGTTTGGCTCTTTTGCAAGGCCTTTTTTTGGCACATGGGATGGAGGAGGAAGAAACCCCTGCTAGTTTTACTTGCCAGGCAGGGTTTCCCAAATTTCCAAGAGCAAGGCGTAGCAAGAATAACTTTTTTTTCCCCTTGGTACATAAACATTTTTTTCATTCGTGGTTTTTAATAGCTTTGACTGCTGCTCTTAAACTCTGTGTCCTTGTTGAACACGTTTCATGTGTGGAGGCACAGGGAAGGGAATTTTCCAGCAAAGAAATCAGTTCTTCATGTGGGAACAATAGGCCAGGATGGCTTTTACACTTCATAGAATCCTGGAATATCCTGAATTGGAAGGATCCCCCCAGGATCATCAGTGCAGCCCCTGTCCCTGCACAGACCCCCCACCACCCCCCCCCTGAGCACCCCTGAGAGCTCCTGCAGCTCTGGCCGCCTCGGGGCTGGCACCATTCCCTGGGGAGCCTGGGCAGTGCCCCAGCACCCTCGGGGGGAAGAACCTTTCCCTGAGCTCCATCCCAAACCTCCCCTGACATGTTCATTCAGCAGGGAGCTCAACCACTTCCAAGAGGTGTTGAGGACTCTTGTTGCAGCCTGGTAGTAAATGGGCACCAGGGACAATTAGATCAGGCTGATAAGACCTTAAAACTAAAGGGATGTTTCCTTTTTAATCTCTGGCATGTTCTGTTTCTTTCCCAAGCCTTTTTATCATTTGTGGGATTCTACCTCTGTGCAGATTTCTTTGTTTCCATATGATTGGTTTTTTTCCAGGAACATCTCCTTCCCCTCATTGAATTTCCTAACCCAGAAAGAAAGATGCAACTCCTCTGTTGTGGGTAGGGCTGGAGTGCTGGGTTTAGGACAGGGAAAATGAGCTAAGATGTCATTGTCTTCTGCCATTATGGGCAAATTGGAGCTGGAAGAGAAACAGATTCCCCAGAGCAGCTGTGGCTGCCCCTGGATCCCTGGAATTTTCCAAGGCCAGGTTGGACAAGGTTTGGAGCAGCCTGGGACAGTGGAAGGTGTCCCTGCCATGGCAGGGGTGGCACTGGATGAGTTTTAAGGTCCCTTCCAACCCAAACCATTTTATGATTCTAAGATACATTTTGATGTTTTGCTGTAATATTTTAAGTCCCCACCAAGAGGTAACAGGATGAAGTGCTGAGTGTTGCTCTCCATGTGTTGTGTGGCAGGAGCTGTAGGGTTGGGGACAAGCAGGTTTGTCCATGGCAGGAATGGCTGGGAAGGCTCCACGTGGCTGTGGTGTGACTGGGGGTCCTTGTGGGGTGTTCCTGGCTCCCTGATCTCTAACTGGAACATTGTTTTGCAGTGTTATTTTTGTGAATAACTTTGCCTTCGGGCCTGAGGTGGATCACCAGCTGAAGGAGCGCTTTGCGAACATGAAGGAAGGTAAATCCAGCTGGAAATGTTCTTCCCTTGGATCCTGATTCCTGTGGGAGCTGGGCTGGGAGGAGGACTCGGTTCCAGCTGGCAAAGCCAGGCCTTGGGGTTTGTTCTGAGCCTTGGGGCCAAGTGTCTGCACCACAGTGGGATTCCTACTTCCCACCTTTCTGTCTGCCCAGACCTGCCTGGCTTCTTGCAGCATCCCCTCTGCTGGCAAGACTCTGGAGCAGGGTTGGGGTGGGAGGAGCTGCTGATCCACCCTTTCCTCTTCTGGGAGCCCACAAAGCACCCAACAGCCAAGGCCAAACTTTCTGGATCCCTGGCAGTGTCCAAGGCCAGGCTGGACAGGGCTTGGAGCAGCCTGGGACAGTGGAATTTGTCCCTGCCCGTGGCAGAGGGTGGAATGAGATGAGCTTTAAAGTCCTTCCAGCCCAACCCATTCCATGATTCTCAGCTGCAGAGGCCCAGCTTTGGAAGGCCAGTCTGTAATTCCACACAGAATTCACTTCCTGGGTTCTGCTGTTCAGAGTTGTCACATTCAGTGCTGGGTGTTAACTCCTGACTGAAATGCTGCAGTCCCCATCCCTGGAAATGCTCAAAACCTGTGGGGATGTGGCATTGGGGGCAGGGTTTAGTGGTGAGCGTGGTGCTGGTTGGACTTGATGATCTTCAAGGTCTTGTCCAACCTTAATGGTTCCACAATTCCATAGAAACTGGGACACTGTCACTGGGAGCTGCTGAGAAGCCACACTGCAGACTGGGGACACCCACTGACCCCAGCATGGCCTCTCCATTGCCCTGGATGTCTTTTCTTTGCTCTTCACCACTGGGACAAGTAACAATTTCACTTGGTTGTAGCAGAAATGACAGAAATAACAATTTTGGAAAAGAAAAATGTGTGGTGTGAACAAAGCAACTGAGGCTTTCCGTGGCGCATCTTTGTGCTGAAATAAATAATGTGACTTTTGGGCTCTGCTGCAAACCATAAAACCCCCAAACTTAAGCTGTTTTCTTTAATTTAACTGGATTATTTTTTAGATTTCAGACTTGTTTAATCATGGCCTGAGAGGAGTGGGAAGGTGGAGATGGTTCAAGAACCCTTTACAATGATGAAACCTGATTTCTCTTCCCACAGTGTGCTTCAGGCTCTGCTGAATGACCCCAAATACCCATGAAATGGAGATTAGTGGCCTCTAAATAAAAGGACTTTGGGAGCTTGTGTATAAAAGATCCCAAGTAGGAAGAAGATAATTGAAATTTCTTTAGATTACCATTGAGAATTAACATGCTCTTTTTTTTCCCCAAGTGTTTCAAATCTGTCATTTTAAAGTGATTGCTGAGGTGTCACCTGGCAGGAATCATAGACTGGCTTTCTTGGGGCTGTCAGAATGAGAATTAAGGGATTTATTTCTTTTTTAATGCTATACAAGGGGCAGTTTTATAGGACTGCTCTTTAGGGCTCTGTACTGGGTTATGTTTAATAAGTAGTTACTTCTGGAGCAAATAATCCAGCTGACTGCTCTTTTCTTTTCTTCCTTTTTCCAGGTGGGAGAATTGTGTCCTCAAAACCTTTTGCACCTCTAAATTTTAGAATTAACAGTCGAAACTTGAGTGGTATGATTGCCCTTTTTATTGTTCATTACAGTTGTGGGTATTCATTAGCTGAAAATGTCTGGGGGGGTGTTACTGCTTTTTAGAGTTGCTTAAGTAGAAAATGCTGTTGGATTATTAGGGCACACTGAGTGACAGGGACTTAAAATCAATCTTAAAAACCTCACCCAAGAGAGGAGCAAACACTTTTTGTGGGGTTTGTGCTGCTTTGTTTTGGTGTTGATTCCATCAATGTGTCCCTGGCTGGGCAACTTTAGAGCTGCAGAGAAATCAGGAGTTCAAGGGTGTGATTCATTTCTTCAGCCACAAAGAGCTGCTGTGACTCACAGGGGAGTTCCTCACACCCTAAATCCGGGCAGGTAAATCCCACCAGTCAGGATTCCTGAGGCTTGGAGATTATGGAGCCAGGCTGGGAGAGCTGGGGGTGCTCACCTGGAGGAGAGAAGCTCCAGGGAGAGCTCAGAGCCCCTGGCAGGGCCTGAAGGGGCTCCAGGAGAGCTGGAGAGGGACTGGGGACAAGGGCTGGAGGGACAGGACACAGGGAATGGCTTCCCACTGCCAGAGGGCAGGGCTGGATGGGAGATTGGGCAGGAATTGTTGGCTGTGAGGGTGGGCAGGCCCTGGCACAGGGTGCCCAGAGCAGCTGTGGCTGCCCCTGGATCCCTGGCAGTGCCCAAGGCCAGGCTGGACAGGGCTTGGAGCAGCCTGGGATGGTGGCAGGTGTCCCTGCCATGGCAGGGGTAGCACTGGATGGGCTTTGAGGTCTCTTCCACCCCAAACCATTCCAGGATTCTGTGAAATGTTCACCTTTGAACATCTCCTGTGCTGTGCATTGAGCAAACAAACACACCCAGACACACCCAGGCCCAGGGTCTGGTTTATTGCCAGCACAGGGTCCTGTTTTCCTTCTCTGAGCACACCAGACTCAGTGTTTGGCAGCATTTGGACATGAGCTGCAGTTTAAGGAGGTTTTGGGACATTCCATGTTGTTGGTTTTGCTTTTCACCTTTTTCAGACTTTCATTATTGAAACTGGAGTGTCTGTGCTGAAGCTGGACTGACATTTTTTGAGGGTCCCTTCCAGTTCAGGTTATTCTATGAAATATCTCAAGCAAAAGAGCAGCCCAAGCTGGGTTTTACATGTAATTACTGTGTCCAGTGCTCAATTTCCCCTAAATCAAACCCCCCTCATTCCCCCCTGTGCAAATGTGAGGAGCAACTCACTGAGATCTGAATCTCAGGCTGTGCTGTCTAATTTTGGCCTAAACTGCTTTTGAAGAATAGTAATTTTTGGACTGTCATGAAGTAAATTGCTCCTTTGGGAGTTATTTTTAAGCTGGAATTTTTGTGGATATTCCACATATCAGGCACCCAAACCTGCACTTTTCTTCCCTCTTTGAAATTCTATTCTGGGGCCTCTGGTGGTTTGGAACCTTATTGACCCTTGGGTGCTGGACTGCCAATTCTTTGGAGACATGGACTTGGAAATAAAAGGGGAAAATGATGAATGATGCTCCTGGGAGTCCTCAGGCCTCAGGAGAGCTGGGATCAGGCTGCCAGTTTGCTAATGAGGCAAAGAGAGCCTGAGTGAAGCTTGGGCCCTCTTGCAGAGCCCACCAGAGCCTGAGGAAATCCAGGAATGCACTTGGAGAGGTTTCAGTTAGATCTGCCCACAAAAATACAGGACTTTGGCCTCTCAAGCCTTTTCTTTCCTGGATTCTTCCCATTTCCTCCTCTCTCTGCATTATTTTGGAGACTGAGGGCAGCATGTGGTGCTCTTTCACCTCAGAACAGCCCTGGCCACCACTGCCAGTTGAGCCAGATCTTTGTCCCCAGCATGGATTCATTGGGAATGTTTTCTAGAATGCTGAAGGTTCAGATCTCAGCTGTTATTTAATGCTGAATGGAAATGCTGATGGTAAAATTATATTGAGATGATTAACTGGGGTTTGGATGGGTGAGAGGCTTAGCAAAAGGAGAGCCAACAGCTTCCACTAGTAAGAAACTTCCAGGGACTCAGATAAAAAGCCCTGGGAAAAAATTACCTTTGCATGCTACAAACAGGGAGAATTGTGGGATAAATTTTAGGGCTTAATCCCTTTCTGAGACCATATTATATGTGGGAAATACCAACATCAAATGAGCTTGTGTGGGATGTGCTGGGCCTGGGGCTTGTTCCAGGGACACTTGCAGGGAAATGCCATCCCCAGCCATGGCCAGTACCCTGCACATGGAACAGGGAATGTCACTGCTCTGCTGCCTTTGTGCTGCCCCACAGGGTTTTGTGTAATACTTCTATTCATCAAGGCTTTTTTTGGTGCCTGAGCATGACTTGAGTCACATCTCACCTGTCTATCAAATACTCTGATCTCGAGTGTGAACGCTTAAATAATTTATACAAAGCACTGGAAAAGATCAAGTTTTAAGAAGGAGGCACCAGTTCCCTCAGTGCCACTTTTGTCCTTAGTAGTTCCATCTGAGGGAAGAAGTAGAAATGTGGAAAGAGTTGGGACAAATGAAAACAAGTATTAAAATGTGGTTAAAATAGTGGTTGAGGTTGCTGAATCCCAAACCTTGCTTTTTTTTGGCTTCTTCTGGGTCATTTGTGTTTAATTAGAAACGTGCCATAATTTCTCCTGCAGCCCTGCCACTCACTCAGTGTTTGTGGGAATGTTGAAGGCACATCCCATAGCTATTAATTCTGGAGAACAAAACAAATATAGACAAGAAAACAAACCCAAAACATGTTTGTGCCCAGTCCAAATATGGGGCAGCTGCAGCTGGCAGGGGCTGGGCTGGTGACGTTCTGGGACTGTTTAATTCAATCCTGTCACACACATGTGTTGTTCCTTGGAAAGGCTGTGTGGGACACAGTTCTGTTGGCCAGAACTGAGTAACTCACTCTGGGGTGGCTGGCTGGAAGGTACATCTCCCACATGTTGGTTTCCTGTGGGGTGCACGTAGCGAGAGAGCAAGAAATTCCCTTCAGGCTCCCAGCAGTGTTTTCCTGTCAGATCTGCAAACCAGATTTCTCTGTGTTGCTGCCTGGCTGGTCTGAGCTGAGCTGTCCCCTAACCTGGCTCTCCTCCCACAGATATTGGCACTATCATGAGGGTTGTGGAGCTGTCACCACTGAAGGGCTCCGTGTCCTGGACGGGGAAACCAGTCTCCTACTACCTGCACACAATTGACAGAACCATAGTGAGTACCAGGGCTGCCCTGGGGCCAGGAGCCTCTGCCCTGCTCCAGGGCAGCATTTTCCAGCTCCACATCCTTCTGCCTGGGGCTTGTGTCAGTGTCCCTTTGTGGATTTTCACACCTGAGGGTGCAAACCAACTCTGGCTGCTCCAGGGTTCCCCACACGCCGGGGTTAAGGGCAGTGCTGATTTATTTACTGCAGGGATTCACTGGTAAAATTCCTCCTGCAGCTGCTCAGAACTGGGGTCTCCTGCTGTAATTTCCTCACAGAGGAAACACTCAATGGGGCTTGGATTCCTCTGGTGCACTGACCATTTCATTCAGTCATATTCAATCAGTAAATCTCAATTCTAGTAAAATTCTCAGCTGCTGTAGAGGCAGCCCAAACTCCATAGCAATGGTGATGCGTTCACTGTTTTTAAACTAAAGAAAACAAAACAAAAAACCAAAACCCAACCAACCAACAATAAAAAACCCAAACAACAGCCCCTCCCACCAAAAAAAACCCACCAAGCCCCCACAAAAAAGCCCCCAAGCCCCCCCATTAAACCCAGCAAACCCTGTGGAAATGGAAACTTTGTGGGCAAATCATTTATCCCACCGCAGGGTTTTTGCAGTGGGATAGTAAGTCTGTTTTCCTTACTCTGCTGTAGTCTAATAAACCTTTTGTTCAGGAATGTGCCAGAGTGCAGATAAATGGTGGAGTACAAGGGTGCAGCAGCTTCAGTGAAAATAACTTCATTGAAAATCAGCCTCTGCTGAGGGGAGATATGTGACACAAAGCTCTAAAACAAGGCCAGGCAGTGGTGGGGATGATAAAACCTTGTAGAGGTTGGATTATGCCCTGTTACACAACAGGCTGGGTGCCTGGAAAGAATGCATGTAAATGGCTTCTTGATGTAGCTTATCAGAAGCAAAGCAGTCAGAATTTCTGCAGTTCTGCACTTGTTTTAAGCTAATATTTTATTCTTCTGTGTTCATCTGTCATGGCTTTGAGGATGACTCTCTTCTCTTTCTATTTTCAGCTTGAAAACTATTTTTCTAGTCTCAAAAATCCAAAACTCAGGGTAAGTTTCAATCATTTTCTGTAGAAAGCTCAAAGTAAGAGAGCAGCCACTGTGAGGAATTTAATCACAGGTGGACAGAATTGATAGGAAATCTGATTTTCTTGGTAGGCAAAGAACATGGAGCTAATTGAAGGGAAGTCTCAGATGCCATCAAGCACTAATTCAATCATGTCCAAGGGATTTCTAATAGAGAATTAATGGGGCAGCCCCAAGGTGCTTTTACCTTGCACTGGAGGTCTGTAATGAGCTATTTCTTCATTAAAGAACTGGAATTAAAGAAGGGAATGATGGTTTGAATCTGTCCCAGTGCTCAGCTCCTGAAATGAAGCTGAGCAATGCTCTGAAATGTTCCTTTTGGGACGTGCCATTGGAGGCACAGAGTGAGTTGTCATTTGCTGCAGTCTGGGCTGGTACAGGTGGAATTAAAATGCCAGAGAATTTTTGGGACTGTGCAGGGCTGTGCTAACCTGAAATAATCAATGGATTCCCAGGAAGAGAATTAAGTGAGGCCACTTAATTTAAAACTTCAAGTGAATGTTCATCCTCAGGCTGATTGGCTTTGTAAGAACAGACTCATGGGGGCTCTGAAAGGGAATTATTTCAGATTGCTCCCCTCAAATTTAGGACAGAAAAGACTTCCTAGAGAAAAAAAAAGCAACAAGGTGAGGGTACTTCTGACATTCCCTGCTCTTCACACTTAAACCTGACACTGGTTTGGTTGATAATGTGCTTAAATCAAAATTGCCAGAAGTCTTATGCAGTTTAAGCCTCACCTGGAAGGTGCAAGAAAGGCTTTGACTGAGCTCTTGGAAATTTCCTGTCTGAAAAAGGTTTTTTTTCAGACAGAAAAAGAGATTTTTCTCTGAACAAGGAAATTTCCTGTCAACCTGAAAAGTTGCTGCTTTTGGTTTTTATTAGTCACCTCAATAAAGTTGGCTGAAGTTGAATGAGATGATGATTAATGGTTTTGCCATTTCCAGTCGTGGAAGATTTTTAAAGTGTCACCATGATGTGTTGAGGATGTGGGGAAGCTATTGAAATGATTAATAGTAGTAATGATAATAATAAAAATAATATCCAAATGAAACCTGATAAAGCAGTATGGGGCTGGGAGGGGAGAATATGGGAAGAGGTTGAGATTTAATCCCCTCTGGAGGTGGAAAAGGACTTGTTCTCACCTGAGGGTGGGCTGAGCCAGGGGAAGTTGGTTCCCTTTTCTTGTGGAAAACTAAGCTGGCCAACAAGGTGATCTGTATTAAAAAGTGATAAATACAGGAGCAAATGGTGAAATGTCCCATCCCTTCTGCCCAGGAGGAACAAGAGGCAGCTAGACGTCGTCAACAAAGAGAAAACAAAAGCAACACGACAACTCCAACGAAGATCCAAGAAAACAAGGTGAACATCCTGCATTTCTGTGCACTGAGTGTGTTTCCTGTGGCTGTGCATGAGCTCATGCTCTGAGTCAGGAGAAGCCTGGCTCTGTGGGAAGGCTGCTGGGTTTTACTCCGGGCACACAAACTGCTGTAGCTGTTGCTGTGCCCAAAAATATGATGGAGTGAGTTAATAAAAGCTGCACTTGGGAGTTGCACCACTTATTCTGGGAAAGAAGATGGTGTTGTAAGATGAATAGTTGCTTGTCCACCCTCGCTTGCATCCAGCAGGAGTTTGCAGAGCTGTCCCTGAGTCACAAGGCTCTGAATGGAGTTCAGGGTGTGCTGAGTCTCTTCTGCAAAGACTCATTTCCTTTCTTGGGTAATGCTGTGAGAAATGCAGTGCCTGTTCCTGCCCAAAAATGTAGAGTATTGATTGTACTCTGAGTTTTGAGTGAATTTCAGTGTAAGAATGTAGTCGGGGAAGGATGAATAATCAGCTTTTTTTACACAGCGGGTACAGTTTAACAGGATCACAGAACAGTCTGGCAGGAAGGGACCTCAAAGCCCATCCAGTGCCACCCCCTGCCATGGCAGGGACACCTTCCACTGTCCCAGGCTGCTCCAAGCCCTGTCCAGCCTGGCCTTGGGCACTGCCAGGGATCCAGGGGCAGCCACAGCTGCTCTGGGCACCCTGTGCCAGGGCCTGCCCACCCTCACAGCCAACAATTCCTGCCCAATCTCCCACCTAATCCTGCCTGAAGCTCCCCTCCCTCAGCATCTTCTTTTCTTTAATGAATAAATCCAGGAGAGACTGAGCACAACCCCTTGGGAACAACTCTTACCCCAAGCAAGTCCACTTCTCTGCCAAGTTATTGAACTACAATGCAAGTGTTTCCTTTCAGAGAGTTAAACACCATTATTAATGTTTGCTGAAAAGGAATGCTGCATATAGAGGTAGAAATGACCAAAGTTTTTCAAAATCTCTCAGGATTCTGGTGCTGAAGAAGAAAAAGCTGCAGCAAATTCTGTTAAAAAGCCATCTCCCTCCAAGGCCCGGAAGAAGAAGCTGAGTAAGAAAGGCAGGAAAATGGCAGGGAGGAAACGAGGGCGCCCCAAGAAAATGAACACGGCGAGCACTGAACGCAAGACCAAGAAGAACCAAACTGCACTAGAACTTCTGCATGCCCAGACTGTCTCCCAGACATCTTCATCCTCTCCTCAGGGTGAGTGCAGGGGCTCTGGGAGAGCCCGGATAAGTCTCTGAAGCTCTGGGTGTGCTCGTTTTTCCTTTATTGCCAGGTTGAGTTTGGTTTTGTGGAATAACTTCCCTGTTGCCACCACAGCAAAGCTGCCCTTGAGGTGGTGCTGATGGTGATGGGATTAATGGTGATGGATGTGTTGATGGTGATGTGGGTGGGATCAATGTGCTGATGGTGATTAATGTGTTAATGGTGATGGCATTAATGAATTGATGGTATGGGGGTGGGATTAATGCTGATTGATGGTGATGAATGTATTGATGGGGCTGGGGGTGGGATCTGTCTGTGGATGCTCAGCCAGGAGCTGGGGCTGAGCTGGGGCTGGTCCCTTCTCTCAGCTGCTGCTCAGGTGGATCACAGATCCCCTTCCAAACAGTTTGGAGCAGCGTGTGCCTGTGTCTGGAGCCGTGTGTGGCTGGACTAAGCTGCTGGATCTGATGACAAATGCCATGTTTTCAGTGATAAAGCTCCTGTCCTTGTCCCAAACACCAAGTGCTGACCTGAGGTTGTGTTTGTGTCTCTGCAGATGCCTACAAGTCACCTCATAGCCCATATTACCAACTACCTCCTAAAGTGCAACGGCATTCGCCCAACCAGCTCCTGGTGACACCCACCCCCCCTGCACTACAGAAGCTGCTAGGTAAGGCTGCCCTTGGCCTGCACACCTCCCCTTTGGGGCTTTGCATGGGGCAGGAGGGGGATTATCTCATCCCCACCTTCCCCTGCCTCCCCCACATCCTTCAGCATCACCACAAGGTGCCCCCCCTGCTGAAGCTGCTGTTTCACTCTGCATTTGTTCCCTGAAGTTGTTTCAGCTCTCCTTTGGCACAACAGGCAGCATGCCTGGATTTAGGAGGAATAGTCAGAAATAGCTTTATTTGAAATGAAACCATTCTCTTAATCCTGGGGAACACCACTCCATTTCCTCTGCTGAGCTCAGAGCCCATAAATGAGATCCTGTGTGAGAGTCTGAGGTCACAAAGGTGTGGTTGGAAAATTCTTCAAGTGCAAGAAGTGATTTAAAGGAAAACCTGGAGGGATTTTTTTTATCTTCTGCTGCCTGTCCCCTCCCAGCTGTTTCTGGCTTTTGGCACTGGGCACGAGGCAGTCCAGGATGCTCTGGGAATCTGGCAGAATGGTCCTGTCTGTGTGGGGACCAAGGGCATCAGTGATGTCCTTAACTTGTGCTCTCCTGCTCTCGTGTCAGTTATGGCCAATTCCTTGCTGAAGAGAAAGAGAGAGAAAAAGAGTGATTTAAAGGAATATTTTGTGGCAAAAAGAGTGATTTTGAGGAATGATTTGAGGCAGGGTGGATGAGGACAATGACCCTTGTCTGGGCTGAGCCTCCTGCAGGTTTCTGCACACCACGTAGTGCCTGTTTTGTGCAGCAGCCTGGGCTTAATCCTGGGGTTGCTTTAATGATGGAAGGGCTGGGGAGGAGGAAGGGTCATTGCTGGAGATAAAGGGTAATGCAAAGCCAAGTGCTCCTTGGAGGAGCGGGGAGTAAACTGGGTGTAGAGCTCCTCATGTGTGTGGAGGCAGGAGGAGGAACAGGCCCTGTGTTGGTGCTGGGTGAGTGCTCTGAGCTCCTGCAGCTCATTTCTTTTATTATTTCTGCTTACAGAGCACTAAAACCACTCAGCTCCTCTCTGCTCATGCAAACACCCTCAGCCCCCAGCACCTTCCTCTGCCTCTTTGGATGTGTTGTCATGGCTTCCACCTGATGGATCCAAAGAGTTCCTTTTGTGCCAGGAGAGGGGTTTTCAGAATGTTCTTAAACCCACCCTCAATGGCTTAGTCTGACTTAGAGTCCCAGTCAAAAGCAAGGGAGAGACAAGTGAGGAGAGGGACAAGTGAGGGAGGAAATAGGGGTCAACAGGGGCATGGCATTTGCCCCCTGCTGAAATTCCTCATCTGATTTATTTTGCAGACTCATTTAAGATCCAGTACATGCAGTTCATGGCATACATGAAAACTCCTCAGTACAAAGCAAGTCTGCAACAGTTGCTGGAGCAGGAAAAGGTGGGTCTCACTTTTTAACATTTCTAAACAAAATCACCAGACTCTGAAGGGCCTTGCATGTGGGGAATAGTGCTGGAGATGGGAATTCTGTGCATTTACACCAGTCCTGCTTAGGCTGAACAACTGCCAGGGGATTTCGTTGCACACTTGCTTTTTGGGTGCTTAAATCTGCACAATGAGAGAGCTGCCCTGTTCCCTCTGTGCCCTCACCTGGCAATGCTGACTTGGAATCACAGAATCCCTGGATGGTTTGGCTTGGAAGAGACCTTACAGCCCATCCAGTGCCGCCCCTGCCATGGCAGGGACACCTTCCACTGTCCCAGAGTGCTTCAAACCCTGTCCAACCTGGCCTTGGACACTGCCAGGGATCCAGGGTCCCTCCCAACCCAAACCAGTTCCAGGATTCTATGAACCATAGTTCATATGGATTAAAATACCCAAACTGTCATCCCTGGTTATGGGGATTTGGCATCCTTGGTATTGATAATCAGAATGTGTTGGATTGCATTGATGAGCAGAGTGTAAATGTCCAAAATCATGGACTGGAAGACATGGAAAGGCAAGGAGACTCCTGGAGCTGTGCAGTGGGATGTTTCTCTGCTCAGTGGGACGTTTCTCTGCCATGGAGCCACCAGCAGAGGGAGGAGATCTCCTGCCTGAACACCTTCCTGCCTTGCTTTGTCTCAGTTATGAATGATTTCATTGCTGTATCAATTAGCCCTGCTGAGAGTCTGTTCCTGCTGCTTCTGTGGAGGAGCCTTTCCCCATAGTGCTCAGCAATAAACTTCAACTTCAGTTAAAACCTTCCAGGGCCCTAAAGGGGCTCCAGGAGAGCTGGAGAGGGACTGGGGACAAGGGCTGGAGGGACAGGACACAGGGAATGGCTCCCACTGCCAGAGGGCAGGGCTGGATGGGAGATTGGGCAGGAATTGTTGGCTGTGAGGGTGGGCAGGCCCTGGCACAGGGTGCCCAGAGCAGCTGTGGCTGCCCCTGGATCCCTGGCAGTGCCCAAGGCCAGGCTGGACAGGGCTTGGAGCAGCCTGGGACAGTGGGAGGTGTCCCTGCCATGGCAGGGGTGGCACTGGATGGGCTTTAATGTCCTTCCAACCCAAAGCAGTCTGAAATTCTGTCCAGGTCCAGCTTTTGGCATTCCCTGTGGAAGCTTTCTTTTGCTCTGTAGTCTTTGTGAGAGTGTCAGAAGAAAAGCATCAGGGCTTTTTTTATTGTGTTTGCCATGTTGGGAACTCTGCAGAAGAAAGATATTAGCTTGTGCCACCCCATTCCTTACTGAGAAGTGGTTGATGCTGGTGGTGTTCATGGAAACCTCTTTTTCTGTGGTTATTTCCATTTGCTTTCACAGTCAATCAGCACTTAGAACTTTCATCTTTTTCCTTAAGCAGCAGAATTTTCTGCTTGTTCTGCACTTGTCAGGAAAGTCAGCATGAAGTGATCTTGTCTCCTGCACGAGTGAAATGATGGTGTGCAAGGGTTGTGCCCTGCACAGAGAATGAATCAGGAGTGTGGAAAAGTCATCACTTGATGGTGGGGTCCAACAGCTGCTCCACACTTTTAAATGTTAAATGAAGATTCAGTATGAAAATATTTTTTATGGAATGTTACATGGCAAATTAAACCTCTCAGAGGCAGAACTTGGCTGGGTGAGGGGCTGGGTATGATCTGTTCACACAAACCTATTACAGCAAGGTTTTCAAATACAGTAAAAATCCCTCTGTAATAATGATTTTGAAATCAGCTGCTGCTTCCCAGAGGGCCCTTAGATGGAGCTGTCAGCCCCTGCAGTGCCTGGGAAGGCTGAATGAAATGCCTCGTGTTGAAAACAAAAATGTTGAAAACACCAGAGCAGCCCCTTTAGCATTGCAGGGATTGTTTTCCCAAACCAGGTCTGTGTGTTCCTGCACGTGGGGAATTTCCAGCACTGCTGCTTCTCTGCTTGGAAGATCAGTCATGGAGTCATGGAATTATTAAGGTTGGAAAGGATCAAGGTGCTTTTTGTCCTTGTTCCCCACTTTTCCTGGAGCAGTGGCTCAGTCTGTGCAATCCCTGCTTGGTCTCAGCAGCACAGGGTGGAGAACAGGATAATCCCAAAGCTCCCTGTCCTTGCTGCACTAATCCTGCATTTGGGGCTGGGTAAATGAGGCTCTTCAGCCAGTCCTGTCCTGCCCTTTGCTGTGCAAGGCCAGGGATTGAGGGAGCAGGGATCTGGTTGAGGAATGTTCTGGGCAGGGAATGTGCTGTGAGTGGCTCAGGTGACTCCTGAAATAATGGTGGCACAAGTAGGAAAACTGGTTTGGCTTATTTAGGCTTTTCTTCCTTCCCCCCATCCCCCAGTGCATTTTCATTTACTGCATCTCTTCCATGAGTATTGGACAGGGAAACCTCTGAACTGGGGCTCTGGGGATTTAGAGCCAGTTCCCAGTTTGGGAGCAGATTTCATGCAGATAATCTTTTCCAGTTCTATTTCTGCTCTGTGGGATGTGATTATTGCTGCTGCTTCACAATGCACTAGGAGGATAAAAATGAGTTTTTAAGACTGGCTTGGTTGTATTTTACCATACAGGAGGAAAAAACCTACTTGAAAGCTGTTTTCAGCTGACTTAACTCCAACAAATCCAGGCTCTCAGGAGTCTGGGGCAGGGCTGGGTGAGCTCTCCTGCACCCAGGTTCACTCCTGAAGTGCTCCACAAACATCTCCTTGAGATTGCCCGTGCTGCAGCTGGTGCTAAAAGTGTGTTTTGTCACTGTTCCCTCTTCCAGGAGAAGAATGCTCAGCTGCTGGGGACAGCCCAGCAGTTATTCACACACTGCCAGGCCCAGAAGGAGGAAATCAAACGCCTGTTTCAGCAGAAGCTCGACGAGGTGAGGGGATGTTCCTGAGCCAGCTGCATGCAAACATTTCTGCTCAAGCTAAGTAAGACCAGAGCAGTCTCCTGTCTTTGCTTTGCAGCAGATCAGGCCCAGAAAGGTGCAATCTGTGTCACTCTCTGGTTATGTTTTGTGTTTGTTGTTGGGATTGTTGTGTGCCCGCTGCCCAAGGAAGGGACAAACCACAGCCGTGTGGTGTTTGGTGAAGGATTCATCCTCTGCTGCTCAAACACACTCTGTTCTGCCAACCAAGCTCAGGGGCACAGGAGGAGATGTGGGGGCTCTCCACAGAAAGTTCTGTTGGCTGGCAAAGCCTAAATGCCAGTTTTGCAGTTGAAGGGGTGGTACAGCAGCTCCAAGATCCTTGTGCCCATCCTTGGTATCCCCCAGCAGCCACAAAGTGCCTTGGAGAGTGCTGTGGGAGGTCCTGAGAGCTGCAGAGTTCTGCAGATCTCCTCAGTGTCCCCTGGGAATGGGACAGTCACTGGGAATGAGGGTGTCTGGACCTTATTGACTCATCTCACCCTTCACCTTTTAGCTGGGAGTTAAAGCTCTGACCTACAACGACCTGATCCAGGCTCAGAAGGAAATCTCTGCTCACAACCAGCAGCTGAAAGAACAGACAAAACAGCTGGAGAAGGACAACAGTGAACTCAGGAACCAGAGCTTGCAGCTGGTGGGTCCAGCCCCTGGGCTGGGAACTGGGGTTGCTGCCCTTTGCCTGAGGACAGGGCACGAGCTGGGGGCTGAAACATCATCCAGCTGCTCAGGGTCCTTTGGAACAGAGGGATGATGGGGGAAACCTGCAGGGAGTCCTTTCTTTACCTTTGATTTACCCCATAGCAAAGCCTGAGGTGGCAGATGGCTCTGGCCTCAGCTGTGTCCCCAAACAGCTCTGGATGTCCCTGGGTCTGGCTGGACAGAGAGTTTGTGCAGGGCTTGCTCTGGCCATAACTCCTGTGGTGCTCACCTTGGTAACTCGAGCTTAGAGAATCATGGAGCTGTTAATGTGGGAAAAGACCTGTAAGATCATCGAGTCCAACCATCAACCAGCACCGTGGTCACCAAAACACCACGTCCTCAAGTGTCACACCCACCTGTGCAGGGACACCAACTCCACCACTGCCCTGGCAGCCTGTGCCAACCCCTGCCAACCCCTTCAGTGAGGGAATTCTACCCACCTCCAACCTAAACCTCCCCTGGCCCAGCCTGGGGCCGTTCCCTCTGCTCCTGTCCCTGTTCCCTGGGAGCAGAACCCGACCCCCCCGGCTGTCCCCTCCTGGCAGGGAGTTGTGCAGAGCCACAAGGTCCCCCTGAGCTCCTTTTGTCCCTCTCAGGAGGTAGATGAGGGGAATATCTGGATGTGGAAGCAGTGAGGGTGGGTGATAAAACTGTTTTAGGAAGAGCCAGGCCACCTCCTGCCACACTCCCCAGCACCGCTCTGGGAGGACTTTTCAATGGGCTGAGGGGTTCTTAGGAATTTGAACTTACACATTCAGTGCAAAGTTCTGCTTTCAGCTGGGAGCCCAGGTGGTGTGCAGGGGGGGGAGCTGTGTTTTGACCTCTTTGTCCCTGTCCCTGTGTGTCCCTGCAGCTGAAGGCTCGATGTGAAGAACTGAAGCTGGATTGGTCAACGCTGTCACTGGAGAACTTGCTGAAAGAGAAGCAGGCCTTGAAGAATCAGATTTCTGAGAAACAAAAGCACTGTTTGGAACTGCAGGTAGAGAGCAAGAAACAAATGCAGAGTCACCAGCTTGGGGTAGCTCTTGGGAAATGGGCCAGTTATGGGTGTTACACTAAATATGGTGGGGAAAAAACGAACCAAGTGCTGCTTTTTTTGTTTGTCCTTTTTTTTAAATCCCCCAAAGACTGAGCTTTCTATTAGAGGATTTTAGTAAATAAGGATGTGGATAACTTGTAAAGGCAATAGATACCATGCCCTGATTGCTTGGTGATGCTGAGGGAGGAGGAATCATGGTTTATCATTACATATAATTAAAAATCACAAGCTGTTGATTTTTGTGTGTGCTCTGATGTCTCAGTTCAGGAATCACAGAATCTCAGACTGGTTTGGGTTGGAAGAGACCTTAAAGCTCATTTCATTCCACCCCTGCCATGGGCAGGGACACCTTCCACTGTCCCAAATTCTCCAAGCTCTGTCCAGCCTGGCCTTGGACACTTCCAGGGATAGGGTGGGAATCATTTCCCCCCCGAGTGACATTTCTTATTGTGACAAGAAATAAAAAGTCCTTTGTGTGAAGAGCTTTTCTTTCCCTGTGACATTGGCTCCAGAGCTATTCCAGCCTTTTGCTGGGTGTTTCGGTATGGAGTGACTGGGCAGTACTGAGTTACTCCACACTCTGTACATTGGGGATATCTTCCTTTTGCTTTTAAGATTTGAAATGTTCTTTCTCAGGGTCTCTGGGCCATTCCCCTCGCCTGGGCCTTTTGGTCTTAAACTCAGAGCAGAAATGTTTTCTCAAACTTTGGGTCCCTCCTTCTTCATTGTTCCCAGCAGCAGGGACACTTTTACGTAGAAGAATTTGAAAGCAAAATGTGGTAGAGTAGAGTAGAGTAGAGTAGAGTAGAGTAGAACAGAATAGAACAGAGTAGAACAGAATAGAACAGAGTAGAACAGAACAGAACAGAATAGAACAGAACAGAACAGAATAGAATATCCACAAGGCGATAGAATTGTTAAGTGTAGTCTTTAATTTCTGTTTTCCTCTTCACTTAAAGATCAGCATCGTGGAACTTGAGAAGAGTCAGCGGCAGCAGGAGCTGCTGCAGCTCAAGTCCTACACGCCCTCGGAGGAGCCCCTGTCGGTGCAGCTGCACAGCAAAAGCCACCTGAGCCGTGACCCCGAGGCTGAGCACGGCAGGTTCCAGCTGGAGCTGGAGTGCTCCAAGTTCCCCATGCCCCACATCAATGGCATGAGCCCCGAGCTGTCCATGAACGGCCACGCCACCCCCTACGAGCTGCAGCACGCCTTCAGCCGGCCCTCGTCCAAGCAGAACACCCCCCAGTACCCCAGCTCCCACCTGGACCAAGACATCGTGCCCTGCACCCCCAGCCACGGCAGCAGGCAGAAGGCAGACAAGGTGGCCAGCCTGGCCCTCCCTGATTACACCAGGTTCTCCCCTGCTAAAATCGCCCTGCGCAGACACTTGAATCAGGACCACGGAGTCAATGGAAAAGCAACAGCTAATGAGATACAGAGGTGAGAGGCATGGGGAAGGAGGGTAGGGGCTGGTGTAGATAGCACTGGTAATTTAGATTGTGGAAAGAGATTTTTCAAAGTGGAGGTTTATCTGGTTTAAAATTTTTGTCTCACTAAAACGAGTGGTGAGAGCTAATAGGGTAAATAAGGTGGGACGGTGCCTTGAGTGTGGTACAGGAATTCCTTGTCTCTGGCTTTGGTGTCCTGACAATTGTACATCTCTTTTCCAGAGCTGAGCATGTCAAAGAGAATGGCCTTACATATCCAAGCCCTGGGATTGCAAATGGCATAAAGCTGAGTCCTCAGGAAACTCGGCCCTCCTCCCCTGCGGCCTTACCCAGTGCAGGAGAGAAGGTAAAGGATCTGCTGCTGCTCAGGTGCTGCCCCTGGGGCAGCAAAGGGCAGGCTGGCCAGACTGGGGAATGCAGGAAGGCTGCATTCTGTGGCCAGCTTGGCATGGGAGATGATACAAAATACAGTTGAGTGTGATGCAATAAATCAGAGCTGGTCAGAGGGAGAGAAAGATACTCCTCTCTGAGCACCAGTAATGCAGTGGGACTGCTCTTTGTTCTGGCATGTGTCTGCTTGAGCTGGGAAAGGAGACTCTTTCATAGTTATAAAAATAAAGAGTGAAAAATATGGTCCATGTAATTGGTGCAGCCATGGAGCATACTGGGGCTCACAGAGCAGCAGGTGCCCTGCAGTAGCAGGTTGCCATGGAAATGCATCTGGCTGCTACAGAGGGCCTCAAGATACAAAATCTGACATCTGAGTGCTTTTACCAAAACACAGAGAAATGAGCTTGCCTAAGGCTTCCTTTTCCTGATGCTTGGGGCCAGCAGTGGCTTTAATTTACACATTTCTGTGCTGTGGGATGCTGCTGTCCCAGGAGCCTGGTGCTGGTAACCAAGCTGCTCCACGCCTGCCCTGTCTGATGTAGAATCACTGCTCCCAGTCCTGTAATTCCTTAAAAAAAGGGACTGGGGGAATGACACACACATGGAAACGAGCAGGTTATTATTACCTTAAAAACCTTTTCAATATCCTGTGTATGGACTTTGCTTTCCCTTTTGATTTTACAGGTTTTGAGAGAGAGAACCTCTGTGAGTAATGGAGAAACTATCACCAGCCTCCCTATCAGCATTCCTCTGAGCACAGTGCAGCCCAATAAACTCCCTGTTAGTATCCCTCTGGCCAGCGTAGTCCTACCTAGCCGTGTTGAGAAGGTGGTGAGTAAGGGATTGTCAACACTTTCCATCCCTAACTAAAATCCCAGTGGGCAGGAATGGGGTGCTGTGCCCCAGGATCCTCCACGGGCTGCTGCTGCTCGGGGGAGGCTGCTGGGGGATGCATCCTCTTGGCTCTTGGATCCTGTAGATTTTTCCTCTCCTTTCTCTGCGGGGTGGAGGGAGGCCTCAGCCAGGAAGGAGAGTAAAAAAAATACTTCAGGAGAGCCTAGTCTGGAGTGTGTGTCTGGATGAAAAGCCTGAGAGTGTGTGGCAGTGGAAGCAGAGAATTGCATGTGTCAGTGTGTTCTTAGCCCTGCTTTCTGCAGGACCCTGGGAGAGAATCCTTCTGTCTCAGTCAGCTCAAAGCTGCCTGTTCTCCTCACACGTGTGCAGGGTGAGCTTGAACAGCCCCCTGGGGCTGTGCTACCTCACATGTGAGTGACTGCTCTGCACAGAGAGCCTCAGGGCCATCTCTTCTTGAGGTGGGACAAGTCCTTGCCTCTTTGAGTGGAGGAGTTCAAAAAGGCCTGGTCCAGTTTGTCACAGAAGTGCTGCAGCAGAGAACTGAGAAGCATTTGCTGCTTTTCCTGAGAGCTGCGAGTTAGAATCCATCCATGGCTTGTCTTTCAATCCCATATTGGGAAAGCTGGAGTTGGTTCACAGTATTGAATCCATTGCATTTTTCCAGCTGAAGACTTCTGGCTTTAGCAGAACCAGAGTCTGCCCAGCTCTGGGTGTCCTTGTGGCAGTGCCAGCCCTGTTTGGTCAGGCTGCCATTTCACAGGGGTTTGCCATGTTCAGGAGAACATCCTCAGAGAATGTCCCAGAGAACACAGCCTGATGCACTTTGTGTTCCCCTTGGGGTTGTTTTGGGGAGCTTTGTGAGCACAGGCCTGGGGACATGATACAACCATAAGTCTCCTCCTTGCTGCAGCAGTGGGCTGAGCCATTCCTGCTCTGGCAGAGCAGTCCTGAGTCTGAATATCCTGTGCTGATGTGCCTCCCTCTCTGCATGGTGGCTGCTGTGTGTGAGATACTACTGAAATACAATTAATCACTTCAGTTTTGGCCCATAACGTGCTGATCCATGCTTTTCTCAAAACAAGCTGAACCTAGGGCATGCAGGAAGTAGAGTCACTTCCCATGGCAGATGTACTGATGCATGTGAATTTGGTTTAAGCTGTAGATTTCTGATGCTGTTTCCTGAAATGCCTGTTTCTCTCCCCAGAGAAGCACACCCAGCCCTGTTCACCAGAGTAGAGACTCATCGACACTTGAAAAGCAGATTGGTGCTAGTTCTCATAATGGCATAAGCAATGCTGCTGGAAACAAGCCTCTGGCTTTGGCTACCTCAGGTAACAGCCTCACCTGTGCACAGCTGCTCCTGTGTTGGGGCAGCTCCCAAACACACAGGGCTTGAGTTTTCCAAGCACTTCTTGCCAGGTCCTGCAAGCCCTGAAGTGCTGGATAACTGTGGGTGAGACCAGAAATTCATGGATGATGCTCTGATGTGCCTCCAGCTTGGGTGCACCTGGCACCAAGGGTTGGATTGATGTGCCTTTAGCTGTAAATAAACAATTCCTTCTGTAAATCCTGTGGGGATGCAGAGATTCCCACACATTTACAGTGTGGCAAACCTGCAGAGTGTTGCACAGCTGTGTCCTGAGCTGGTGATCTGGCTCTAAAAGTTTTATTTTACAGAGTCTTTAAATAGCAGAATGAGTTTCTTGGGGCAGGTTAAGGAGGTGCCTCACAAGCAGCTGTCAAGGCACAAGAAGCTGGGTGGGAAAAGCTCAGATGGGAGAGGATGGGGATCCCTTTAGGTGCAGACATTGCTTCTGAACCCACTCATCCGTGGAAATCACGGTCTTTAGCTACTCTGGGAATTTTGTGGGCCAGAAAACTAGTTCTGCAGCTGATCTCTCACCAGAGAGTGCTTTTATTCTCAGTGTTTTCCACCCTGAAGGGTTTGGGTTGTTTCAATATCTGTTTTGCAAAATTCTTGACTGCATTTTTCTATAAAGCAAATGAAGTATTTTAAAAAACCTTGTAAATGATTACCATGCTGTTCCCTTCTGCCCTTTTCATTTAGAGAGCCCAGGCCATCCTAGAGCCCTAAACCCATTTATGATACCCCATGACAAACACTGAATTCCCTTCCCAAGATTCCTCCCTTGTGGCATTTTTCTGCCACTGTGTCTTTGGAGGTCCCCTGTCACTTCCTTTTGTTGAATTTGGAGGAGGTGGGCTGTGTGGATGGCAGAGTCCTTTTTTGGGGAAGGGAAGGACTGAGTCTGGCCATCCATTTCCTTGATGAAGGGAAGGAGTTGAGAGTAGAGGAGCCCTGATTTCAAAAGGGGTGACAGTTCAAACCAAGCTTAAACTTGAGTTCCATGCAAAACTGGGAGGAGCACGTGTTCTGTGGGATACCTCCACATTCCACGTGAATTTTCCTGACCTGGCAAGAGAGCAGTGGAAGCCCCTAACCCCCAGCTGGCACCAGAGCCACGTTCTCAGTGCCCCATGGAAAAGCAGCCGTGTGTTTCCTGTGCATCCAGGGCCACTGGCTGTTCTCCAGGCAGAGCTGGAGTCTCTCCTGGCCCTCCCAGCCCTGCACTCGGTGACCTCTCTCTCGCTCAGCCCCAGCAATGATCTATACTTTCCCTCTCAACAGGTTTTTCTTACTCTTCTGGCTCCGTGGCAGTCAATGGAAATCTTACAAACAGCCCAGCCCATCTTAACCATAGTGTTGATCAGGCAGCTCTGGACGACTCTGGGAGTCTCTTTAACTCTGTAGGGTCTCGGAGTTCCACTCCACAACATCCTTTGCTAATGATGAGGAACTCTGGGCAGAACTCCCCTGCTCAGCAGCACTCGAGCCCCCGCTTAAGTGGCCCGGCCCAGGGCCTGGCAGGGGGACTGCAGGGTGCAGAGGCTCAGAAGATCTTTGCCGAAGGAACAAAGGGGGACCTGCAGTCTGATGCAGCGTTTTCAGATCCTGAGAACGAGGCCAAGAGGAGAATCATCTTTACAATCTCTCCTAATACAGGACATGTAAAACAATCCCCTTGCAGCAAGCACAGCCCCGTGCCCGGCCAGGCCCACGGGCAGGACGGGAAGAAGCGGGGCCGGCGGAAGAGATCCTGCGCTGGGAATGGCAGCGGGAGCGCCGCCGTCTCCCCGAAACGCAAACCCCTGCCCTCCGTGGCCGGGCTCTTTACTCAGCCCTCGGGGTCGCCCCTCAACATCAACTCCATGGTAAGGGCCCACGGGAGGAGCCGTGCCTTGGGAGAGCTCCGGGAGTTAGGGAAAAGCTCCCAGGCTGGAGCTGGAATTGCCGTGAAGGCTCCTTGCGGCAGTTCTGCCTCTCGCTTTCGCTAAGTTGGTGTATAAGCAGAACATCTTCAAAGAGCTCTTTGCTGTCAGAGCATTAAAAATTAAAAATAATCTCTTCCCTCATGACAAAGAGCTTGTTTCTGCAGTGAAGTTGATTTTTGAGGCTGTAGATTCAATATTTTGAAAATAGTTTAAGCTAAGATTGACTAAACAGCAGAGGAGTGCCAGAAGCATATGGCGTTCTTGCTAATGAAGCCAGCTAGAGAGTTGTGTGCATGTGATCCTGCAGTGTAGTTTGAGAAGAAAAGGTTTATCCCAGGTTGTCATTTCTGATTTCAGATGTAAAATCAAAGAATGAAAATTAGCCATTTCTCCAAGTCACCTTTAAGCTTTCAGCCCAGGTTCTAATGCAGGAGGTGGAAGATAGCAGCAGCAGTGCTAAACAAGCAGCTGTTGGATGTCCCAGAGCCAGTTAAACCTGCACGAAAATCCTTAACAAGATGCCTTTCCAGGGATGCTCTCATCTGTAACTGCTTTCTTTCCTTCTCACCCAGGTCAATAACATTAACCAGCCCTTAGAAATAACAGCCATTTCCTCTCCTGAAAACTCCCTGAAGAACTCTCCTGTTCCTTACCAGGACAATGACCAGCCCCCAGTGCTGAAAAAGGAGAAGCCCCTCGTTCAGAGCAACGGTGTCCATTACTCCCCCCTGACATCGGATGACGAGCAGGGCTCTGAGGATGAGCACAATAGCAGCAGGTGAATGCACAGGCACAGTTTCAGGATGAGGTTTCTCTCGGGGCTGAAAACACTGCTCTCAGCAGGAGGGATGTGTTTAAGCCTCTTTGTTCCCCTTGCTTGAAGGCCCATCCCATTATCCCAAACCTCTTATGTGACTGAAGCTGAGAACAGGGAAGGTATTCAGGCAGTGGAATGTGGGAACCTGCTGCTGCTGTGTTTGCAAGGCTGGCAGGGTCTGCCCTGGAGATAACTGGTGGAGAAATTACTGAGAAATGGAGGAGACTGAGGGGAGGCAGAGGGGCAGGGGCTGAGCTCTGCTCTGGGCCAGGGACAGGAGCCCAGGAAGGGCTGGAGCTGTGTCAGGGCTTGGGATGGAGCTCAGGGAAAGGGTCTTCCCCCCGAGGGTGCTGGGGCACTGCCCAGGGTCCCCAGGGAGTGGTGCCAGCCCCGAGGCTGCCAGAGCTGCAGGAGCTCTCAGGGATGCTCAGGGTGGGATTGTTGGGGTGTCTGTGCAGGGACAGGGGCTGCACTGATGATCCCTGAGGGTCCCTTCCAGCTCAGGATATTCTGGGATCCTGTAATTTTCTTACCGTGTTGCTTTGTAGGAGCACTGAGGTTGTGTGTGATCTCTAATCAAGGGTCTCCTACTCACTCCCAGTTTAAAACTTCCTTTAAAATTCTTCAGTTCCTGCCCCAAACTATTGATGTGTTACTCTGGAAATGGATTATTTGCCACCCTTTACCTGCCTGTGGGGTGCAATATTTTTCTTGTTTAGCTGGAAAGCTGTCCAAGGGCAGGGCTAGATGAGATACTGGGAAGAAGCTTTCCCTTGTGAAGGTGCTGAGGCCCTGGCACAGGGTGCCCAGAGCAGCTGTGGCTGCTCCTGGATCCCTGGCAGTGCCCAAGGCCAGGCTGGACAGGGCTTGGAGCAGCCTGGGACAGTGGAAGGTGTCCCTGCCATGTCAGGAGTGGAATGGGATGAGCTTTAAGGTCCCTTCCAACCCAAACCATCCTATGGTTCTGTGAAAAATAACCACTCTAGAAATGTGGTTCTACTTCTTGTTTCAAAAGAAAAACAACAACAAAGTCATCTTGAACATGGACTAACCCTGTCAAAGAGCAGTAATTCTGTAATATCTCCTTTCTAAAGTTTGTGATGGGTTTTTTGGTGCTTATAAATTCCTTTAGTGATACAAAACTGTGGGGCTGAGTTGGTTTTTATACTCTCTCATCTGGTAAGACCTGGTCATGAGGAGTATAGATTGTGAGGGTAAATGTGCAACAGAAGGTTTGCTACAGGTGCTATAACCTTTCTATTTTCCCACTAGAATTGAGAGGAAAATTGCAACAATATCATTGGAAAGCAAATCTCCACAGAAGACTGTTGAAAATGGTACGTGTGAGGAATGGGAATTGTTTGTGGGAATGGGAATTGTTTGTGGGAATGGCTGGGCCTGGGGATGGGCAGAGCTGTCAGTCAGTGGGAAGTTTCTCTCTGCTGTTGCACAATGTGCAGTTCCTAATCACCATTAAGCCAGGTGGCTGCTAATTGCAGATTTTGGGTCACTTCTTTCTGTAGTCACAGGTCACCAAAGGTCTGATCAGTTTTTTCACTGACTCAGGGTTTGAGGAGGGATGTAAAGTACAAAGATGGGGGGAAGAGCAGATCAGTGTTCTCAGACTTTTCCAGAGTGTTAAACTAAATTTCAAGGACTTTTAGGTGACTTCACAAATATTTCTGCCTTTGTTTCAGAAGTAGAATTACAGACTGTTAAAAGGTCTGATAAAAAAGGACTGATAAAAGGTTTTTTGAAGGATAAAAAAATGTGGCTGCTTCCCAGAGAATGGTCTGGAGCACCAGGAGTAGCTGAGGGAGCTGGGGGACTCAGCCTGGAGAAAAGGAGGCTCAGGGGGTCTTCACACTCTACAACTCCCTGACAGGAGGATGCAGCCAGGGGGGATCAGGCTCTGCTCCCAGGAAAGAAGGGACAGGACAGGAAGAAATGGCCTCAAGCTGTGCCAGGGGAGGTTTCGATTGGATATTGTGAGAACTTCTTCACTAAAAGGATTGTCAGGAATTGGAAGGGCCTGCCCAGGACAGTGGTGGAGTCCCCATTGCTGGAAGTGTTCAAAAAACCAATGGATGTGGCACTTGAGGACGCGGTTGAGTGATAACCATGGTGGTGGTGCTGGTTGATGGTTGGACTTGATGATCTTAAAGGTCTTTTCCAGCCTTGAGGACTCTGTGATTCTATAAAACCCCGTTCTCAAGGGGCAGTTCGTTGAATGCTATTTATTGACATTTGTAAACTTCCTCCCCCACAACCAGGTGGCAGCTTATCGGGGAGGAAACAAGCACAAAGCAACGAGAACATGAACAGCAGCAAATGGAAATCGACTTTTTCACCGATATCTGACATCAACCTGACCAAAACCACAGACAGCCCCTTGCAGGCGGTGTCAGCCCTGAGCCAGAACTCCCTGTTTGCCTTCAGGCCGCCCTCCGAGGACGGGCTGGCCGTGGACACCAAGGTGCCAGGACACCCCAGGAAGGGGCTGGCCGTGCCCTCGGACGGGCTGAGCCCCGGCACAAACCCCCCCAACGGCTTCACCTACAACGGGGGCCTGTCCTCCGAGCTGGGCCTGCACGGCTTCATGGACAGCGCCGCTCTCCCACACAAAGCCACGGACGGGACGGCTCCCACCTGCTCCCTGGGCTTCCCCTCGCAGCGAGGCAAGGAGCTGGGGGTGTCAGACACGAACCTTTTCCTGAACAAGAGGCAGCTGGAAGGTCTGGGCACCAAGGGAGAAGAGCTGAGCCGGCCGGGGGTGAAGGGCAAAGAGCTCGGCGAGCTGAGCGCCCGAGCGGGGGGGTCTGCGGAGAAAAACTCTGTGCAGCACAACGGAAAGGTTGGCAAGGGAAGGGACCGAGACGTGGAGTTTAAAAACGGCCACAACCTTTTCATTTCTGCTGCTGTTTCGTCTGGTGGCCTTCTGAATGGTAAAAGCCTTTCTACTGCTGTTTCCTCAGCAGGGAACCCAGCGCCGTCTGTCCCGACGCACCATCCTTTCCTCAACACTCTGACCACTGGATCGCAGTTCCCCCTCGGCCCCATGGCCTTGCAAGCAAACCTCAACTCGGTGACAAATTCCTCAGTATTGCAGTCCTTATTTAATTCAATGCCAGCTGCTGCCAGTCTGGTCCACGTGTCATCAGCTGCAACCAGACTGACTAATTCTCACACTATGGGGAACTTCTCTCCTGGGGTTACAGGTGGAACAGTTGGAGGTAGGCAGAACTCTTTCTCTGGTATAAGACAGGGCCTAAAGGAAAGTCTGACACTGCCTCTCCAGGGGTGAAACCCTTTCATTTCTACAGGATGCGAAGCAGATCTGTCCCACATAACCAGTCTCCTCTCTCTCTTTCTCTCTCTCTCTCTCTGTCTCGGAATTGCTAGGATGATTTCAGTTCCCCACAGTGAAATCTCATGAGCTTTGTCTGCTAGATGAGCTTGTTGTACCACCTTAATGAAACAATACACCCAGACTTTGTGATTGATAATGTTTGCTTGTTCAGATGTTGCTGTGTTGGAACCAACTTAGGTCTGCCTGCAGGTAACAGATTTGACTTGTCCTGGTACCATGTTAAGGATCTCTAACTTGTCAACTTGAGTAAAGGTTGGGATTAGGCCTTGAATGGCTTTAGCATGATCCAGGAGGAGCAGAACATCAGAGGAGCTGGTGTTGGGAGTTCTGTAGCGTTCTGGCCCTTGAATGGACACGAAGAGCATTTCTTGGCTGGGAAGGGCAATGCCATATGCACCTTGCACTTCTGGGATTCTGCACAGGCTTGGCTTCTGTGGCCCACACCAGGGACAAGCTGGCAGGACTAGAAGATAGGCTGAACCTGCCTTTTCTAAGTGTCCAGGGCAGTTTTTCTTACCTGTCCATAATCATTCAGGCACCATGTCGGGAAATCCTAACTCTCACATCTCTCAGCACGTAGATTTGCTGGAATTGCAACTCCCCTCTGCTGCCCTGTAAGTGGGGGAGCAGGAGGGTGGGGAGGGAAGAGCAGCACTTTGAGTCTTCAGATAACCAACTCTAAAGACCACTTCTAATCTCATCAAAACTCTGCCTGTGTGGTATAGAGCTGACAGTTCTTGGGTCTGACCATTTTTCCTCGTGGCATTTAGAGGTTGGCAGTAGGAAAGGTAAGTGGAACCTTTTGTACCTCCTGGCCTGCACCATTATCTCTTCATTGCTTGCCGCCTTCTCACGCTGCATATTTTTGTATGGGGCTGTAACTATTATAATTTTGCTTTTGTTTGTTTGTTTGTTTGTTTTTTTTTTTTTTTTTTCTTTTTTGTTTTGTTTCTCTTGTCACTTGAGACTGTACAAAGCCCATCTGTTGAAGCTGAGTTTTTCTCTCCTGTTTGCAGGTATTTTTAACCATGCGGTGCCTTCTGCCTCCTCTCCTCATCAATTTGGAGCCAGTTTCAGCAGCAGTGCTGTCTCTAGCAGCACCGTGCTAAGCTTAAACCCTCTGCAGGCTGTTGCCAGCACCTCATCCTCATCCTTCCCACCCTCTTCCTCTAATTTAGTAACATCTAGTGAGACTAGACCTGCTCAGCACCTCAACAGAGCGCCAGTGCAATCTGTCTTCCATCCCCCTCCGCCCCCTCCTAACGTGTCCTTGCCTCCCCCTCCTCCTCTACTCGCTTCTAACTCCGAGCCTCCTCTCCTGCAGAACCTGCCCTCCATCCCCCCCGGCGAGACGTTCCTGCACTCCTCCTCTGCTCCTGTCCAGTCTAACTCTTCTTTGTCTATTAAACTGGCTTCTCTCCAGCACAAGCCCTCCCGCCCCTCCTTTACCGTGCACCACCCGCCCCTGCCCCGCGTGCTCCCGCAGCCCAACGCCGCTGGCACGGCCGCTATGTGGGTGACCCTTGGCATGCAGCCTCCTTATGCTTCGCACCTTTCGGGGGTTAAGCCACGATAAAGAGCTTGCTTAGCTAACAGTTCTTGTTTTGTAAGGTAAGGCCAGACACAAAACCGGAGGAGTTTGCGTGCGAGATGCTCACTGACGCTTCTTCCTTTGCAGAGAGAGGTCGGGGCCGGGCTCCGTGACACAGAAACCTCTGAAATGGGGAAAATGACCCCTAAAGTGGGGGAGAGGAACCTCTAAAATGGGGAGAGAAGTCTCAAAAATGTGGGGAGCAAATCACCTGGTGGCAGAGGATGGAAAGTGTTGGTGCTCTCTGTTTTGGGAGTCAGGATTTCTCGACAAGGAGTGCTCACAGGGGTAACTCTGCTCTGGCTCAGGGTTATGTTCAGGCTGAGATCTCTTCATAGAAAGAGTATTCTTTCTGCAGGTAGTAACAGGAGGAAATGTCTATTTTAATGTGGTTTTATACAGTTGTTGGAAGTGGGTGTTGCCCATCTGATCCCCTCCCGTCCTGCACAGCCTGTTTATCCCAAACCAGTCCTTGTCCGTAGCACTGAGGTGACCAAAGGTGCCTCTTTGTAACTCTCTGTGTGACAACTTGGTGATCAGTAAAAGCTGCCAGTCAACAACAGCTGCTCTAAGTAGTCATAAAGTTAAAAATCTCTAGGTTATAAGCTTCAGCTTTGCTTGGAGAGCAAATTCCCCGGGCCTGCAGTGCAGTCAGTGTCCCCTGCATCACTGGAAACACAAGCACAGGGAGCAGAGAAGGGCTGTGACTTCCCTGTCACTTCCCTGTGCTGGACTTGCTGCCAGGGTCGGCAGGAACAGTCTCAGCAGATGTTTTATTTTAGCTCACAAGCCCTGGGAGCACAGGGAATGTGCAGGGGGAAGTGGGCTCTGCTCTCCACAACGGAGAGGAGGGTTCTGGAGGCTGTGTCCCATTTCTCCTGAAGCAGGTATTTATTGAACTGTCTCTAGAGCTACTCCAGAATAAACTGTACCACCACAGAGCTGGGTACTGTGGTTCATGCAAACACTCTGTGGCAATCCTGCTGTACCAACTCGTGCTTGCCAAGTGCATCCAGCGTGTCCAGCCCCGGAGCTGGCTCCGTGCTTTCCTTGTAGGTCTGTGATGTTGTTGCTGTCCACTGGTACCAAAGCTACAAACGTGGTTGAACACACTTTGCTGCTTATAAAACTCGATTACAATATACCTGAGAGAGCCTCTGTGCATTGTGTGTAGTGTCTTCCTCATCAAGTTCCTCCTCAGACACCACAAACCCCTGGTTAGGCTTTTGGGAGGCACGTAAGTATTGCCAGGTCCTTCCCTGCAGGAGAGGGAGGCTGAGCAAGGGCTTTGTGTGCCAGCAGAGAGGTGGGTTTGAAAAACCCCAGATAGAGAGAGGATGGGGATGGTGAGGAGGGTCAGTCTGGGGGCTGTGTACGAGGGCAGTGAGAGTCTCTGCAGGAATTACCTGGAACTGAGGCCATGCTGGACTAGGATCCATCAGGTGTGACAGTGCCTGTCACTGAAAAACACTGAAAACAGAGGCAAAGCACAAAAGGGACTTGTAGCAGAGGGTGTCAAAGCTGGGTTGTGGAGCACAGGAGCAGAACTGATGGTGCCAGAGGTGGTTGTGATCCCAAGCCCTGTGACTTGAAGCCAAGTCAGGTATTTGAGCAGTGTCCTTGGTTTCAGTGAGAACAGATGTGTCCAGTCCTTGAGGAGCCAGGGCTGGAACCAGGAATTGGGGACTAAAATAACCTGCTTATATAGAGAATAACCTCCTCTTCTGTGGAGCCAGGCTGGGAGAGCTGGGGGTGCTCACCTGGAGGAGAGAAGGCTCCAGGGAGAGCTCAGAGCCCCTGGCAGGGCCTAAAGGGGCTCCAGGAGAGCTGGAGAGGGACTGGGGACAAGGGCTGGAGGGACAGGACACAGGGAATGGCTCCCACTGCCAGAGGGCAGGGCTGGATGGGAGATTGGGCAGGAATTGTTGGCTGTGAGGGTGGGCAGGCCCTGGCACAGGGTGCCCAGAGCAGCTGTGGCTGCCCCTGGATCCCTGGCAGTGCCCAAGGCCAGGCTGGACAGGGCTTGGAGCAGCCTGGGACAGTGGAAGGTGTCCCTGCCATGGCAGGGGTGGCACTGGATGAGCTTTGAGGTCCCTTCCAACCCAAGCCTTTCTATAATTCATAATGTCCCTCCCCCAGATTAATAACAAAACACAAAGCAGATTAACTTGTACTGTAAAAAGGTGAAGCACTGAGGGAGGAAATACCTTTTTTAACTCTTTTCCCCTCACTTGATGTCAGTCCCATAGGAGAGAGTCCAACACAGTCACAGCTTGAAAAACTGCAGCATTTGGAGGGGCCACGTGTCCCTTGGAACATCCATCCTTTCCTCTCATTGGGATTGGGTCAAGATTTGCTTCATCTGAGGAGGTCTTGGAGCAATGTAGGAAAGATTGACACATCTAACAACACAGCAGATTTTTGCCTTTTATTTAGATGAGTCTCTTCCTCTCCTCCTGTTGTGCAGGTAACTAGGATTTCTACCTCAACCCAATGTGACCTATGCAAGGACAACGTGGACCAACTTCACTCGGCTTCCACTGAAAGGTGCTCACCTGGCCTGTGCAGGGGTTTCTACTCTCTTACTACTGGACAAAATAAAAACCATAAAAAAGACCTAAACAACAGAGCAAACATTTACTGTGAATCTGAGTAAAAAAAGAGGAAAAAAAAAGGAAAAAAAAGAAAAAAAGGCAAAAGAAATGCTTAAAGCTCCAGTTTGTATTGTTGATAGTTTAGATAAAGTATTTATCTTTTTTTTAAAGTGAAAACAATTTTGACTTATTTTATTCCACCTAGACTCATAAGTACAATTTATTATTATTAAATTCTCTGAATACTAAAGGACTGGCACACCAGCAGAGATGTAAAAGAGCCTCCTCGGTGCTATTTTGTCCGTCAGAACTGTGCCTCTGGTTTGAATCCTTGGTGCTGATTTTGGGGGATTGACCAATGCCAAACCCACTTCTTAAAGGCCTGCAGATTATTTATTCCCCTGACTCTGTCCATATCCCAAAATCCGCAGCCGGGGCTGACAGGGGAAGGGATTCTCCTCCCTGGGGGTCTGGTTCAGACTGAGCCAGGCCCTTTTTAACTGGTGGGTTTTAATTGAGTTTGTGACTAACGAGGGCTCTGCTCTGCTCTGGAGCAGTGTGGGCAGGCACAGCCCATCAGGCACAGCTGGAACAGGAGAAATCCAAGTCCTGCCCCATCCAAACTACTTCCCTGGGCCATTTGCAGTTGCTGGTGGCACTGGGGTCACTGTGAATTTGGGTAGCTGGTCTGGTAACTCGCTTCTTCGGGCTGGCCTCGGTGTATGAACAGTGTGTGTGCTGGCTGGTGCTGGTGCAGCTCTTTCCCCAGCGTTGGGAAGACTGAACCTTGTGCTTCTGTCCTGCTGCAGGCTGCAGAGTTTGCTCAGCTCCTTGTTTCCTTGTTCCAACGTGTTTCCTTGGTAGGGTTTTGATACTTGACTCCGACCCGGCTTGGCCGTGTACATGAATTGACAAGGTGCATTTTGCTTTTGTGTTCCTCTGCTTTTTGAGTAGGTTCTTGAATGGTAGTTCACAAAAACACCCTGACCTGGCTGCCTGTGCTGCCACTGCCTCCCCTGGGGCAGGGACTTGTGTTGTGACTCGGTGTCGTGTGTGCAGGAAGGGCCGATTTTATACAGCTGTGATGAAAACTTCTAGGTTTCCTATGCGTTCTTTCCTTTATTTTTAGGTTGTACAATGCACACTGAACCTGTAAAAACTTATTTATTTAAGTGCACAAAGTGAGGGGGAGAAGGAGGATCCATTTAAGCAGAAATCAGGCAGGTCTGAGTTCAGGCCGGGCCACGCACCAGTAAAGGAAACTAGAATAAAAAGGGGATTGCAACAGCAAAATGACTGGAAAAAAATGACATTCAGGCTTTGGAAAACACCTCCCTGCTGGCCCTGGTGCTCAGAGGGGCAACACTATGTCTTTAAATCCCTCCTAGTGCTCCCTGGTGAGTCTCCCACTGCAGCAGTCAGGCACTGGCAGGAGCTCTGTGGAGCACCCCGGGGTCACAAACAGCTGCTCAGCTCCAGCCTCTGGGTTTGGAGTCAGTGAGGTCCCTGTGCCCTCCTGTGCCCTCCTGTGCCCTCCTGCTGCCTGCGTCCAGCAGGGTTGGAAGTGTTTGGAGAGGGGGTGAGGGGCTGCAGCAGCTCCCACCCTCGGCAGGGTTCAGCTCTCTGTGCCTCATCCTGGGCACTCTCAGGAGAGGTTTAGGACCAAGTGCAGTTGTTTTGTTAATTCCTGAGTGTGTCTTCCATGGGAGCCTCTGTCTGCAGGCTCTGGGCTCTGGCTTTGCCTCCTCATCCACTGGGAAGGGACTGAAAGCCCTGGGAGTTTGGGGGCATTTTGGAATGTTTTCTGCTTTGTGTGAGGGACTGGCAGCATGAGGAAAATCTGGACAAGGGCAGGAAAGCTTGGAGGGTGAGAGCTGAGGAACATCCAGTAGCTCCTCGTAGGAGCCAAACACAGTGTATGTCCTGGAATCCAGGAGCACAATGTAACCCAGATGTTTTGCAGCTGGGAGTTGGGCAGCTCCAGCTTCTTCCCCAGCACTCTGCTGTGTGCTGGGGCCTCTGGAGACTGTAAATGAGTGATTGCTGGAGGGGCAGCAGCCTTAATTAATTTCCTAATTACCTCTTCCCCATCGTTTATATCTCTGATGAGAGAGAGAGGAGGAAATACAAGTAGAAGCTTTTCATCCCCCTGATTTTATCAGATCCTTTCCTGCAGAGGGACCAGGACGTGGTGTCCCTTGGAGCTCTTGTGCCTCCCTTCACCTCCAACCACGGAGATCCAGGAATAAAACTGCTGCCATCCCTTGTTCTGGTTTGGTTGGTGCCCAAGGCACTCACAGGATTTGTGCTGGAGAAGGAGCCAACCCACAGATTCATGGAACCCTCTGTGCATCCCAGGACTGCTGGAGGAATGAGGTGCTCTGCATCCAGCAGTTCAGGAGTTCTGGGGAGCCAGACTGAGCTGTCAGAGAGGTCAGGGTGGCCTGGGCACTGTCTCCTCACAGTTGGACTCGCTGATCTGAAGGATCTTTTCCAACCTGAACAATTCTGTGATTCCAGGACCCTTTGGAGCAAAGGCCTTGGATGAGGAGTTTGTCACCTGCTCTTTGGTGGGTGTTGTGGAACAGCAAAAGCCATCTGTCCCTCAGTGTCACCTTTGTTCACTGCTTTGGTGGCCAGCCAGTGTCCAAGGCAGGGCTGGCTCTGGAGCAGCCTTGGGAATGGGCAGCACAAGCCCTGGAGCTCAGCCCTGGGCTGTGACTGAGCCACTGCCAGTGCCCCAGGGTTTGTGAGCCTGTGGCTGTCCAGATGCCATCCAGGAAGGCCCAAGGGAACCAGACCCAGGAATGAATCTTTGGGATTCCTGGAAAGAGATCCAGTGTGCCCGAGCATCAGCCTTCCCCTGCCTGTGCCCCACTGCCTGCTGGCATCCCAGTGCCTGCTGTTCCCACCCTGCCATTCCACACTGGAGGAATCTGGAGCTGCTCTGGCCTTGCTGGTGTCTTCCCCCCACCCCAGGCCCTGCACTCTCACTGCTCCTGGGAGTGATTCCCACACTGTGCTTCCAGAGGGGGCCTGCTCAGCACAGCTGGGAAGCCAAGGGGGCAGTTTGGGACTGGTGCTTCGGCACTGGCTGAGCTGGGAGATGTTTTTGCCAAGAGATTCCTGGTTTTGTCTTCCCTCTCCCTGACCTTTTATGTCTTTGCCATGAACTGGAGCAAGCTCAACTTAAAATCGTGGAATCACAGAACATCCTGAGTTGGAAGGGACCTGTTGTTCATCGAGTCCAGCTCCTGGCCAGTCTCTTACTGCTCTGCACACTGGGAAGAGTTTTCACCTGGCTGAAGGCAGACCTTGGAGCTGCTGGGATCTGATCCATGTGGCCACAGCCGTGACCCCACTGCTGGAACACTGAGCCAGAAGCTGAAACCCCTTTGCAATAACTGAAGATCCTCTGGAGCAATCAAAGCCAAACAGTTCCAAAAAAGAGAATTTCTCCTGCTGGTGCCGAGTCCAGTCGTTCTGAGGCTGTCACACAATTCCCCCTCCTCCACGCCCCTGCTGCCAGCAAAGGACTTGCCAGGAAGCAAAAACACATCTTGGAGCAAGTCTGCTGCCAAAAATATGGAACTTCCTGAGTGCTGTGCTGAGGAAAACCTGTCCCTGCTGCTAAATGTCAGCCTTGAGGAACAAGACTTGCGTGGGCTCTTCCTTTTTTGGGGATTTGCCACCTCTGGCTCGCCAGGCCCAGTCCCCTGGGACCCACGGTGCAGGGAGGGTTCCAAAGGCACTGGACCTAAATTTGGGATTTGCTGCAGATGAGTCATTCAGCAGCAATTCTTCTTCCATCAGCCAGGGGTGTGGGGACACCTATCAGTTGGATTGCTGAGGGAGAGTGGGAAAACATTGCTGAGGGTGTAGAGGCTGGATCCGAGCTGGTGCAAGGGATAACGGGGATGTGGAGGTGTCCCTCTGTCACCTCTCCTGGCACAAACCAGGCTGTTCCCTGCAGGAAGATGTGCATCAGTCTGGACAATCTTCACCTCAGTTCAGCTGTGGATGCAGTGGGAGAGAGGAGGAGAAGCAACTTTTTAGGGAAGCAGCAGGGAGTGCAGCACCTCCTCACTGTCCCTGGCATTCAGGGACCGAGCATCATCTCCAGCTCCTCATACAGGAATTTGTGTCTCCTTGGCCAGACAGATCAGAAATTCTTGTGCTTCCATCGCTTTTCCTTTCTTCCTGTTGCAGACAGCACTTTATCTTCCAGTATCTTTGTGCTGCCCCTGCTCTTGGCTGGGGTTTGGCTCTGGGCTCAGCCTGGCAGGGGAGGTGGGATTCCCCCTGTGCCAGGACTCACTGGTGGGATCAAGCTGAGCTTAGAGGGTCTGAGTCTGATCACACCCACAGTCCCTGAAGTCCTGCGGGCAGGAAGGTGACATCATTTGGTCATGAATGGATTTACTCATCTCTTTTTGCATCCAGAGATTCCAAATCCCCAGGACATGACACTCCTTAGTGTGAAACTCGCCCAGCTCTGGGTCACACTCAGTTCAAGCGCTGAGTCACTTTCTTTAGTCAAACTTAATCCTTGAGGAAGTCACTTTGTCAATTGCAGCCTGGGAGTGGAGAGGTTTCCAGCCTGATCAGCTCTTCCATCCCACCTGGAAACGTCTCCATTGCTCCAGGGCTGCTCGGGGCTGTGTCCCTGCCCACCCCACTGGGGACAGGTTTCCTTCTGAGACGTGCTGGTGTCACTTCTTCAGCCTTCTTTGGGTTGGACTAAATAACCTTTAAAGGTGCTTTCCAATCTTTCCAGACTGTTCTAATTCCCTGTACAGACACATCTGGGAGGAGGTGGGTGAGAGCCAGACCTGCCTCACCTGCTGCTCCTGCCCCTTCCCCCCAGCGCTGTGGGGTACAAGAGTTGGCAGCTCAGGTGCTCCCCGCAGTGATTTTACTGCCTGTGGTCATTGTTTCCATCTCATCCCTTGGAAGAGCCTGGATCTTCCTTTTCTGCTGGGCTGCCCCTTCCAGGGGAAGATCTTTTCTTGTGGCCGTGCACAGGCAGCCTGGTGCTTGGTTCCTGCAGGGGTTGTGTGTTCAGAAAGCAGCATCTGCTACCCCCACTCGTCATTTTTCCACTTGGAAGAGAGTCCAGGCAGAGGAGAGGCCGAGGGGGTGGTGGCAGGGACAGTCCCAGCAGTGCAGAGCTGCTGGGGACACCCAGGCCTGGCTCAGGGAGGGGACAGCCAGTGCTTCCAGCTCCTCCGAGTCCCTTCAGGGCCCACCTTGGCACTGGGGACCTGTGGGACCTGTGGGATTTGTGCCCTCGGGATGCTCCAGCTCCCCTGCCCCACTCCAGGCCCTGCTGACTGCTGGCAGAGGAGATTCCCAGCGCTGGGAGCTGTTCTCAGGTGATTCCCCTCCCTGCTCAGCCTTCCCTGGGCCCTTCAGGGTCTGGAGCCCCCCCGAGCCTGGGGACACCTGCAGAGCCCAGCCCGGGGTCACTGTCCCTGGGGGGGCAGGGGTGCTCTCCTGGAGCATTCCCAAGGACTCCAGAAACCCTCCAGGGTTTCTGCTGTTGCTGATGCCGGGCTGGCTTTGCTGGGTCCCCTCCTGTGTCACCCGTTTGCTTTCGGTGCTGGAATTCGCCCTCTGGTCCAGGGCGTGCAGACCTGAGGGTTCTCCCTGTTTGTCCTGGGTGACTCCACCCTGGAGCTCTCCCAGCTCCCAGGGGTGGCTGTTGTGGAAAATTCTGTTTTCCTTGTTCTGCCTGAGCCAAAAGCACAGAGGGGATTAAGGACTGGGAGCAGGGGAGGGCCTTGGACAGGGCTGTGAACCCAAAATCCTTCTGGGGAGCAGAAACTACACAGTGTTTTTGTGAACTATCTTTGCAGCACTGAGGAAAAATCATAGGAATTGGAGTTTTGGGAGCACAGATGTGCAGTCAGTGTATGAATATTTGAAGTCTTACTGGTTTTAAAGAGGTTTTTTCTTCCTTTTTTTTTTTTGTTTTTCTCCATTTCCATTTTCCGCTCCATTTGCGGATCAGGTTTTCACTAAAAGCTGGAGTTCCAGTTTCAAAACGTTGTTGTGCCATATTTTATTTATCCTTATACATTATAAATATATAAATATCTATTTAGGCTGAATATTGCATTGAAAGATACTGTTATTGGGAACTTCAGGGTTTAAACCTGGGACAAAAAAATTGGGAAATAATTCTCCAGTACTTTTCCTGTTTTGGGACCTTCTTCCTGAAGAGGCTCCTTGAGCTCTTTATGGTGTAAAAACAAAATCACATCCAAAAATTCAAAGTTTGACCATTCTAACCCTGAAGTTCTCAGGTTTGTGATCTTTTGGTTTTCTTGAGGTACATCTGGTTGCTTTTCTGGTGCAGTCAAATAATTTTTTAAAAGGTTTTGTCTCTGGAGTTATTGAGGAAAAGGTGGAATGGGTTGATCCATCCTGCTTGGCTTTTTTAACCTATTAATCTTTGAAGTGATCCATTTCCAATTAAAACCCAACTTTTTAGGTCTCTGTTCAATTTAAACTTTTTAGGAGTGAGAGCCTGCCCTCGCTGAGTGGGACTTGGATGGGGAAAGCAGTAGATGATGAGGTTGCTGTTGCTCAGGAATTGATTAGTAAACTTTTAACTACTAATAAAAGTCCATTTTTCAATGGATTTTTAGAAAAACCCATTTTCTTAGGACAGTGATATGGGATGTTTCCTAGTGAATAGGAATTAGTTTATATAGTTTAGCCTATTAAAATGAATTATTTAAAATTCAAACTTCCCCTAATTTATCTTTTTTTTTTGGTTGTTATTTGTTTTGTTTTCCTTTTTTTTTTTTTTTTTTTTTTTTTTTTTTTTTTTGGTTTTTTTTTTTTTTTTTTTTCTTTTTTTTTTTTTTTTTTTTTTTAAATACTGGTAAGTTGTCCTGTCATTCCTTTCATTCCTGCCTAGCAGTAGTGTGAATTCTGGTGTGTATATATGTATGTATAATATATATATTTCCACCCGGCCTTTCTAATTCTCCACAATGTAAGAGTTAGTTTTTGCTCCCCTCCCTCCACTTAATTTCTTGTGTCTCCCTTGATTTGTAATTGAAACGATGCTTTGAAGTTTTGTCTTTATATTAAAGTGTCTGTATTTTAATACACCGAGCTCGTGTGGACTTTCACTGCCTCAGCAGGACGGGCTGGAACCAGGAGGGAAATGGGATTTGGGGATTTTGTCGGGGCACAGAGGGACAGGGATCCCTGAGCCAGGTGGCACCTTCAGCTCTGAGGGTTTGGGGATCCTGGGGAGGGACCTGGGGACAGCTCTGGGCTCATCAAGGGACACTGAGGGGCTGGAGAGTGTCCAGAGCTGGGCTGGAGCCCCAGGAGAGGCTGAGGGAGCTGGAAAGGGGCTCAGCCTGGAGAAAAGGAGGCTCAGGGGGACCTTGTGGCTCTGCCCACCTCCCTGCCAGGAGGGGACAGCCGGGGGGGTCGGGCTCTGCTCCCAGGGAACAGGGACAGGAGGAGAGGGAACGGCCTCAGGCTGGGCCAGGGGAGGCTCAGGTTGGATATTGGGAAAATTTCTTCACAGAAGTGGTTGTAAAGCACTGGAAGGGGCTGCCCAGGGCAGTGGTGGAGTCACCAGCCCCAGGAACGTTGGAAAAAGTGTGGATGTGGCACTTGGGGACATGGGTCAGTGGTGGCCAGGGCAGTGCTGGGTCATGGTTGGATTTGATGGTTTTTTAGAGGTCTTTTCCAACCTAAATACTTCCATGATTCCCAACCCATCCAAACTTTGTTCCCTTTTAGGCAGCAGCGTCACTGGTGCAACAAACCCACAGGCAGCCAGGGATGTGTTTAAACCTCAGAGCTGGAGGCCACAAACACTTCCTGAGCTTATTCCCTGCAGGATTTAAAACAAGACACAGCCCCAGCTTCACCCAGAGCCCCCCAGCCCCTGGCTCTGCAGGGCCACAGCCTGACCCAGCTCCTCTTCCTACACAGGGTTGTCATCTGCCACTGCCCTGGCCCCAGTACCAAAACCAGTTGGATTAGATGACCTTTAAAGGTTCCTTCCAACCCAGAATATTCTCTGACTGTATGAAAAAGCCTCTCCAAAGGCCCGTGTGGAGCCATCCCCAGCTGGCTCCAGCCACCCCTCCCAGGGAGGATTTGGTGTTGTACAACAGTTCTGACCATCACAAAGATTAAAAGAGGGTTTATTGGGAATGTTCACTGTACAACAGAGAAATGGCTTCAAGCTGGCTCTCAGGGAGCCTGACCCAGCTCTAGCTGAAACACAACAAGCAAAGTCATCAGAGTGTGAAAAAAACAACAATTGTCTGTAAATCACCAGCAGTTGATGCAGATTTCAAAGTCTCTGCAAAGTACCATCCTCCCTCCCCAAATCCCACCCTGTGCCCCGGCCCTGCCCCACAATGGATCTGAGTCCCTGGGCCTGGCCTGGCAACTCTTCACAGCTTTTGTTGTACATTCAGTTAAGAAATGTCATTGGTGATGAACATTCAAATCCGCGTTGGGCTTTGCTCTTTGCTCACCCAACTGTTCCCTGGAACAGCAAATAAAACACCCATTTTCTGCACAGTGACACTGGAGGGTGGCAGCTCCACCTGGGGAAGGGTGTCCAGTGAGGAGGCCACCGAGCCCTGCAAGGCACAGGTGACACATTTGCTACAGTGGTGGCAGGCCCAGCTGAGAACTCAGCCCTGGTTTGTAGAACTGCAGGCTGGGCAGGAGGGCAATGCACTTTGGAGTCATCCAAGGACACTGATTCCCTAAAGCACAGCTCCTGTGTGTTCCTGCTCTTAATCCCTCACTGCTGCTTCCCCTGGAGCTGCCATCTGTCTGCAGCCCCCCCTGGTTCTGCTCCCTCCCTGCTGCCCTCAGCTGATCCCCCAGGGCAGCTGCCCCGTGTCTGATTTTGGTATTTCTGGAGCAAGCACCTGGAATGATTCAAGGGAAAAGGAGTATCTGGGCAGGGACAAGGGAAGAATCTCAGCTTTGAGATTAAAGCACAGTGCCAGGTGTCCCTCCTGGTACTCAGCTGCATGAGGTGAAGAGGGAACACCAGGATCCCAAAGCTCTGGTTTGGGCATTAATTCCCAGCCAAGGAGGAAAAGACCCCACAATTCCCTTCAATCCCAGCTCAGAGGCTGCTCCACCCCCTCCCCGGGCTGGGCAGCTGGAGGGGAACAACGCCCAGAGCTGCAGCTCCCAAAGCCCAGGCCAAGCCCCAGCCCCGTTCCTGCTGCCAGCAGCCTCTGACAGGGACACCTGGGACCTTCCCAGGGGCTTTTCCTGGGGGTTTTCCCAGACTGGTTCCAGGGAAGCTGCTCTGGCAGTCAAGAATCTGGCTCTGCTGCAGCCCTGGGTGTGGGGAGCGTCCTCATCCCTCATTTCTGGGCAGTTTTCCTGGCAGGAGGAGCCAGGGCTGATCCTCTGGGGATGTTGTTCCTCATCCTTATCTGTTCCCTGCAGGAGCTCCAGGACAGGCAGCCCTGGTTCCCTGGCAGCTCACTGTGACCTTGGCAGTTTTTTGGTCTGTCCCTTTGGACAAAGGGGACACACAGAAGGGAGAAAAGCTGCAGCAGTGGCTCAGGGGATGAAGGGTTAATGTCTGGCTGAGCTGGTGCACGTCCTGCAGCTCCATCCTCCAGCCAAAGGGAGCAGCTCCTGCCTCTGCCAGCTCCTCCATCTGCCTCTCCTCCCTGGGAAGGCTGGAACACTGCAGAGCTCTGCAGACAGGCAGGATCACACAGGGATCTCTCCCTGTCTCTGCTCCCTCGTGTTCTGCAGCTTTGTTCTTTTGGATGGGCTTATCCAGCCCCCAGGAATTACAGCACCTGCCCAGGGGAGGGAAAAGAAAACCCCAAAAGGCCGTGGCTGCACAGGGGAGCAGATGCCCCCCTCCATCAGCTGTGGCTGAGCTGGAGGAATTCCCACTCCTCCCTGGAGGGCAGGAGGGGCTCAAGCCCTGGAGCCCAGAAATGCCTCAGGCAGGGGCAGGGATGAGCCCCAGGGCTCCTGCAGGGGGACCCAGAGCCAGGGAAGCCCAGCAGCCCCCTCAGGACAGACGGGCTGGGGCTGGCACAGCATGTCCTGGAGGAGGGCTCCTGCTGGGAGCTCTGTCAGTCCCTGCCCCTGCTCATCCCAGGGCTGGGGGCTCTGCTCCCACTGCAGCATCCACGGAGCAGCTCAGCCTCCCCAGCTGGGGAACTGGGAATGTGCAACGAATTCCCTTAAAAAAAAAAAATACAAAACGATTTGGGTAATAAATAAAAAAGTCACGTGGTCCCTGTGGGGAGCTGCTGTCCTTCCCAGGGGTGGAGCCAGGAGCCACTTCCAGCCAGGTGAGGGGGTTACTGCCTGTGTGCTCCCAGCTGGAAACGAGCTTCCTCAGAGATTCCATACTGCTCCAGGGGGTCCTGTGGGGAGCACAGGGAGGCACCAGTGAGATGCAGATAAAGCCCAGCAGTCCCTGGGACACACAGGACACGGCAGGGACCCACAGCCACCTCCCTCCCTGGAGCAGGGATGCTCCAAGCACCTGGCAGGGGGTGGGCAGCCATAGATCTGCCCTGGGCTGGTGTGAACTGTTCCAGAGACATCCTGAGATGCCAGGCCAGCTCTGGACCTGTGCAGCTCCAACCTGTGGCCACTCCAGCACTGGAACATGTGCACCAGGGTGGGAGTGAGCACCCAGGGGAAGGTGCTCAGGTCTGGCTGCGGAGACCACGGCTCCCGATGGGATCTGGGATCTGCTTCCCACCCACAGCCTGGGCAGGACTGGCAGCAACAGCCCCTGCTGCCACCCAAAGCCATCAGTCACCCCCTGAAGTGGTGCAGGGACTCCCTCACCTTCCCTGTCATCTTCTGGATCTCGTTCCGGTAGAAAATCAGGCTCCTCCTCAGGAACTCGTAGCTGCAAGACAGGAACAGAGCACGGGAAGGGCTGAGCAGAGGAGGATGTGGGGAGGTTTCAGAGGCTGTTTAGAGCTGGAGGGAAGCTTGTCTGGGAGGGGACAAGCACTTCCCTCCCAGTTCCTGATCCCAGAGCCCCCAGCACTGCCCTGGCTCCGAGGGCTCAGCCCACCTGGCTCTCTTGAGTGCCTCGACCCACTCCTGGCACTGCTCCTCCGTGGCACACTCAAAGCAGTATTTCCTCTCTGGCTCCTCGAGGAAACCTGCCAGGGACAAGGAAAAGGCTCCAGGCAGAGCTGCTGGTGCTCCCCTGCCTCCCTCCCCAGACTCTGCCAGGCCACAATTAGCAGCTCTGTTAACTCAGAAGAGCTGGGAACGAGTCTGCAACCCCAAGCTCCAGCCCCTGACCCATTCCCTGGGTGCCTGAGGCAGCTGCCCACAGCATTTCCCAGCTCACAGCAGCCAAAGAGCTCGGGAAGAGCAACTTCCCAAACTGAGGGTGAACTGACCTGGACCAGCATCCAGGACTGACTCCCTGAGGCCCCTTGCAAAGACACCAGGGATTTAAATCCAAGTGGGAACCGGCCCTGAGAGAGTAACTGGGATACCTGCAGGGAATCTGGGATACCTGAGAGTTAAACTGCACTGGGAGAAGGCCCTGAGCTGCCTTTGCTGGAAGCTTTGGGGACTCTGGTACTCACATGGTATCCCATCATGGAGAGCAGTCCCAGACCAGGACAGAGCCAGGACATGCCACCAGTTCCTGTCCCCAGAGCTCTGCTGAGCAGACCCCCAGGGCTGCTGCTGCCAAACACCTGGGTCAGGCTGCACCAGCACCTCGGGGTGTGCTGTGGACACATCCCAACACCAGGAACTGCTGGGTTTAACCCTGCTCAGGAATCCTCACCCAGCACAGCTCCCAACATCCCTAAAGCCCCCAAATCCAGCACGGGGTGCTCGGGGCTCAGTGTGCTCAGGCTGCTTGAGGGTCCTTTGGAAGCACAGAGCAGAGCCACAGCTGTGCCTGGCAGCCAGGCCAAAAGATAGGGGGATGGCCTTGGAGAAACATCCTGTTATTGTGGCCACATACCTCTGGCACAGGGGAGGATGAAAGGCTGCTCCCAGAGGAGCCAGCCCAGCTGGAGCCGCCACAAGGACACACAGAGGGGAGGACGGGGCTGGAGCAGCTTTATCTGAGCCTCTCCAGGGTTTTTTTTCCTTTGGATAAAATGCAGCAGCACAGAGCAGATCTGTCAGTAACCAAGTTCCCCCTGCCAGGGATTCCACAGGCACCCAGTGGGGTCTGGCTGCTGCTGGTGCTGCTCTGCACGTGCAGCTGTGCAAAGCCCACAGGCTGTGCCATGGAACATCTCTGTGGGGTGGGCCACAGGCACAGGGGGGAACAGCTGGCACCTGAGCAGGGGAAGGGCTGAGGAATTGCTCAGGCTGGAAAAGGCCTTTAAGATCATCAAGGCCAACCATGAGCCCAGCACCACCACGTTCACCACTCACCCCTGTCCCCAGGTGCCACACCCACACATTTTCTGAGCACTCCCAGGGATGGTGACTCCACCACTGCCCTGGGCAGCTGTGCCAGTACTTCTAAACCTTTTTGGTAAGTAAATTTTCTCCAATATCCAACCGAAACCTGTCTGGGCACGACTTGAGGTCATTTCCTCTTGTCCTGCTCCCTGGGAGCAGAGCCTGACCCACACCTGAAGGGCCCTGACCCCACTGAGGGGAAGGGCTGAGCTGACCCCACTGTCACCAGAGAAANCAGTACTTCTAAACCTTTTCGGTAAGTAAATTTTCTCCAATATCCAACCGAAACCTGTCTGGGCACGACTTGAGGTCATTTCCTCTTGTCCTGCTCCCTGGGAGCAGAGCCTGACCCACACCTGAAGGGCCCTGACCCCACTGTCACCAGAGAAACAGGGAAAAGCAGGAACTGAGCAGTAAAACATTTCCTTTCCCACGTGCCAGGAGGGGAAGGCAAAGGGTGCACAGGCAGCACTCACTGATGGAGAAGACGTTCTCCTCCTCTTTGGTGATCTTGCAGTGCTCCAGCAGCAGAGCTCCAATGGGCTGGAAAACACATGGAGAGAGGCTTTAACCCACAGTGCCCCCAACACCACGAGGGCTGAGCCCACAGTGCTCCCCTGGAGCCTTTTAAGCAAGTTTCACAAGCTGGTGCCACTTCTAAATAACTCAGTCTGTGGCACATATTTTGTGTTCTTTCATTCCACCTTTCCCACCTGCAGCACTTTGCATTTGTTTAATTAGGTGTTAATCACCTCTACTGGCTCAGATTCAGCCTGGCCTTTACCACTCTGTGATAGCAGAGAAGAACTTTTGCTTTTGAAATCAAAGATGAAACATTTACTGTGACACCCAGAATAACCAACACTGTGTAAGGGCTGTCCTGGAGCCTTGCAAGAGGTTAAACCCTGTGAGGGGAGCTGGAGCAGCTCAGGATGAACAAAAACCTACCTGGTACTACTCAGGGATGTGGGGACAGCAGGTGACACTGCCCATGAACAAGAGCAACCACAGGAAATCTTTCTCCAAGTGACACAACGTGCCAGAAGCAAATCAGGCAGCAGGGAAGGGATTGAAAACCTGATTTATCTGGTATTTCATAGAACTCTTTGGGTTGGAAGAGACCTCAAAGCCCATCCAGTGCCACCCCTGCCATGGCAAGGACACCTTCCACTGTCCCAGGCTGCTCCAAGCCCTGTCCAGCCTGGCCTTGGGCACTGCCAGGGATCCAGGGGCAGCCACAGCTGCTCTGGGCACCCTGTGCCAGGGCCTGCCCACCCTCACAGCCAGGAATTCCTGCCCAATCTCCCATCCAGCCCTGCCCTCTGGCAGTGGGAGCCATTCCCTGTGTCCTGTCCCTCCAGCCCTTGTCCCCAGTCCCTCTCCAGCTCTCCTGGAGCCCAGCTGAGCTGATGGAAGAGCAAAGGTGGACACTATTCCAGCTCTGTCCCTGCACCATTTTCCCAGCCCACACAATCCCTGCACAGAAAAAGAAGAAAGAAGGAGGGGAACAAACCCCACCCACGAGGCCCAGCCCCTACCTCGGCCTCATCGGTGCGAAAGTAGAAGAGAAAATTCACCACGAGCTTCACCAGGCGCTTCTTCAGCACTGCAGGGACAGCAGGGAGCAGGGCTGAGGCACGGGGAGCAGGGACAGCCCTGCCAGGGCCCACCAAAGCTCCCCCTGCACCCACCCCGAGGCTGCGCCCCCAAACCAAGGGGCTGAGTGGCCTCAGGGTGACAAAGCCCCTGAGCAGCTTCTCCAGCAGGTCCCGGGCAGCCAGAGCTCACACCAGCAGCACCAGCAGGGCCTCAGGCACTCCAGGAAAAGCTCCAGATCCTGGAGCCCTGCCTGGAGCTGTCGGCACAGGTGTCACCTCCAAGGGACAAAGTCCTCAGAGGAGGAAAGGCCCAGGACAAGGAGTGAGGACAACACTCCTGTGCTGGTTTGCAAGGGAGTTTGCTGGGGGATTTCAGGGAAGAGCTGCTTCCCCAGATCCCCTGGAAATGGCTCTCCCTGGCCCCAGCCCAGCCCCAGAACCTCCCTCCATGCCCAGACTGGATCCCACCACTCGTGCTCCGCATTCCCACACTCCAGCCCTCCCAGTCTGCCTGTCCCCAGTCCTGCCCATCCCCTCTGCCCAGTGCTCCCAGTTCAGCCCTGGTTTTCCAGCCTGGCTTCTCCAGCGCCCTCAATCCTCCCACCCAGCTCCCCCAGTCCCTCTCCAGCCACATCCCCCACTAACTCCAGTTCTGATTCTGCAGTCGGGGCCCCTCAAGCACCCCCAGTCTTTCCCTGGTCCTGCTCCCAGTTTCCCACTTGTGATTCTCCAGTTCCCCCCGTCCCACCACCCAGGACACCCAGCCTCTCTCTCCCAATCCCTCCCCAGTATTCCCAGTCCTGATTCTGCAGTCGGGGCCCCTCAGGTACCCCCGGTC
>VYXD01015615.1:0-134380 GCA_013397195.1 Hylia prasina
CTCCAGCCCTGCTCCCCACCCGCCCCCAGCGCTGGCACAGCCCTGCGAGCGCGGACACGCCTTTCCTTGCCTGGGATTGGGATGCTGCCACTCTCCTCTCGGGGACTGGCCATACTGGTACCACTGTGACACCACAGTCTGCTGTGTACAGATACTGGGGCATAGTGTTTCTACATGTTCTGCTTCTCTAGGGAAACACTATCTTCTCTCTTGGTGTTAAAAATAAGTTTTTAGGGTTTTTTTCCCTGCCGCTCTATTAATATTCTATGTTAGTGTTAACAAAGATTTCAGATTCTTTGTTAGTTAAACATAAGTTTAGTGCTCACTTTACATCTCTGTAAACAAAAAAAATAGTGTTTGGGGACGTTTTTAAAATAGAATTCTTTTTCTCAAAGGAAAATGATCTCTTTTTATAAAGGAAAAAAGAAATTCAGTAATTTTACCACTCTCCTGCAATATTTAATTTTTTGTTCTAAAATTTAGAATTGTAATGTATTATTCAATATTTTCCTTGCTAGAACTGCACAGAACAGGCAGGTTTCCTGAAACCAACAGAGAGGCTCCATTTCAAGCATTTTGCTGAACATGTCGGTTATAGCTTCATGTAAATTAATCAACAGGACAGCTATTCTTTTTAGTTTTGGCCACATGTGTATTTTGACTGAATTTTTTTTTAGAGGTAACAGTAGAAAGCACATCATGTGAGATATGAGGCTTTTTTGAATAGCTTATAGCAGAACAGAAGCATTTGCTAATCCAGATACAGACAGGCAAATTTGTTCACACAAACACATTTGTATTTTAAATTCTTTTTTTTCTCCCAAAGGGTGCTCACAATATGTGAATATTTCATATGTGAAGAATATGAATACTGAGTGTTTAAAACTGCAAGCAGGGTACTACAAAATCTCTGAATCTGATCTGAATGTGCAGGGATGATTCACACAATCAGCCCTGCTATTGTGCAGTAGATTCATTCCTCTGAAGCTCCTGGTACCTACTAACCACTGCACATCCTTTATGAAAAACACATAAGCCTGACACCTCTAAATTTATATTTTATACTCTAAATAATGCTCAGACTAGGGCTCAAATAATAATCCCCCAGAAAATACACAGCTGTGCACTTGTCTAAAGAAGATAGGCCTGAAATACCTTGGGGTAATTAAGAACCAGTGGGTTACCAGGGAATATACAGGATAGGCAAGAAAATCCAGATCACAAACTGCACCCTTAATGAAAACTCAACAAAATGGTAATGGCATCTGAACTGCCTTTTTTCCTCAGCTTAGTGAGGAGCTAATACTGAGAGAGAGTAGGCAAAAATACTGTAGCCCTCTTTTTTGCTGTAAGTGAAACACCTGGTTCTGCCCTATAAATCCATTTAAGCTAAAAAAAAACAAAACAAAACCAACCAAATAAAAAATTTCAAAGACCATGTCATAGATTCAAATAAATAGCCCCAAACCCCCCAACTGGTCTCTGAGATATAAAGAGCCAGAAGGGAGCAGAGCAGGGCTCAGCTGCCCAGGGACGGTGGCAGTGCCTGGACAAGGACAGAATTCACAGCCCAGTGGAAAGGAATGGCTGAAACCATTCTGCAGTCTGCTGAGATCAAGGCAGGTCTGGCAGCTCTTCTGTTTTAGGAAGCTTTTGAGGTGTTAGTCCCAGCGACAGGCAGTGTGGCAGAGTGGTGTGTGTGGTACAGAGCTGTTCACTGCCTTTGTACCAGTGGCCAGACTCACTCCTTGCAATGTCTTGTCCATCTGTCTCATCAAGACTTGCCTAATCTACACCCATGTGGTGTTACCTACAGCCACCTACCTGCGATGTAACACAAAATTCACAATGAGAAATTTTCCTGGATATCTCTGCAACACTGCCACAAGAGAAAATCCCAGAAAATATGGCAGCCTTGCCCCTGAATTTCTTCAAGTTGAATACTTCTTCTAGTTGAATACTTCTCATGTTGTAGTGTAAAATCAGAGACAGAAGTGTTCATTCATCTGTCATGAAATGTAATTGTAAACTTAGAATAAAGATATGCACACACCATCTTTAGTCATATCTAATTAACACAAGGTAGTCCAAAAAGGCAGAGCAATCATGTGTGAAGTTTTCAGCAGTCATTTTCTCTACTCTGCTCCTTGTATTTCCTAAAAATAAGTAGGAAAGGAAATGGTATCACATCGTCTACACATTTTGGATAAATATTCCTTATACTGAAAGGTCAGAGATCAACTCACCATTCTTTAAGAGGGGTAGAGAGCTAAATAAGAAGAGAATAAAGGGTAGATGGAAGCATGTGCTGAAGTTCTATGGAGTTCTGAGTGACAAAAATTACATGAGAAAAATTGCTTCATGCAATATTAAGCTGCTTTTGTACACTGAATTGTCATCTGCACCAGACAGAATTATCTATTGGCTATGATTTTGTTACAGAAATTGCTTATTACTGCAGTGTTAACTCAAACAGATTCAACAGTGATCTGCAGTCTGTCATCTGATACTGTGTATTTTCAAGCCTTTGGATTACAGCCTTTGAATGACAGCTTGGTGTCATGCTGTGATGTCCCTGGATTTGCTACTACTGTTTGGCTTTCATGGAGTGCACATGGCTATGCTGAATTTATTTTCTAGTTATAGAAATCAAGATGACATCTTGAAAACAAAGAAAGTTTCATCCTTCTCATCCTATCTGATGCTAGATACTTAGTAAAGAAAATCTGGCCTTTACTAGCCTCTAAGTATTAGCAAGTATTATTTATCATAAATAAGAGCAGTGTAAAAGACATGACAAAAGAATGGATCACAGTATCCAAGCCTAGGTGGATGTTGAAGAAGGTTTGCATGGGTCTTGCAGCAGATAAAATATTCTAAAGGCAGCTTCAACTTTGGCATTTAAAATCAGACAAATGCACGTGCAGACCATGACACACCATGCACTCCAGGAAAGCAAACACCTCAGCAGCAAAGGACATAAATCATTTCTTCAAACAACTTCCTCAGCAGAAGCTGATGTCCCCCCAGAGTGCCTGGCCCCCTTTGCCCCTGTGTCACTCCTGACACCTGCCACTGTCCTGCAGAAATCTCCTTACACCAATGTTTGCAAAACCAATAAAGAAATACAAACAACACTCTGAAGTCCTGATTCAAGAAGATGCATTAAATTTTGCAGGATAACATGAGGCATCTAGCTGAGGAAGTGATGATACACAGAACATCTCATAGCAATAAAGAGCCTTTGATTCTCAGTGTTGTCAAAACAGATCTTCCTGAGCGAAGGGACTGCAAAGGACTCTTTCAACAGTGGGGCCCACTCGTTGTCAGGAATATTACAGACTGAGAGAAATCACATTTGCAGCATTCATACTGGAACCAGTTGGAGTTTAAAGCATTCATTTTTAACCTAAAAGTATTTTAACTTGCAAGTTTATGGTAAATTATCAATAGTTTATTTTCCATTAACATGGGAACTAACTGATGTAAATTCACTTTACTGTAGAATTTTTCATACATAAATGCTTTAAGTTAAAGCCTAGATGGTTTAAAGAGATTTAGGTCAGTTAAAAACTTGAGCCAACATGTTAGAGAAGTTTTACTGTACAATTACCAAGTGACTTAAAGTTATTTCTTTTCTTATTACAGCCTGAATGCTCCTACCTATAATTTCTTTTCCTCTTGCCCTAAATTCTGATAATTTTAATTTCTCTTCAGTTTTAATTAAGCTACCCTAGGGCTTATAAACTCTGAAAGTTTTTACATTTCATTTTTTTAATAATTAAATCAGATTCAATTTGTTTCAAAGGTCTGATGTTTAAACAGGCAACATTCTCATAAACCCTCAGCTCTGCTTGTAATAAGAAATATATTTGTGGAAGGAACTGTTCATTGCACCACTCTTTCAACTGCTTCAGTCAAAGTCAATTAATGTGTGTTCACAGCTTGAAAAGTGCTGTAATGCAAGGCATACTCATATTAATACGTGTTAAGTTTTCTGGAAGCTAAAACAAAACCGTGGTCCTGATCTGGTGTCTTCACACTTGAAAAATGTGAAGTTAAAATAGGCAGCTTCTCTAACCATACATCATATCAACACATATTGCATAAGAGGGCTTGCAGATCTTATAAAACTGTTTTAGGAAAAAATTTCAGATGGAAAATGAAAGCTTCCAGCCTTAAAAGAGAAAGTAAGAAAAAACTGATTTGTTACCTCTTATTCTTAGAAAACAAACTTTGAAAAGTTTTACTCTATCCTTTCAAACTACTGACTAAAACCTTTTTTTTTTGTTCACAGCAAAATGGTTGTTCTGGAAACCCCCTGTTTTACCTGTTGCTTCTTTTTTCACACTGACACACCCTAAACAGGCAACAAGCAAGGAGAAAAGGGACGTAGAAAAGGTAAACAAGAAGAATAAAAAAATTATAAACCACAGGTTCCACTGTCACTATATTAACAAGACATAAAATATAACATTCTATTTAAGAACCAGCAACAGTTCTCAAATAGCTTGCTTTTTGAACAGAGTATAAGAATTCTATTTTTAAGCCTGAAATCTTTGCATTGCAGGTGCTGCAGCACAAAACGGTGGCCACACTCTTTTCAGGCAAATCTCTCTATATGGGTTCACTATCAGTCCTAGCACTGGATCTATACACCTTTCCATTTTCTGTCCAATTTCTAGAAGAATTGAGAAAATAGTTTTTAAAACAACTTGCAAGACAAGTTGACATTTCTTTAATATTTCAGAAATTCTTTATAAAAGTATTAGCTACGTCCATAAGAAATCTCACTGCTCTTAAATGTATTTTAATATTGACAAGAGCTTTCAAGCAGGAGATGTAATCTTGACACACGCTCCTTACCTGGCTTCCTCTGTTCATGTACATCTATAATCCCATTGTGTTGGCAGATCCAAATGCTAGGGAGACTACAAGAAATGGCAAACACAAAAATAGACAGAAATGACCTTGCCATCAGTGAGAGGCAGGAAGAAAGAAAGAAAGAAGATGGCAAGTTCTCAATTTGGTGGCTGAAGCAAAGAACTAATTATATCAGCTGAGGTCTGTCTTGAAGGAAATTACCTTTTTTTCTAATGTCTGTCTTTTAAGGAAATCGAAATAAATATAGCTTCAGTTGAAATTAAATATTTTGACTCAACCAGTGCAATTAAAACAAGATTCAGGCAATAAAATTCTGACCAGACAGAATACAGGACAGGTTACCCAGTGTTCTAGGTCCTGTTTCTTCAGCTTCCAAACAATTTAAATTTCCTTATTTCATACTCTTAGTTAAAGTCTTCACAGTGTTTGTGACCAGCACCTACATCACTTTGCACATCAATGGCCCCAGTATTGCTTTTGGTTTTAATTTGCAGGCAACAGCATTTCTGAAACATTTTCCCAAAAGCTGTGTGAATAAAAAATAAACAGGATTCTTAGTATTCCCCTTTTTTGACAAGTTGAGAAATACTTTAACAACTTGTCCATATGCCCAATCTAAAAATTCATAGGAAAGTAAGGAAAAAAAATATTAGATAAGAAATATGCAGAAAAAGAACCTGATTAATGTTCTGGAGGGAATTTAGAATTTCTTTCTCTCTACTCACTGCACACGTGATTAATTAAACAAGGTCACTTTATGAAATAAAATACATTACAAAGGTAAGGATGACAAAAACCAAGGGAAAGGTTTCACTGGCTCACACAGTAGAGCAGGCTCTCAGTCACCAGTGATTAATCCTGTACCTAAGCACCTCTCTGAAATACCAGCTGTTTGCTTCAGAAAAGCTTTTATGCCTTCTTCCATCCTGTTTACCTAAGAGGAGAAAGAAAGGGATGTAACAGCCTTAAAGGCTGAACATGTAACTCTTGCCTAAGATTCACCATGAGATGGTGGAGCATAGCAGCTGCACACAATCTACCCCTGGCTTTGCCTTGTTCATGGCACTCAGGCTCAGCATTCACTCTTCTATGCTCCCCCACAGCCATAGAATCTGCCCTGGCATCTCATTGTGGATGAGCAAGATGTTTATTCAAAAAGAAAAAGCATGACACTTTCCTCTTCATCCCCTCACCATACCAGCAGCAGCTTTCTATAAAGAATTAAAGCAAAAAGAGGAAAAGCATATATCTTAGTGACATGAGTGATTTATAGCCCCAAGGAGCAATAAAATGATCCATGACTAGAAGTCAGTGTTTTTATTAGAAATGATGATTTCCAGTCATGGTGCTTTTTCGTTATGTGCATAATTAATGTTAGCTTGTGAAAGCTGCCAATGACGCTCATCACCAGCGGATGTTCTTATAATATATGTGTGGATTTGAATGCATGATGAAGTTTTTCCGTCTTTTGGGATTCAAAACAGAAGTTTGTGAATAATGCAAGACTGAAAACCAAAAATAACAAAGAAACGGCTACTTGCCCAGTGAGCAGTAGAGAAAAGAGCACAGAATACAAACTAAAGTAACCAAAACAGGCCCAGACTTTCCTGTAAAAAACAGGATTGTGTGAAGATCTGTTTGGTCTTCGCTTAGAAAGTGTCTGCAAATGAGAAATTCAAACCTGTTTTACTGACAGCTTTGAAGCAGCAAATTCTTTGTTTACGAAGCCATCAGGAGGGAGAGAGGCAACGCAGGAAGTCTCCACTACGATGTCTGCCTGAACCCTGGCCTTGAGAGTGCATTTCTGCTGCTGGCAAAGGAGTCACCTGTGGGCTGCAGGTACTGCTTTCCTGAGCTCAGTGTGCCACACTGGTGCTGTGGTTTGGATGCCAACAGCTGCCAGTGTGCTGCACACATCACGTGCCCAGCCTTTGGCACCGTGCATGCAAACCGAGCCATGCATGCCCTACATGCACAAGCAATGTGCACTTTGTGCACACAAACAGTGCTGAACAATGTTGGTAACTTCAGAGGATGTGTGTGCATACGTAATTTGAAGACTAAAAGTTGTATCCTCAACTACAAGTTGCAACACAGAAATATTTATACTGGGAACACTTCCCAATTTATGTTATATTACTGCAACACCATTACCCTGTTTTAATTAATTCCTAAATCCCATTGCTGTACTCTAAACCATGCTCTTTTTTTTTTTTTGCCTTCCTCTCAAAAAACACTTCTCCATGCAAAGTCGCCTTTTCCTGACTACTTCAGTTTATTTTGTATTTTTTTACTGTTTCAAATACCACAGAAAAACCAACAATATTGACACTCCAAGAGGAGAAATAGTCATGTTTCCAAGTAGCATTTCTTTTTATTCTGCATAGGCTTTTGGATTTATCAAAATATTTACTTATGGGAACAGCTTTACTCAGTGCCTGGTGGATCACCAATTACACATTAAAGAACAAGGTCATAAAATATTGATAAAATCATTAACTACAGTTTTATCCATTTACCATGGCTAGAACCACAAGCTGCTACAATCTTAATTTGATTCCCAAGGAAATAAATTATTTCAAGAACAGTATTTGATTGCTAGAACACTTCCAAAAAAAAAAAAAAANCTCCAAAAAAAAAAAAAAAAAAAAAAGGAAAGAAAAAAAGTACTTTTCCCCAATTTCAACTATGTGTTCATGTGTTTGCCTTCCCATTGCACTCTGGTGATCTGAACTAAATGTCCCAGACCCAGAGTTTTGTAGGCGTGCTGTATTCCTGAAATAACACTCTGACTAGTGTTGCAGCTCCTCAGAACCATCAGTAATTAGTCTCTTTACCAGATTAGAAAGCACTCTGTGGAATTTTTCTCTTGATGTTCTCAAATGTTACCCCTCTATTCCTTTTATCAGTCAAACAATTTGGAGAATGTTGACATGAGGCCAGATATGAAACATTAATTTGGGTCTTCAGACAAAGATTGTAACTTGTTTCCAGAAAGCTACTCTGGTACCTTTTATTTCTGGACAAAGTGTTTTCTCACTCATCTAGTGACCAGTCTAAATCTCCAACTTTTACTTCAGAAGAGAAGCCAGTGGATTGGGAAGCAGAACTGACCAACAACTCTGTTGATACAGGTTTTGCCATCATTATGGGGCACCACTTTTCTAACTTCCACTAGAAGGCTTCCCCAAACCCAGCACTTAATCAAAGAACAAAAAAATGTTTTTATCATGTAGCTCAAATATACAGAAAAAACCAATAGTGTTAAGTAATTTGTCAAAACTTGGAGCAAAATCCAAGAAAAGGCATGGCAAAGGTTTAAAGCTTTGCCCTGCCCTGCCAAGGTTAGCCCAGAAGGACCACAGAGCTCCCAGCACAGACATCCATGGAGCCACAAGCATCCACACACTCCAAATGAGCTGCCCTACAAAACCTGGTGAAAGCTTTCAGGAGCTGTCTGTGCAAGCATAATCCTCCTGTATAATTTATACTTAATTTTCCAACCTCATTTTAAATCTGATTGGAGACTATCAGCACAACTGAGAAGCAGATACTTTGTTCCCCCTTTTGTACTCAAGTTGTTTTTTCTCAGTTGTTTTCCAGAGTTCCTACCAAGTTGTTAATGAGCTGTCAATTATTTGTGCAAATTAAGAGGCAGGCACTGAGAAATAACTACCAGAAGAGAAACATTTCCTTCAGTCTTGTGAAATGCAAGACTACTTTTAAAGATTCTCTTAAAATGGGTGAATCCTCATCTATATTAGAATAAAAGCTACCTTATAGAAGGTAGATGACCATTTGAAATGTGCCTGCTGTAGTTAACAAAAAGACAGCAAAATACTAAATACAGAGCTACAATTCAGCAAGCTGTATTTATGGTAATATTTTGAAGGGGAAAAATGAAAATGTCAATATTGTCCTGGAGAGAGCACCATAACCTGGTTGCAGTTCACATCACTACCGATGATAACCTGTTTACTGAGTTTGCTTTTCATAAACAATTATCAGTTCAGGTCTTTGTTCTTTAAAGGAGTTTCTTGTTTCAGCTGCTTGTTCTTGACCCTGCACATACCACATGTAATTTCCCAGTTTGTGCTCAGCCACACAAAAACTTCTCAACCTTTAGCACAACCCATAGGAAGAGACTGTTGGTGGCAAAGGTAGCAGGAATATGGCCAGGAAACCTCAGCATCTCCTCAAGCAGATGGAAGGGAAATTTGCTTCCGTGTTGGGAAAACCACTGAGTTTTCCTCTCTCTCCCCCTGCCACTTTATCCCCTGCTACTCATTCCCACCCTGCAGTTGTGTGTGGCTACATTCTGAGAGCCTGGAAACCACTAATGTGAAAAATGAGAACAATAATAATATTCTAACTATCTTTTTTCATCTCAATCAGCAGTTGCCCTTACAAGACAAAATTAGCAATTTTAATCACAGTGACACAGCTTTTAAATCATCCTTTCCAAGAAAAATAATGATGTTTTTCTAAGTTTTAATTATGCAAAGGGTTACTCTAAAGAGGCTACAGCAGGATATTTCATATGCTTAATTTTAATCACATGCATAAGTCATTATGGAATCAGAGATTGGTATTTTTGTTGGGAGACCCAGCATTTTCCCAACAAGGGAGGACTGCTTCAGTTTGTCAGTCCTCCTGACTCATGTTCTGAGAAACCTGGATTCATGCTGAGCAGATATGGGTATCTAAAAAGCTGCATTGATCTCCAGTGAAATACCAGGGCTTTCCTAGCAGGAGGGGAAATTAAGTGAGTTTCACCAGGTGCTTCCTCTACCAGAGGGTACAGACCAAAGGTGAAACACAGATGTCAGGAAGAAAAGGCTTAGAATTAAGAGAATTATAAAAATGAGAATTTTAAAAATAAAAACAACTAGATCCTTATTCTGCTTGAGATACCAGTGCTGACTGAAAAACTTATATTTTTCATGAAAATTTTGTAAAAATATCTAAAACTTATTGATAAAATTTTGCTGGTGTTTTAATGATGAAAATAAGGACCAAAATAAATGCAGTGAACAAGGTCATGTACATGGGCATTGAGAGCAGGGAAGTTTACATTTTAATCCAGATTGCAGAGTCTAGAAGGGCTTTCTGAGCCTGTTAACTGAAGTTAACAGACAAGAGAGCATTATTTATTATTTTACCCAGCATTATTTTATCTGCTCATCTCTTTGCCCAGCTCCACACGTGTGAGCTACAGGGTAATGTACAAGCGACACTCAACACCATCTGCTTGACTGGAGCCCAGACCCTCACATCAGATGCCAGCCTCAATTTAAGTCAGAAGGCAGTGAATGGAGGTTGTTGCCAGGAGCTCTTCAGGCTTTACATCAGCCCTGTTGTAATGCCTGCTCTGGAAGCTCCAACTCTCCTGCTGCTGAACTGTGTCCTTGCTGAGCAGAGGTCTCCCCGAGAGGAGGAGGAGCTGCAGACCATGCCTGCCCTCCTGGTGCTGCAGGTTAGTGTTGGAGGAGAAGCTGCCTATCAGTCTGAACAGCTGCTACCAGTTTCATCAGTCCAAAAGCCAAAGAATTTCGGCCTGCAGTTGTAGCTCCTTTCCATTAGCTTTCACAAACAAGTTCACTTAAGGAGGAGGCACAAAATGAATGTCTTTTCATCTCAGGAAGATTTATTTCTCTGGCATCTGCTGAAATCATCTGTTTAGGAACACAGACTCTCCAAAGGAGTGATTAAAGCTTTCAGGTTGCTGGAGAGGGGCCAACTCTGAAAGCCTTTGGTCTGCTGCAAAAATTCAAGTACGAAACCCCACAACCACCCAACAAAATCCCATCAAACTAAGCAGTGTAGGGAGTGGTGGATCTTCTACTCTGAAGCATAATGCTTTTCATTTCCATTAGCAGTGGGGCTCAGACATGCACACAGAACATTGTCACAGGAGCAGTAATGGATGCACAGTGGATCCAGGAGTGGAGGTTCAGCCTGAGTTTGTTACTGCTGTTAAATCAATACAGCAGTTATGACTGAATTATCTGTATCACAGGCAGACCCTGAGGTCTCAGGTGACATAACTGGAGGCAAAGTAACTTGCCTATGGCAAACAGATGATGCACAGAATTAAAATCCAGGTCTCCTGAGTCTCAGTCCAGATCCTTATAATATTTTTTTTTCTGATACCATCTGTGATGCTTAAGAAGCCACTTTCAGTGGGGAAAACATTGCAACAAACAAAGGTAAACTATAATAAGTTGATTACAGAGATTTTATCTTCTTCCTGGGTTTGGTAAGTTTTCCTAAAACTTGGATGTCTAGAGGGAAAATGACACTTTCTCTTTGTGTTATAGAAACATCATCTGCCAATGGAACATTTACTTAAAAGAAACCACAGACACTAAGCAGCATTACCTCAGAAGACTGCACACTTTAACTACTTGTCAAGTAAGTTCCCTATTTTAGAAAAAAGAAGAAAAAAAAGAAAATAAAGAGCTTCTATGTTCTTAAATAATAGGCTGCACAAAGCCCATATTTGAAATGAAAATATGACAAGAAATATGCCTTTAAAGAGAATTCCATGCATAAGATGGAAGCATAAAAAATAAACCCACATAACTTTTTTTGCAACCTAAAAATCAGCTGTGATGTAAAAAAAATGCTGCATTTTTTGCTGCATGTTAGATGAGTTTTCTAATTATATTTTCCCTAATAAAGGACATAGATGCTCATTTAAGCAGACTTAAGACAAAAAATTTTCTCTAAAAGATTTATATCTTTTTTTCTTTGAAAAATGACTAAAATCAAATAACTCACCACTTGTGTTTTCCCTCATTCAGCAAAACATCTGTCACAAACCTGTGCCATACAGACCACAGACTATAGAAGCTGAGGAGTCAAGAATGTGTGTAGCATCCTCCAAGATGCTGACTCACTTTTATGCCACATTCCTAACATTAATAGTAATTTACATACTCAGCTTTAGCACTTATATAGCACTTCATTTGTCACAGCAATGAAGATGGTGATTTCTCAGGATCTGTTAGCACTGAAAAGTATCTTCTGATCCCAGAGTAGAAAAGGTCTGAACACTGATGTGTTCTGTTGTATAGACTTTTCTCATTCATAATGTTGACAGGGATGGACAGATTTTAAAGCAGTATAAACTTGTGGCTACTAAAGGCAAAACATTTGAAATGAAGGCAAACAAACATTCTCCTTATTTGCCGTCTTGAAATTAGGAGTAAAATCTTGGCCTCACTGAAGCCAGAATTTCCTCCAAAGTATTAACAAATACATCTGCAAATTTTCTACTGGCAAGGACCAAAATAAGGAAATCAAGAGTAAAGACATAAAAGCATAACTCATAGCAGTTGGCATCTTTCCCTCAAATGACTGGATGCCAGTGCAAGAAATTCCACTGTCAGTTATCACTGTGCAAGAGAAGGCAGAATTCTGCTATTTTTCTGAGCATACAGCAGTGCCTATCCAGGAATGGAGCCTGAAATGCTATTTCCTCAAAAATGCCAAAAAGAAACCAAAAAGGGCTCTTTTCTACAACAGGAGGCCTCTGGTTCAGTGAAGTACTTTTAGGTGAATCACACTGCACACACAGAACTGAGCTTGATGACTTCCCGTGGAAAAAGAATTCAGAGTAAATTTCAGTAGCAAGTTGATTAAATTCCCAGTGTGCCTTTAATGCCATTTAAGAAAAACATGCACAGGCTATTCAATGACCCCTAAAGGGAAGTGCATGCCTACAATTCTAGCAAATGCAAATCAAATGAAAAGGACAAATGTCATGGAGATATATTTTGTAAATGTTAAGTATTATGAGCCTTCTTTTGTACCACAAATAAACTTTATTATGCTACTACACTGCAATCAAATACAACTGCTTTTATGCTGTGAGTAATGGGCAGAATTAAAGAAAGAAGCTGGTGTAGTAGATTTGACCTCTGAAAACAGTTCTGCATTTTTCCTCCTACTATTCATAATAGTTTATTTCTTTAGCCTTTAGAAAAAAGTAAACTCAGGACCCAGCCAATTGTACAGTTCTCTCTGGTGTAATCTACTGTCTTTTGCTTAATGAGCCTCTGTCCTCTGCAGCCCTTCCTGTGCACCAAGATTTAATCTGGCCACCGTCACAGTGGGGTCTCACCTATGTGTGTTCCCACCTTTACACACCCACGGGGCAATAAAGCCTCAGAAGCCTCACACAGAGCATGAGTTTGTGGAAGGGAACTAACAAAAAAGAAAATGAGTACAAAGTCAAACATTCCTATCTAAAATGAAACAAGATATTCCTGTTACATTGTGTTCTACACATTATCATTAGATTAATACTAAAGATTTAATAAATATTTGTATAAAAATTATGCCCTACCTGCTATATTTGACTTTCTGTAAAATAATTATGTTAAAATCTGTATCCCATCGTCTTTCTGATTAAGCTTGAAGAGCAGTGTGAGAATCCAAAGGACAGGCATTCCTCTCGTGGGCAATATAGTATTTTAATTTTAAATTTCACTGTGCCCATCAGAGCTGGAGAAAAGCCTCCGACTTCCAGTTATCCCAGTGCTTCAGGATGCTCAGTTAAACTGGTGCCAGCATTCCTCTGTATTCTCCACAAAGATGCAGAGCATGATCATACAGAGTCAGCCCAAGGCTCCTGATGATTAAAGGCTAAAGCCCGGGGCCAGGATTGCTCCAGCCCGGCTGTGGGAGTGAAGGATGCCATCCCACCCTGGGTNCACTGGGAATAATGAGCCAGAAAGCAGCCCCAGAGCTTTGGGTTCCGTGGTGCTCAGCAAAGAGTGAGAGAGGCAGTGGCTGTACAGAGAAAACTGTGCAGAGAAAACCTTCTCCTGCCCTCGGGGACTTCTCCAGCAGCAGCACAGAAGTGAGAGAGCTGCATCCCCCAGAATGGATGACACGTGTTGGTGCCCCAAACAGCCCTTCCAGACAGCTGCCTCCTTTCTTAGCCCTGTCTGCAGAAATCCCATGAGCCTTTTGAATCATGACAGGATCCCTTATTCTTCACAGTAAAACTTGCTGGCTCTCGTGTTTGTCATAAACGCAGCTTCCTAAACTGAGAATTTATTTGCCAATCACCAGGCAAACCTTGTGCCTAAGTAAAGGCAGTGTCTCCACCAGAGTAGCATTTTAAAATATGTGGAAAAAATATTCTTATTATTGCCTTTATCATTTATGACAGGAAGATCTTTAATATATGGGTGAATTTCCATTTGGAGAAATCAATAGTCTTAAATAATAACTAAGATTTCAGGTCTTTCAATCACAATGCAAAATAACCTATTATTAACTTTACAAATGAGAACCAAGTTAAAAGGCTTCTAGCAAATTACCAGTGAATCACCAGAATTTGCTTCAGGCAGAGATATTATTCCTAAATTGTTGCCAGTGATCTATACCTTTAGTGTTTTTTATGGCTAATTTGCACTAGTTTCTCATACTCTTCTTCTAATGGATCATTACAGCAGCCAGATAATTTGTACTGCTGCCAATAACTGTCTCAAGGTAAGGCTGTTTAGGTAGAGTAAGAATAATGCACAGCAAGAGGGAGCCTTCGAAAAGAATTCCAAATTAAAGCTTTGTTATGGACAAAATAGGAATCCATTAATGGAATGGAAAGGTAAATTTTAAGTAACTTGCTTTCAAAATCAAGACCATCACAGCTGAAATACTATCTTAATAATATACTGTTAAGGGCTTCCTTTTTTAGTTTTTAAAATTCTGTTCACTTTCTTGTATGCCACAAAACATACTGAGTCAAGCTGTACTTGAAAGCATTGAAAAGTGACACAGGCATCCAGAAGAATTAAATTATAATACTATGGAAAACAAAACAAAGAATTACATATACTCTGAGATTTCTCAAAATGCTCCAAACTTTTATCATACATAAACCATGTCCAACCTTAAATCTTTATAAAGCTAGTCAGTTATTTAAAGGATAATGGTAACAATAATTTATGGATCAATAAAAAATGATTTAAACCAAATGCAATAAAACCTCAAGTTTAGATGCATTAGTCAAAAGTAGTATTCAATTCATCTGTGGTATGGCATGTTGAATACACTGTGGATTTTTCCTTCCAAAAAACCTTCTCAGTCTGTTCTTGGAGGGCAGCTGGGCAGCACTGCAAAGTGTTGATGTTAATGCAGCCCATGCAGCTGAAACAAGGGGCAGTGAGCAGGATCCTTCCGGGAGCCAAGCTCAGGCTCAGAATCACCTCACAAGCAGACAGTCTGCAATATCTCCAACACGCACTCCTGGAGTGTCACACACATCCCATAAATGGAGCCCAAACCACCTCTCTGCTGAGCACACACAGGTGCATATACAAGTACTGGAAGCCTCTTGCCTCATCCTTGGGGTTTACTTTCTCATCTTCCAGCTGGATGCAGCCAGATTTGCACACAGGTAGTGTGATCTTTACAAAAGGCAGAGAGCCTCTATTCCTATGATTGCTATAAACAGTTGCTAATTGCTTTGTCTGCCCCTTTAGTATCTTCTAATCTTTTAAGTTTAAAAGTGTGGTGACATTCTTTAAAGTCATATACAAGTATTCTGACCTTTCCTTGTGATCAGCTGGAATAGCATCATCTACATAAAGCATAAACTTACAGTATTAATTGTGCATTTAATCCACTGTATGACAGTCACCTCACTTTAATTGGTTTTGGGCAGGGAACACAGGGCCCTGAATTGGGTCACTCTCAGGCTGTATGAATCTGGCCTTTTCTATACATGTTCAAAAGCCAGCACAGGGACATGGAGCTGTCAACTATTCCAAACTCCTTCTTGAAAGATGACACCTCTGCAGTGTATTGGTTGGTGTTTCAGGCAGATTTGAATACATTCTCTTTTCAGCTATCTGGCATGTTTCAGTTGAGCTCGGTGACAATGTGCTAGCTTGTCCTGGGGTGATGTGATCAGAGAAGAGATCAAATCCGAGGAACAGGCCTGGCCAACAGTCCAGCTTCTGTGCTGCTGTCCTGAAGGGTGCAGAGAGGAACTGGCTGCTGACACAGAGCTAAAATGGGCTGAAAACAGATCTGTCAGGGCCAGCTCACTGCTGACTGGAGAGCAATGATTCTTACCTGCTTTCAGTGAAGGAGGCTGAAAACAGCAGGAATGTCAGGCTCCAATTTTCCCTGCCCAGACAGATGCCACAAAAGAAACTGAACCTCCCAAAGCAGTATGTAGCAAAGTAGTGACATGCATTTCCCAGGATCCTGCTCAATTTTGCTCCATTTCTTTAATAACATTTCTACTGATGATACTTTTATTTTTTTATGTTACTAATCTCCTTAACCTAGGGGGAACATTGTGTTGCTAAACACTAATTTCCCTTAATATGTAGAATTTTCACAAATACTGAGTTTTCTCAGTATTCCTGGTTGTGATTTCTTTCTCTAATTCTGTTTCTAGAACACTCTCCTTCCCACCAAAATGCAGAGCTCTGCAGAATATTTCACCTTCTGTCCCTGTGCAGAACCAGCACTTAAAGCTATTCCCTATGACAAACGAAGGAAAACAAGAATGGAAAAGCATCTGAATCTCCATTTTAGTCCTTACAACTATCTTTTGTTCTTGGAAATAACAACCTTCTTTGGAGAGGGAGCCCAGTACAATCACCTGGATGGACACACGATTTACCCTTTTAATGAAGCAGCGTCTCTTGAAGAGATGTGTTTGAAGAGTTTGACTTGAAATCTCCCTGACATTACAAGTGCTTCCACAAGCTTTCCACACAAGTTAAATGAAGGTATGACAGATAGATTGAAAAATAATTAACAAAATGGCTGACAAAAGTAAAGGAAGGTTACCTGGAAAAAATACAGAAGGGGTTTGGTTTGAAGCTGTCTGGTTTGAAGATATGATCGGTGTATTCATAGATATTTTCCAAAGGGCTACCCTTTGTCTTCATTCCTATCTATTTTGTTTGATATATTGTGCTATCATAGAACATTCTTCCGGACTTATATCAAATAAGCCCATCCACTGCTTACTTTCCCAGTGCTGCAGGTGTCAGCTCTGCAGCAAGGGCCAAACGCAGATGAGCAATTTGATAAATGTGCTGGCACAGCAATGCTTTCCACTTTGTGTGCAAAGACAACAAAACCTTTTCCTTATTTACCTTCACTCATTTTAAAATTCCTTTTTACTTTTAATTATGCAGAAATTAGTCTTATTTTCCCCTCCACTAGTATTCTTCATAAGGGTAGAAGAAAGCCTTCTTTAAAAATATAGACACATTTTCACTTTTTGAGAATAATGAACCAACTTGAAAGACTTTTTTTGAGAATAGTAGAACATGAGTATAAATCTTCAAAATTATCAAAACTCATTCAACCCTAAAATATATATAGGTATATATTAAATTATTATACAGAAATCCAAAAGCATGGGTATGAATATATTTATGAGTATAAAATGGAAAATCATAATCACTTGGATTTTCATCTATTTTGACTCAATTTGTTAGCAAATCCATATGCAAAAGATATATTTGTATTTACTTATTCCTTAAAATCCAAGAATAGTTTACCACGAAGAAATACTATTTACTTTGCATTTAACTGCAGAAGATTGTGTTGCACCCATTTCTATGTCCTAAACAACTAGGCTACAAAAACAGAGATAGAAGGATCAATACTCCACTCAAGTGATACATAAATCTGAGTATCACCAAATACTGGAAGTCTATATGTATAAATTACTTACCTCAACAACAAGATATAAATTACAAGGTGTAAACAGCACTAATGGAGGCTTCAGAAGAACTTTGTGAGGAAAAATTTAATAAGCAGATCAGGATACAAAAATAACAACTAATCAATTCAGCTTATTGCTTTTGTTAACAAATCTCTTAGAGGTGAAGTGTTATGATGTTCTATTTAGTAATAAAAACGTTTTAAAAAAATGAAACTTCAGCTCTGATAGTAAATGACCAAGACATATTCAAGTTTTAATGTGTTGGTCTGTCACAAATAAACTTCCTCAACAGTTTGTATTTGTTTTGTTTGTTTTTCCTTAACTACTGGATTTTAATCTAATCATTTCAAGCTGTCTCAGGCAAAACTAATGACAGCAATATGGAGGTGAAGTTGTAGCCACTTTACCTGCACTGATACATACAACTGTTGTTATCTGGAAGGCTTCTAGATCTGCACCTGAGTAACATCTCAGATTTTGAACATCTAATTGGCTGGGATTAGCTGAATGTAAAAGAGATCAGCTACAGAGGTTGTTTTCATTTGACCTGCAGATTTGTCAAAAGCAGCCTTTAGATAACATCAGTGAAATTGCAGAGGTGTAAAGAAAAAAAAAATATATATTTTATATATATATATATATACACACCAGCATGCAGTCTGCAGCTAACTTGCCATTTCCAGCCATTTCTAGGCTATTTTTCCCTTGTGGCTGCTTGGGAGATGGTTATTTGATGTTAAGAATTCAATATATTGATGGAGGGACTATTTATAAAACATTCAACACAAAGATGTGTTGCTAAAAGCAGTGAGAACTGGCTGCCATCATCTCAAGAGTCTTCTGATTTGATTTATGAAGCCATGCAAACGAGTCACACTCTTGGCACAGCTTCCTTCTCTGGCTATACATATTGGAGGAGTTGCCCATCCACAGCTACAAGCAGAAAACCTGTCAAGGGATGGTGTCAGTCCTCCTCTTTCTTGCACCTTCCCTCTGCCCTGTTCACATGAACTCTCCATGCACAGCAGCTACTCTGCCCTTTGTCACTACATCATCTAAGGGGTAACCTTCTTCCACATGTCCTTGGGAGTCACAAGGCTTACCAGAGTCAGAGAACAGCAGGAAGTGAGGAAGATGAGAGATGATGGCAACCCTTTGTAATAAAGTACTGCAGATACGACAGGATTTTGAATTTGGGCATGTCCCAAAGCTGTATGGCAATAAAAAAGGCAGAGACAGGCCTTTGAGGAGCTAACCTTGAAAGAAATCTCTACACTGGCAATTAATTCATACCAACAAGCTGATTGACTTACTGCCAAGACACTACCAACCCAAGGTTAATCACAGCCAGAGAAGGAGAATCTGGCAGTGAAAACTGCAGAAAGCTAAAATGTGCTGACAGAACTGTACCATCACCACAGCACTGCAACCACTCTGCAATAACTGAACCTGAAGAGCTGCCTGGGCAACTGAGGAGTGGCAACACATGTGAAGACTACTTAAAGCAAGTTAGAAAAGGAGTTATGTTTAGGGAAAATTTAGGAAATGAACAGAAGAAATAAGACTGTGATTTTGTTGTTTGGGTTTTTGTACTGTTTCATCTAGGAAATGGAGCAAGGCCAAAAAAAAAAAAAAAATTGCCACTGAAAAGAAATCTAAAAGTGAAAACAGCCCAAACTCAACCCACTAGTGTAGATTACTCAGAAAGGCAACTCATAACTTTGATCATCACTTACTCCATTTACATCCTGGGGTCAAGTTCACAAATATCCTGGGTAGGGGCAGGAGCACTCCTTGCAGTGAAATTCTCTCTCCACAATGGCATTGACAACCAATTCACTCAAGTTTATAAAGAACTTCAGCTTCTTTAACTGGAAAATACTGTGTGCTGGGTCAATATCTCATCTCTGGAAATAGGATACAGACACTCAATAGCAAGTTTGGCTTTTGTTGAAGTGTTACTGTATTATGCCCTCAAGAACTGCTCTCCAATTAGTGCCAGTAAACCCATGGCTAACCAAATCCACTGCTGCCCTTTTCATGATCTGTGAGAACATTTTGAAAGCAGTTTTAAAATTCAAACTGTTTTATTCTGTTGCTTGAACTTGATTCCGTTTTCCAGATGAAATGTCTACCAGCAGGTTATGTGAAGAACCTCTTGTTATATTGTACTTTTTGAACACTGTATTTCAGAAAAAAATGACATTAAAGTTTCCATCTGAGTGTGCTTCATCATACCAGGATGTAATCTGTATTATCTTTTAAATTTAAATGTAATTAGTTCATAGAAAATGTCAATATGACACAGATGCCTTCTTTCTTCACTGTGGAGTGAAGAGCAGTTAGGAGAAATGTCACTAGACTGACTCAGATCATGTTCTTGGTAGGTGTTTCACAGCACCATCATCAACACCTTGTTTTCTGGTTTTTTTTTTTGTTTTTTTTTTTTTTTTTTTTGTTTTTTTTTTTTTTTTTTTTTATGTATCTTTTGTTTTCCTCTGTAATGTTAAAGGAGGGATGAAGAAAAAAATATTTCATCTAGTTCTATTGATTTCCCAGTTTTGGATAAGGCTATAAATTGTCAAAATGTAAAATCCAGAGATTTTAAGACAAATATTCAGCTGTGTCGTGAGCATGACTGAACAAAATTATGTCTAAGTAAGATAGTCTGAAGAATCTTGATATCTGAAATACTATTACAAGATTCCACTGTTGCATGTTGAAGGGACACTTTCATTTTATAAAGGCTCAGAAAAACACAGGTAAACTTTATGACCAAACAACAGATAACGGAAATATTTTCTCTAAATTTAAAAGTTGATTCTTATTTCTTTAACTAGAGACAATGTTCTGAAGAACACAAAACCACCAGTAAGAACAGAAAGAATCACCTTCTAGCATGAAGAATGAAGATTATTTTCACCAAGTAGCAAAGCAGACATATCAGGCACAGGAATGCTCCCTCACAGAGGGCCTGTGTTTGTCTTTAACTTAATTTGGGACATCCACTGGACTTAAAGCAAGTGTTCAAAAGCCGATAAAGAGAAAAGCAAACTAAGACATCAATCCAAGAGCTAGTGTGCAAATTAACAATTCCTGTGTTTCAAACATAAGTTTTCACCCTTTAGGAATCTGCTCAAGTTGTCTGGACTGGCTGCATCAAGAAGGAAATGTTAGTAAAACACCCCTGTCCTAATGCAGCAAGGGCATAAGGTATACATAAATTAAATACCTGAAAAATTAGTTGGCATGGTTAGATTAGCAGTAGATAAACTAAATAAATATAAAAGTGATAAGTTATAGGATGAGATCCAAGTATGCACCCTTGAACATCAGCCATCCAATGAATTTTCTTGTCACAAGCAACAAATCCATTATCATTGCCACAGTTTTGAATATGTAGGATTTCTACTTGCTGAAGTTGTACTGGGTGAGGAGAGCCTGGAAGTTACACACCGTAAACATGAAAGGAAACAACCCAGCCTTACTGAAATTGGGAGATTTTTTCATTCAATTCAGTAAGATGGAGTTACCTTCTGGCCAGTGAAGGTATCAAACAAGTAACCACTTCGAATTATGTTACAAACTGCCTTCTACCACTAACATTTTAAGCCACAGTGATGCTTGAATATGTTAAACTTTCAGTATTCCATTCGTCTACCTTCTGTTTACATAAAATGGTTCCTACCAGAATTTTGCATGTAAAGTTTCCTTCATTTGCAGATATATTTTCACACCTAAATTTACCTATATATTTTAAGCAAAGAAAACTCAAAAAACGCTGATACCGTAATACCACTGAATATTCCTTTCTTAAAATAAATGATTAATGTAGCCACATGATTTAATAATCTTGCTTAATTTCACTCACAACAACACACAGATCTCCATGGTGAGCTATAACAGTTCATACTATTGTCCTTGCTTAAATAATCAATGACTTTTCTTGGTTTCTGCTTCAGTAACACAGATGTAAAGTTACTAAAAAGATGTTACAGTTATTTCTAAGGCTTGCTGTATTTTTTAATACGACATGGTGTGGTATTGCAAGAATGTTCGAGGCATATGGATTCCCTCTATATAATATAGAGTTAGAATTAAACATGGGGATGATTTTACATTTTTCTTTTAAGATAGTATCCAAATTCCTTTTCCTGAACTTATAAAATTTCTTTTAAAACTGTAAGTTATGAATGTGCCCAAAGAAAGGATACTGCAGTAATGATCATATTCAGTAACATGCACACACATGCTTTTCAGCAAATTGGAATGAGAAATCCCAAAATGTGAATATGAATCATTCAGCTTCACTATATGCATCGAATCTTTATTTTGATTGCTCTCCAGCTTTCCTTGCACTGTAATTTAATAGAATTTTGCCAGAACTTTTACATTTAAAAATGAAAATCCCATTAAAATGGGTCCTCTCAACAGAGGTGTATTTTCAGGCAACGCAGTGGGAATTATGGGAATTAGAATATGCTAATGTATGAAAACCATTTTTCTTAATAATATTAAAACTCTTTAATATTGCCATGCAATGAAAAGAGCAAATTATAACTGGTTTCATCACTGGAAGATCAATGTTTTTCTCTTTCCTTTAAGAACCAAGAAATCAATATTTTTTTCTTACTATTAATCCAAAAATTACCTAGCTTCTGACATTATCATAACAGTAAGCCCCTCTATAACTGTAGAAAAGGTGACCAAAACGGTCTTTGACCACAAGAAAATATCAGCATTTCAGATCTCATCTGTACCATGACTCCCTCCCCAGCTCCTGATCTTTATATTTTATTTTTGTTTAATCAATGAGTACAACAGACACTTTGTTTGTACCTATTAATGCATCCTTTTTTGTTTTTAAAGAATTTCCTCTCCACACTGTCTTTGGTTTTACATCACAAATTACAAGCTGAAAATAGTGTACATTGTACTGGAAAGTTGAAGAAAAGTTCAGATATTCTCTCCCCAAGAAGGAGAGTGGTATTCTGCAGTGATCTCTATGTTTATTTTATGACTCCAACATAAAATTTCCATTAGGAAAGGAAAATAAAATTCTCAAAAGGCACATATTTAAGATTTTGCTTCTATCCAACCCCAAGAAGTAGAGTTTTACCTGCCAAGGAATCTTAATCCCATCAAAATAACTGTGAAATTAAATTTTCCATCTTTCCAGATGCAAGAGTATGCAAACATCAGGGAGTTTCCAAATCAGGGAGGAATTTCAGATGAGGAAGGGAAATACTTGAATGATTTTACTGAAATTGGGAGTGGAGAAGGAAGAGGCTGGAGTACAGTGCAATTCACTCACGGGTCAGTGAGCACTGGTCTGCAGGATGAGTGGGGCAGTCGTACCTACAGAAGAGTGTTCCACTGGGGGAATGACACCCCTGCTCAGGAATGGACAGCTGGACACTGTGGGTCACAGTGGCCATGGGCTGTAAGCACCACTTTGTGCACATTTGGAGCACTGTCAGCTCTGAATACCTGGAAAGTGAAAATTACCATCTAATGTTTAATTACCAAATTAATGTTTTTCTTCAAATAAGAGCCTTTTTTATCAAACCAAATGGGGGTGTTTAAAGTTATTATAAAGCTTATTACAACTAACATGCAAAACTTCCACAAGTTATGTTCTTGTGCAATGTAAATAAGTGCAGCTATCCCAGAAGTTCCTAGACTGAAAAACAATCCTGCTGTAACTATCCTTGATATCAACTAATTATTTACTTCCTGCTACAGCCTTTAAGTCACTATAGAATGGATCAGACTTCATAACAACTAAGATGATGTCCCTTGGGACTGACTTTCCATTTAATTTATTTATAGCTACACTTTATACTGCAAATGACACTCTTTATACTGCAAATGACACTGGGAACCCAGATAAGCTGTTTGAAAGAATTGCTCTCCCCTATTAAATTAGCTACTACCGTTAACTGATTAAAATCTTATTGCAAAAAGGCTCAAACAAGTTTGGCTTGTAACAAGGAATTGAAATGCATTCTGTGCTAGGAACTAGTGAGGAAATAATGACTCCAGCCAAGGCTTCTTTTACAGTTTCTGAATGCCTTTTATGCCAAAAGAAATAAAGAAATCTTCACAATGGGTAAGAGAGATTTCCAAGAAATCTCTTTATGTTTTGAAGGATATATGAGCTGTTCTCGAGATGTTTTGAGCAGGCAGTGAATGCAGGCCTGAAGAAGTGCAAAATGTCTTTGTCTGCTCAGTCCTAGGTTTGCTCTCTGGAGCTTTTGTTTTAGAAAAAAAGAGGGTTCAAAATCATAGAAAATACCGTACAGAAGTATAATTATGATTGTTTTAAAAAACTACTCCTATCTGCAATAGCAGCAATTGCAAAGCAAGATTAGTTTCTTCAAGGAAAACATCTTTGCATTGTCTTGAGAACTTCCAAATACCAAAAAAAAGAGGGTTCAAAATCATAGAAAATACCGTACAGAAGTATAATTATGATTGTTTTAAAAAACTACTCCTATCTGCAATAGCAGCAATTGCAAAGCAAGATTAGTTTCTTCAAGGAAAACATCTTTGCATTGTCTTGAGAACTTCCAAATACCAAAAAAAAGAGGGTTCAAAATCATAGAAAATACCGTACAGAAGTATAATTATGATTGTTTTAAAAAACTACTCCTATCTGCAATAGCAGCAATTGCAAAGCAAGATTAGTTTCTTCAAGGAAAACATCTTTGCATTGTCTTGAGAACTTCCAAATACCAGGAAAATTATCATTCTCTCAACTGGCAACCTAAAGCCTGAATCTTGGAGGTAAATGAGGTTAAAATGAAAAACCGACTACAGACATTTTATAGATTTCTTTGTGACTTGTGCTTTAATGGGGAGACACTGGGTTCATTAATGTCTCTATTTTTTATTCTTTTTTGTCTCAGTATCCAGTGAAAGGTTTTTAAATATTTGCACTAGTACTCACAGTTTCTCTAGAATGATTTTTCCGTCTTCCTTTCATTGAATAATCAGTAATTGAACATTCCTTACAGAGCTGGGACTGTCCTGCTCTATAACCTCAGACTGCTTCCACATAAATTGCAAATCTAACAACAAAAGGCTGTAAAAACATGAAATTCATTGGCTGCAAGAAACCTGGGCAAAACTTAAATAAATGTGACACCCACCTAGGCTTTCCAAGAATAACCAGCGCTGTCTGAGACTGGTTTCAACACCATTTGAACAGGAATGCTCCTGTCTAAGCCAGGAGCTCACTGTTGCTCATCCAGGTTTCATGTTTTTAGGCCTCTCAAAAACTTATGTCAAGAGGAAGAACCACCATCAAGGACATTAATGTGGGATTCAAACTGGTACTTTGCTTTTTAGTCACAGCCAAATGCTTCCCCCAGTCCACACTGATGAGCAGACTTAGATGAACGCCTAATTAACCAGGTAAGGATTTTGTGTTTATCTCTGGTCTTTCAGGTGACAGGCAGGGATCTGGGGTAGTTGCTCTCAGCGTCAATGTTTGTGGGCAACATTTACCAAGCAGTGTGTCTTCTGAAGCTGTTAACAAACTTGCTTCAAAAGAAAATGCAGATGAGGGCTGGAAAGTGATTTGCAAAGGTTTTGTTTATTTACCAAGCTATTAGGCTCCATATGTGCTGGTAAGGATAGAGGCCTGTCTTGTGCTTTAACTATAAACACCTTCCCCATGTGCAGCACATAAATGTCTCATCCAAAGGTTGGCATTAACAGGACTTTATTTACTAATTAGTTCAGCAGTTTATTACACTGGAATTTAAATGTACTAATCAAATGTTTATTTTGTAATCATGTTACATTAATGCTAATTAGCGATGTATTTATTGCTTCATGGATTACATTTAAATTTAAATGCTCCAGTCAAAAATTTGACATTAAACTGCATCTACCCACTTAAACAGTCTCTAATATATTGGTTAATTTTAAATACCATTAGACAAATCAATTTTTTTTTAATGTAAGGATGAATTTTTTAAAACATCACCTAAATAACTATCTAATTTTTAGCCTGCGGATAAGTATTTCCTTCATAACTACAAGCAAGTAGGTATGAACCAAACATATTTTAAATGTCTTTTTTTTCTTCTTCTTCTTTTGCTAGTATAACTTAGAGAAGCAATTTCAGAAAAGAGAACATTTTAGGCCAGGCCATTAGGATGTACCAACTCACTGCAAACTTCCAAGGAAAATGAATAGATTTAGACACAAGGGATTATACCTGAGATTTAATTATCAGCTACTCATCAGCTGTTTTTGTTATAAAGCAAGGAAGGAATAGCCTGTACCTTGAGACAACCAGAAACAGCTCACATACCAAGAAAACTCCCAACCCAATTCCTACAGAGCCATACATGATTGCGACAGGTCTCTGCATGTCTGTAGTTCTGAGGGAGATTTCAACAGTTTTAGGAAAACATAGGTGGAACAGTAGAGGAAAAAACTGTAAAATAAAGTAGTCTTCAGTGGAATAATTAGTGTATGACAACTTGACTGTACACTGAAAAAAAATTAATATACTTCACCATTCCAACTTTTCAAATGTTAACACACTTTGCTGTTATCAGCTCCCATAAACTCCTATTCAGGATGAATAAAACTCAGAGTTTACAGGCAGGACAGAGACAAATGGAGCTTAAGAAGCAGAGATTCATCATCTTCATGAGGCTGGTTATAAACAAGACAGTTCAGAATCTCCTTTTCTCTGCCAGATATGAGCATTCAGTTTCATTAACTTCCCAAAGGCAGAGGCACAGTACATCTCTCCTAAGATATGTGAGATGTTTAGAGGGAAAATGGAAATCTTCAAACTCCAAAGTCTGGATGATTTATTTCATGACCTATTGTCCTTCCTTTAGATACCAGCATTGAGCCACAAGGTTTGCCTTTTGTTTCTTGAATAACTGGCAAAGCTTTAAATTCATAGACCCACTTTTAAGGGGTTTTTTTTGTTTGTTTTGTTGTGTTAGAGAATCTCAGTTTCAGTTACAGAATTATCAGAAGTATATTCCAAAAGCATTCTGATGTTAGTGCTCTGATGAAATTTTTTCATTTTCTAGAAAACAGTAATAATATCGGGCTGATGTGAATTTCCCCTTCCCTTAAGAACTTATTCAAGTACTTTATCAAAAAGAAATAAAATCTTGTTGCTTTTATAAACTAAAATATGAAAAAAACCAAACCAGCTGTCATCTTGCTTTACATTTGCTGGTTTATACTTTCACTTGGTTCTTCCAATGTCATTTAGTCTCAACTGAGACTTCTAAAAGATCTTCGTTTGTCTTGATGTTGCTGAAAAATTTTGCATTTACATAATGCCTAAAATGGTCTAGCCAAGGTCACTTATTTGCCAGTGGCAGTGTCTAGAGCAGAGCTGAGATACTCAGAATCCCACCCCACTGTTGTTATCTAGAAACATCTCCTGAAAGATAAAACTCAATTTAAAGGAACTCGATGTCAACAGGCCTGATGATTTGTGCAGATGTATTCTGTTACTGGCTATTCAAAACACAGTTTTGGATTCAAATTTAATATAAAATTCAAATGTAATTAAGAAAAAAATAAGAGTAGTTTGGATGGGATAGGATCTACAGTTTGCAGTTTTTCTAATAAACAAATGTTCAGAATATAGTGCATTTATAGAAGATGATGTTGGGACTAAATCTATAGGGCCTCTGCCAGTGCATTTACTGAAAGAAATGAATGAGTAGGAAGAATATTTCCTGAAAGGGAAATTACGAGAATTTGGAGATAGAACTGAGAAGGAAAAATGCCAAATTATAAAATAAACAATTAAAAAAAAACTTAATTATAAAGAAGAATGTCTTGGAATCAGCCATGTAGCAGAAGACTCTCAGCATCACAGCAGTCATTCCAGGGGTCAGAAGAGAGTAAATACACCAATGTATATTATACTCAAAATTTATATTGCCCAGGTAGTGAAAAAAATTTTGGAGTTGGATAGCCGGGATGTAGGGATATCAAGGTTTATAGTAACGTTCAATGTTGCAAAAAAGACATTGCAGTAGAAGGGCAAGAAATCACTTTCAAATCTGCTTTAGAATTTCTTATTACTGTGCACATTAGTTTGTTAAGGGAGGAGCTCTTTCAGCCAGCAGTTTCCTTGGAAAAGTGCAGGAGCAGCGAAGGTCACACTGACCCAACACAGAGCCAGATGTCCTCACCCTACCCAGCCCACCCCAAAGAGCTCAGAGGGCCCATCACACCTTTCCCTGCTTTGAGACATGTCCCCAGCCCTTAACAAACACCTCCTGTACCCCGGACATGGATCAGGCATTAATGAGATTCCTTCCCTTCAACCTGTGTGTTGGAAGACCAAAACCCCAGATTCATTGTCAGGGACAAGGCCAGGGGAGGCCAAGGGCTGGGGCTGGAAGGAGCAGCAGGACACGGCACAGGCTCCCCAGTTTTGAGGACCTCACCACACCAAAAAGCAGAAGGGAAATAATTAAGTCCAGTGCATGTCTGATTTTGTGAGCTACTCTTTCTTACTGCCCTTCTGAAAACTGTGCCAGAGCTAATTTATGTCATCTGTGACAAGATGGCCCATTTAATGAACTTGCTTTTTTTCCCCTGTAACTGAACTGTGCCCCTCACATTTAGATTGCAGTGTCACATACAGATACTATCACATTTGCCAGAAATATTGCTGCAAGTTTTGTATGTCATTGCAATGCATATTTATTCCATCCAAAATTTATTTGAGCTACTGACTGAATAATGTAGGATTTTTCTTTGTCTGACAATTGATTAAAAAAAATAATTTACCACCTTTCTTTAGACCTTTTTTTGGTACATCACATTCTGGTATCTTCTCATACTAAACAGAAGCAAAAGGCCTTTCTTGTTCAAGTGGGTATTTTCTTGCTTTTGCAAGTATTAATATGGATTCCAGTATTTATAAGAAATTACTAAATCTTAAAACTTCTTCAGATAAAAGTTATTTTTCATTCACATTCATAACATAGCCATTTTTAGAAATTAATGAAAAGATTGACTTTTTTAAAATAAAAAAGTAGGTCAGATTTTCTCATTTCACTGAGAAAGGGGTAGCAGTACACTTTTACCTGCTAATTTACTAAACTCTACAGAAGTAATAATATATGAAGAGGTCAATTCCCGCTAGTACTATATTTTAATTATATGCAGTTATTCCCCAAATTAAATTTTGCCTGCCAGCTGATTATCATAATTTAAGTTCTTCAAGCAATCACAACTATTTTTAACATACTGTCTTTCAGATGTCTCACATTTCACATCAATATTACAAATGACTCCAAGGACAAGAAAAATCCCACTACTAAATAAAAAAAAGAAAGAAAAATACTTGCTTCATGATCCAGTAAACCATGAATAAAAAGGAGTTTAGCTCAGACCTGAAGAAACCTCAAATCTTTTTAGAATATGGTCCAGTTGGTTTCTTTACTACATGAAAGACATTATTGATGCCATTGATTCCTAAAAGCAAAGCAAGTTCCTCAGCAGCTGAGAAGAGTACAGTGTCCAGGCTAGAGCTGTCCTGGAGAAAGGAGGGTGCACACACAAAACCTCAGGGAGAGCTCAGGGCCTCCTGCACTCCCCAGACTCAGAACTGGACACCCAGCTGCTCCCAGTCCCTGCCCCAGCTCTGTGCTCATCTCCTGTTCCAAAGGCAGCTCCCACAAACTGTGGCAGGCACAGGGCACACACAAATTCCACTCCCCAGGTTGCACAAATCACCTACCAAGTCAGTGATTATTTAGTCCTTTATTATATTACTGACATCTCAGGGTTTTGTTTTCTTGTGCTTCATTTGCTTTTTTTTCTTTCATTTAATAGCCAAGGATGTCTTAAAAGCACTATGAAATCACAGGGCACTATGTCACATAACTAAACAGACCACATTCACTAAAAATATTTCCTTACACCTACCACTTCTTTCTTTGTGCTCAATCCTCTTTAATTTCTTTCTGCATCATAAAGCTGCAGCAACACTGATGGGAGGTCAGCTTCATTTCAGACATTGCAATTTCATCCACAGATAATGGGAGTGAAAGTGAACACAGAGGAGTGTCCACTCTTCATTTCCTATGTTTACAGGGCAAACCCCTCCCGGCTCAAATAAAGCAAGGTGCTTAAACAGGTGAATAGTTAAAATCAGGTAGGAGATCTGATGATTTGCTACATGTCTGTATTTATAATGAGATCCACAGGCACCATGGCAATGTAACCAGTATGAGACCGAGGCAGGTAGGAAAGAAAATTAGATCTGATTTTTGAAAATATGACATGTTGAATATTGGAAGCCTTTATCCACTTTCTAAAATAGGGAGGCTATGATCCATATTGCATAAACATGATGAAAATTAAACTCAAGAAAAACCTACAGATATTTAAGATTTTATTATCAATACATTAAGAAGTAAGATGTAAAGAAGTCAGTTATCCAGTGCTCTGAGCATAAGCAGAACTTTTTACATTAATGTTTAACTGGTGGTTCCTGGCTCCACAGGGTGTTGGTCTGTTTGTATTTAATTTCTTTTTACTTGGAATCAATATGTATGAGTTTTGCTATAGTGTGCTGCCTCCATATCCCAGATGGCCTCCCTGAAATATTGGTCCACCTCCTGGTTCCACCTCCCTACAAGATGTTTTAGAAGGAGTTTTGTAGACTATATCAAGGAATGTCTCCAGATAGTTACCCAGTGCTATTTGAAAGCTCAGAAGTTGCAGCCCACCCAGACACAGAAATGCAGTCAGAGAGCACCAGAGGATAAATGGGGCTCTGCAGGAAAAGAGGTGATTTAGGAAGTCTACTGAAAAAACTTAAGCTGAAATATATGTGCTTTTAGAGAACACAGTTTGAAGCTCACAGGAGCTGTGGTTCCAAAAACCTCAGAGTAGAAGAAAGAAGATGTTGGCTCACTGCAAAAGTTTTGCCCACCTGGAGCTCTGACTAGAGCTTAGTTTCTTTGCAGTCTGAACATATTAGAGAAAACAAACTGAGACTAAGATAAAACTTAAGACTGGGATTTAGCTTCTGTATCCAGCACTTGATACTGCACAATCTGTGCACTGCCACAGGGCTCACTCATCTCCCTTCACATAAGTCCAGCATACACTGTATAAAAAAAATACCTTCCAACCCCTCTTATTTCTGTGTTCAAAGGGAATCCAAAGATTCTTATCAACCTCAAAAAAAAAAACAACAAAAAAACCAAACAGAAAAAAACAAAAAAACCAAAAAAAGAGTAATATTTGTCACAACCTGCCAAGCTCATATGTGAATTAGAGCATTTCATTCCACAGCAGCTACAGCCCACTAGCCCAAGTCAGCTCAGTCACTGTCTGACAGAGTGAATCCAACGATCTCTCCTGATTTGGGTTTATTTTTCAGCTGTCAAAGCAGAGGCTATCACTATTGCTGTCAGAATCATCATCAGATTTTGAAGAAAATTTTTTCTACTTTTACTGTTCACACCAGTCTGAGTTCTTTCAACACAAGAGCTTTAGAAAAGACAAGCAGTCTCTTTGGTAGAACAAGAAAATTACAATAAAGAAACACAGAAACAGTTGGAAACTTTGCAGAGTTTTCTTCTGGAATCTCATTCCACTTGTCACTTAGGAAACACAAGTTCTCTGTCCTCTTTCCCCAAATGACAACATTCCATGCTCACTGAAGCAGCACAATTTCTGCCACAGTATTTAGGGTTGAAAGAAATGAGGTTTCAAAAGCTTATTAATTGCTAAAAATATTTTTCCAAAGGGAAAAAAATGCAACACAATGCATCAAAGTCATTCCAAGTTTTCAGACAGCCTGAAATACTAGCTTTGACTTAACTAAAATATAATCATACAAATGTCAATTAATTGTTCCCCCAGTGATCAAACTTCCAGCCTGTGCATCTGCTGTAAATCCCTGCTAATTCCCAGACCTAACACAGGACCAGAAACCTGAGTTGTCACTTGGCCCAAAAAATGACAAGCATTTCTTGAGAGAGTGTTTAATATTTTTCCTCTTCAAATTCTATTGCACATTGAATCTTAAAACGAAATAAAGCTGTAAAATTATCAGCTGTAAAAATAGGTACAACAGGGGTGTTGTTTTATTTTTATGATGTTTGCATGTTTGAATTGCCACTAATCTTTGAAAATTATCTATTGCCAAGAGCTGTTTTACCTACAGGGAAGATCCCAGGAGAATTGGGAAAGCCAGGGGTATATATTGTAAGTTTTTAGTCAATATAATACTGCAGTGTAAAAGAACCTGGTTTCCACCCTCAGTTTGTGTGTGCTTCTTTTTGCTTCTAATTCAGGACTTCCTGCAGGAGGTTATTTTCTCCCTTGTTTTTTTTTTCAAAAGATTTCTCCTGTATTCTTCAAAAAAACCCAAAAACCAGTGTGTCCTGGAATTCCATACTTTTTCAGCAGCACTCACGATTTTATTCCAGAATAGTCATATAAAATCATATTTCTCTTATTTATTCATCGATAGCTTTTCCTCCAAAGCCTTGCTAATTGTGAAAATTTTTAGGTCCAGTTTTTATTTAATGGAAGCAGAATATAATCTGTTCTGGTGTGACCCAGAGTACAGAAATTTTAATCAGACTTAACATCTTTATTAAAGTGATTTAATAACCACTTTATTGATTTAATTCATATCAGAAAGCATCTAAAGCTGGCAGACTTAAACCTCTTCAAACATTACCTTTTTAATTCCAGGAAGAGCATTGACTCCTGGCTAGAAAAGCTCCACTTTACGTATACACAGGCAGGCTCTGAACCTTTACCCACCATAGTCTGCCTTTTTCCATATGTAGTGAGTCCAATCATCCATAATACTGGGGGAAAATTGTTGGTAACAGAAAGGCAGTTTTGTGCTGCAGAGATGCACAGATGAAACCATTACATACAGGATTGGCCTGGGTATAAATTCATCCTGCTCAGAAACCATAGTCAGCACACACAGATTTCCAGGCTCCCAGACACCAGAACATGGTTTAAACATTGCTGGTTCCAAATCCTACTGAAGGAGAAGATGAATTAGTTTGGGCTGTTGCTCAGTGCATGAGTGAAATTAAGTACAGTGGCCCCAATTTCAATGAAGCTGGTGTAAATTAAACAAAAAATAGGACAGCAAAGAGAAGAAACTCAGATCCTATCACCTCATTCACTTTTACAATATATATGTAGCTGCACAGATTTGAAATAGAAGCATCCTAACTACAGCTAGTTGAGTTTATATTAATTAGTGAATTTTTCACACAGTGAGGCAGGTGTGAAAGTAGATGTCAGGTGTCTCTGCTGAACCTTCTTTCAAGTAGTGATTGACAAGGATTGTTATGGCTCAACCAAAATATTTTTTGCTGCCTGAAGATATAATTTCAGTAATACTTCTTTATCTATCCTCTTCCATATCCAAACACCAAAGGTTTTCATGACTATTATATCTGAAACCTATTAGCACCTTATAATTTGTCTAAAGTGACTATAACCTTAATTTAAGCACCAGCACACAGGTAGGTTTTCTGTTTCAGAGAGAGCCTTTTGTCTGGGAAAAGCACACAAAGAAGAGAGAAACTATATTTTTCCTGAGTACATAATTTTGTATTATCTTGTTGAGAATGCTGCATGTCTCAAAAATTTCAAGAATGGCTACCCAAAGGATGCAGAATGGGAAGGAGGAAAATCATTTCCACCTTCCATAGGAAGGAAAAGCAAAGGAGTAAAGGAGACCTTGCTCTTACCAGGATCTACTCTGTGTTTCTGACTGCCGTAAACTCTGAAATTATGTTTATTCAGTGACAGAATAAGAGCTGCAGGATGAGTCTCTCTTGCTGGAACTGCTCTTCAGAGACAAGATTTTATAGTCTGAGACAGTGGGCAGGTTCCCATCTCAGCAGCCCAGGAGGTGCAACAGTCTGTCTCCCATATGGAGGCTGGACATACTCACATGTGAACCTTTCACTCCTTTTCCCTATACTGGCATTCCTGAACTTTATCCTACAAGACTAACAGTTACAAACTCAGAAATTGTGATCCTGGGAATCATTACACAAAACCCAACATGGTGACTTGCATATATTATTTTTTCTGTGGAGGTAAATATAACAATAAATAATCAAACAAAAAAAACACCAAAATAATCCTTACTCTTTCACAGTTGGGTCAGGATTAATAAAACTCATGTGGATTCCGTGGATCTAAGAGCTTATTCTTATGAAATATTGATCGAGATAAAATTTATGCTCTGCTGTACCTCAGTAAACCTGCAGACTTTAAGCCACGTCAGTGGAACTGCTGTGGAATATCACCAGAATAATTAACATGGTAGTTTAACTGGGGAGTTTCCTTCAATATAGATCAATTTCCAGACTTATACATGTAGCATTTCTCATGCTGTTCATAGATTCTGAAACCAAAATGAAAGATGACATCAGCTAACAAAGCAGCTCACAATATATGTGATGCATGAGTATCAATGATTTTTTTTTCCAAGGAAGATTATCCTTATCTCCCTTTAATCCTGACAACATCGATGCTTCATTCAGTTTTGGTGTACATTCACCTGTTTGTCTTCAGTGCATTCATGTATTTTTCAAATAAACCCATTATTTTTATGACTACTGGAAACTGACCTGGTAAAATCCTCTATGCTCACTCCATGTACTATTTTATCCTGAAATTCCTGTCCAAAACACTGTTGAAAATTAAAAGTATTTATGTCTTTACCAAATTTTGATTTATAAGACACTCGGTGCACTTTTAAATGCTAAATTTTATTATGGGAAGCAGTAAATTCCAGTAGGCAGCAAAACAGAGTTATGGTACATGAAACAGAAATAAAAAATGCAAGTGATTGAATACATATTCACAGAAGTTTAAGCTGGGTAACATTCAGCAACAGAAAAACAAACATCCAGTTTTAGGCATACCCTTGTTATCTTGTCAGTTGATGCACACTTGTTTGAAATAAGGCAAGGAAGTAGAGAGCAATCTTTATTCTGAAGGCCTCCAAAAGTGTTTCTCAGGGTCAGGGTCTGATTTGATGCGGTGCATGTAGACACAGGCAGCAAATGGAGACCTACAGCTTGGAAATCTCAGTAAAATGAGAAAAATCCCTCATCAAAGTTGCCTTGAATTGAAGGCAGCAGAGAAACCTTTCCTGTAGGTTTGGGGCCCTCAGGAGATGCAGAGCTGGTGATGGCTTAGGGAGGGCCATCCTCGCTTTTCTGTCCTCCCCAGGCACCACCAACAAAGCAGCACAGGTACTGCCCTGGGCTGGCTCCCACGGTGCTGCTCAAACAGCACAAATAGGATAAAATTCACACCTAAACTGGCACAAGCTGCAAGACAAGACTGATAAGAAGCTTTTGTATCTCAGTCTCTAAGGTGAGGCCCAGTAACACCCGCACAGGATTTGTGCGCCGATACACACGGATTTCATGGCTGTGTTTTGGTTAATTATTTCCCCCCACAAAGACAGGCATATGCTTTTCTAGGTTCTCTCTAAAGTCAGTACTCTAACACAAGTGTAACAATATTTGAAATTAAATCCAGGACTGGTGAACAAGCCCTCCTTCGGACCCTGATTTCCAATGGAAGAGGCTGTCAGGGCCTTGGAGCGCCTTCAGACACAAACAGTAAAACCACAGTATGGGGACTGCTGCAGCCCTAAAAAGGAAAACTATCAGCATAATGCAAACCAGAATAGAAACAGAGCTCTATTCTCTATTAACCAAAAACTTGGATTTTTTTTTTTCTGAAGACCAAAGATTATAAGCAGACCTATCAAAGGGATAGTAGCTGCCCAATTTTTAAAATAATTTTAATTCCAGGCTAACATCTATCTTCTTATACAGCTGTGTAAACTCCATCAGTTTGAATCCAAAGCATATAATTAATCTGACCACAACAGACTCATTTTTTTCTGCTTATCTTGTTTGTAGGAAGCCAGCCTTTTATTTGCAGTGTTACCTCTGATCCATGAAGTGACCCAAGGAAGTGTCTTACTACTCACCAAATCCCTGTCTCATAAGTTTTTCATAATGTCATGACTAAACCTATGTTAACGAATGACAAGAAAAATATAATAAAAAGAAAAAAGAAGTTCAGGGAAGGGAGGGGAGGGGAGGGGAGAAAAAGAAAAGAAAACCGTTGCACAAAAAAAATACCCACACAGAAAAATCTCCAACACAAAAGCCCAAAGCCTTGTGAATTTCCCACAAGATGTAGCAGTATACAACCTACCTCACCTTGGAACCATTTTGACAAATTACCTCACCATTCTATAAGGACTCAAATGGAGGATGATAGACAGGACTCCTCCCTCTTATTCAGTTTGGAAATCTTGTTAGAGGTTGAGTACCTGAGTGAGGAACTGTAGTGCCCAAACCACCCATCAGGTCAATACTTTTTCTCTCTTAAGGGTGCGCAACAAATTTTGCACATGATGGAAACCATATATAAATTGCAATCCATAACAGTCTAGATCATTACATCCAAAAAATTAATCTCCATTTGTTGTTGAACAGAACTCTGCTGTGAACCTTTAATACTTTTCTATTAATTTTTTTAGTGAATATGACCATATTTTTTTTAAATGTATTACTTTAACACTGGTTTGTCTAAAAGATGCTTATTAGTACTTCTATAACAGGGGGGCAAACTGATACAGATCATGCTAAACTTCTATCTAACATGGTTGTTCCATGAGATTTAGCAATAATCAGGGTATAAATTATGATGATTTTCTGAATGGGTTTTATTAAATGCATTTTTAAACTTATTAAAGAGTAGGTCCTGTATTCCACTATCATTCCAAATACTGTTCCACAAGGCTTGTGCTACACTATGTCATATGTGTTGTAAGACTGGTGACAGAAATACAACACATGAAAATTAATTAAATCACATCCAGCTGAAATCAAATATCTCAGGTTGAACCATGCAGAGAAGATTAGCTACAAGAGAAAAAATCCATTTTTTGGTATTAATCCTCAGCAGGAACTTGTTTACAGAGGAAATTTATTTCAACACATATGTGAATTTTACATGCACATCAGCCAACACAAACAGTCCTTGATATTAGGCTAAGCAGAAAACAAGAGTGATTTTTTGTGAAAACTTTTAAAGATTTCCTTCAACCTCAGACGCTCCCAGCTGGAACAATGACAGTAGTTACAAAAGGTAGAGCAAGGCCCAGATGAGCATCCGGGATCTAAGTCATGTGAGAAGGGACTTCAGCTTAAGTCCCCTGCAATGGAAGGGGGTCACTGTAACGATTAAAGTATTTGCTGTGCAGACGTGCCTCGTTCTCTTGAGAAACTTTACTAATCTTTTTAATTTCCCAAGAGCTGTGCCCATTTAGAACCAAACAAAAAGCCCTGCTAACAGATAAAGTCTTTGTAAAGACAACTCTTACCATCTCTAATTTCTCTCTCTGTATGCCAGAGGCATCAATCATCCTTTCAGTATTATCAGGTCTCTGCAGAGATGAGTATTTACAATATGACGCTGCACTGAACACTTGACACATGGATTGGTTTCCTGGCTCTCAATACATAAGCCTAACGAGCAAGAACCAGCAACAACAAATCAAACTGAGGTTTCAGGACACATCAGACATTCCAAAGATACTTGGACAATTAATCACACACTTCCACTCATTTATGTTCCTCATGGATTGCTTTAGATTGGCCCAGGCAATGAGGAACGATGTTCCTCTTGTCACCAGGCAACTGGTAACCTTGAAGGCAGGCAATATCTCTACTGTACGTTCTCCCTCCCCCCACCATTCTTTCTGACAGTCCATACTTCCATGTCAGACTATAAAATGGAATTAAGGATTCCAATTCACCAGGAAAAATATTTTCTACTGTAACCAGCCTAGGGAAACTAGCACAACGTCTCTCCCTAAGTATTTCTTTCTTTCCTTGACTTCACCCTTCCTTTCCCCTGTCACAACCTACTCAAAATAGAACTGCATAAGAGAAGGATTAAAAAAAGGAAAAAAACCCACCAAAGCAAAGCTCTCATCAAACCTTTTTCATGTGTTGATTGGGGAACCTGAAATGCTCTGTTTATGAAGCTAGAGATCTGCACAAAGCTTCCTCAGTGATGGATCAGATGAGTATGTTTCCCATTTCTATATGTGGCTGACCAAACAGGTGGGAACAGATGCTTCTCAAACTATGAGGCATTTCAAACATGAGAAGTGACTCAAGCAACAAGCACTGAGCATCATTTCCTGGATAAAATTAATCCTATTTTATAGACAAGTGGGAAAATTTTGAAACTTGTTTTAAAATTAAACTCTAATACTCAAACTAGTGCTTTTATATCCCAATTAAAAAAAAAACATATATAAACAATTTGTTTTTTCTCTCACATATATTTTAAGCAATTTCTGTCACCTAACCTTTAAAGAAGGATTTTGCCCAGTGGGAGAAGTGGCTGTGCAGTTAAAATGTATCTCTTAACTCCATCATTTTGATGATTTCTTTAAAAACATTTAAAGCACTAGAAATAATCCCCATCTTAAGCCTTTGTTTTCTGGTTATAGATGTGGTTTAATATCTCTTTATGTTCCTGCTTTTAAGACATTTATATTTTAAAGAGTAATCATAGGCAGCAGAGTGTGGCTGATCTAGTGTCGCTAATGGAACTGAAATGACTCTTTTTTTGCAATTTAGAGTTAGTTCCTTTTTTCTTTTCTTTTTTTCTTTTTACTTTTTTTGATCCAATACTTTGTGTGGCTGACAACTGTAAACAAGAAACCATATGCAATAAAAGAGCAGACTTGAGCATGGACAAGTATCAAATTATCCCTGCTTAACTATTATCTGGCAACTCCCAGTTCCACCAAACTTTTAATTAGTATACAGAAAAGGTATGAGAAAAAAACCCAGAAAATCAAATATTCATATCTTTCATGTCTTTCATGCCTGTATACAACCCTTCCAGTTCCTAGGATGCTTCTAACTCTTCCAAAGAAATGTAGTTTTCTCACTCTGGTATCATGAGGTGCTGGCATTATACTTCAAGGTACATCAGGTGAAGTTTCATATTGCAGCAGGATTTGGAAATACAATTATATTCTTGGTACCCATTAGCCTTGAACTGGAACCATTTTTAAACAGAACAGTGAATCAAAAATAGCCTTGTACTGTCTCTCAATAGCAAAGCTGACTGTCACGAGTCAGAGAAATATTATAAAAGGTACCAGAGTCTCTTGATAAAGTAGTTGCTTTTGTACTGCTTCTAGAAGCGCCCTCTCATGAATTTCATGTCTACATACACAGAAGAGTGGAAAAGTTACAGGGCAGGGGAACAGACCACTGGCTACCCTGTAAGGACAGCAGGAAAGGTCAGGAGGCTGCTCATGCATGGCTAATGCAGCCCAGGACATCAGAGGAGAAGGAGAGAACTGATTTTTCTGCATGGACAAATGGGGATTCTCTTCCTCAAAGCATGGAAATACAAGCTAGTGGGAATTTTCGGGGGATACAGATGAGCAAATTAAAACTCTTCATGGGAGAGGTTTGTGTTGCCCCTCTGGGTTCAGCAAAGAGGATTTCTGATTCACGCCTTAGCTAAGCACAGCTGTTAGCCTGGGGCAGTACAACATCACAAGAGAAAGCAGACTTACAAGCAGGACTATCTTAAGTTATTAAAGGTACAGGGTTAATACTGACAACATGCTTGAGGGCTAAGACACTTTAGCAATCAGCATCATGTTTAACTCCAGTGGATGAATCTAAGTTACAAACTGAAATTATTGGGGGAGGGAAAAAAACTGGATTTAGTGTAATCCTGAAGGGAGTCCAGAAAGCAGTATTTCAGTCTGCAGGCTTTTGCTGTTATCATCTCCTTTCACCCATCCTCACACACCCCTTTGAAAAGCACTTAAATACACAAGATCACATTAGGATGCCTGTGTTTGAAGAAACGCTCTAACTAAACCTCTAAAATTTTAGTTATTTAGGTCAGAACACAGGGAATGAGGATAATACTTTACATAAAGCACAACTGTAATTTGCATTCTTCAAAGTGTTGGATATCAGGGGTAGCATTCAGTTATAAAAAAGGCACAGACAATAAGGTGCAGCCAAAGAGGAAAGAAAATAGTTTGCAATTACTGCAATTGCATTTCTTTTTGATTTAGCAATATATTAACAAGTATGGCCCTTAGCACGGCTGAAGTGAATAATGTTGCAGAATTGAACTTTAGAATGTAACTAGACTTTGTGTCTACCAAACTGTTCAGTTAACTTATAACATGATTTAAAATATCTCCACAATTTGCCAAGACATTTGCAAGGACTGGTTGAAATCACAGCAAAGGCTATCACATCTGAAACATTCCTGCACAATCAAAAATCTTTGCTTTTTCTTTGTTCAGATTGCTGGGACTTGACACCACAGCCTCAACTTGGATCTCAACAAAGGGTTAGAGAAAGAAGGGCCTGAAAACCCCCCTGATCCCTTCAGTTACAGGAACTTTGCTTTCAGAGCTATGTATGAGTGATCAAAATCAGCTTGAGAGGAAATGGAATTCATCCTACAGCTGCACTCAGAGCTTAACTTCACAGTATCTATGTCTCTCAGAAGCATATATATGCAAAAATATACCAAACAAAAAAACCCTATGAGTTTAATTTTGGTCGAGTTATTTTTTTGGCAAAATTTAATGGAACTTATTCTTCTAAAAAAGGGAAGTACTCATGCAAGAAAAAGGCACAAACACAAGAGTTATATAAAATTATCAATAGTAGTATTCAATGATAAGTTACACAATATTTTCAGCACCATATTTCCTGTTAGCTATTTTTTTTTAAAAAATAACAATTCCATTACTGATACATATCAAGATAGTAAAATATTTTCCTGATTAATTACACATTCCTATCTGTATACTGGTCTTGCAGCATTAATGGAAAATATTTAAAACCTTTCCATGAGAATGCAGCACATTTCTACTGTTCTCATTAATATTCCAAGCAATTTTCTGCTTGTTGATCAACTTTCCAGTTTAATGAATTCCAGAAAATGTGGATGATTACATGGATCTTGACAGGTCCATGTCCCCTGTTAAGACAGCATTTCCCACAAAGAATTCAATGATCTATAATACTGTGCAATTCATTATAGCACTAAAAATTTCAGTAAAGCGTTGAAAAAATCCCATTTTTTACTGGACGAGATCTTATATGGTATCTGTTCCTCCTTCCTAAACAAGAGAAAATAAGAAATTAAAGAAAAACTAGATAACTGTAGACCTAAACTTTCTCTCACCACAGTTGCAAATAATAGTTGGACATTTTAAGTCTCATCTTAAGCTCCAAGAGATAAAATTTTCTCTACCTGAGGCAGACAATGGGGTATTTTTTCCTTCTCCTTTTAAATATTTTGACTGCAAAAAATGCTGTACTAAATTGAATACCACTGCCATAGAAATGAGATTGTCACTGGGCACACAGAGCAGGCAAAAACTCAGTGAAGGTTGTACAGAGGTCAGACTGTAGCCAGCGTTCAGGCCATAACCTTGGGAGGCAGAGCTGGAGGAGAGGCAGCAGGAACTGCTCCCTGCCTGTGCTCCTCAGATCCCAGCTTTGTCCCCGTGTCCCTGCCAGCAGGGCCAGGGCTGTGCCAGCACAGCTACACCCACCTGTGACACGCCCTGCAGGCAGGCCCTGCAGGCTGCAACTTGTTTAGGGTCACCAGAGCCAAAAAACCAGAAGGGCACATTGTGACCCCTTCCAGCAGCAGACAGTGACACACTTGATGAGCACGTGCATTTTACTTTACAGGTTAAAACAGAGATGCCAAAGGGGGCCCCAGACTCTTCACTGCTTTGCAGAAATCTCTGGGTTTGCCTTGTTTAGTAATCCTTCAGAAACAGTTCTGAGACCCTTGACAAACCAATCCAAGCATGCAAAGAAGACATATGATGACCAGATGGCCCACACTCTCATCATTCAACACCCATATGTTTCAAGTGTCTTTTCAGATTGCTGCTAAAGAGTGGGGCTTTGGAGTTGTAAAGATCCTACTTGGCGGGAAGAATCCTTACAGATGTTGAAAAAAATACTTTCACCACAGAAGGATCTCAACTCAGCACACACTGCATTAGGAATTAAGCTGATTTGCTGCATATCCCTGAGCTGTTCTCTCTGATGTCCTACCGATATTATTTTTTTTAACTTGTTTTTAGGGGAGCAAGTAAGGAGTTTATACAGTGTTCTTGTGACTGGATTCTTCTCATTGACAATACTGGACACAATTGATAATACTGAGAAATAATAATAAAACAAGTCCTATCAATTTTGGTGATATGTTTAGCTCTACATTAAAAGCCAAGACAAAATCTTCAAAATCCTGCCAATGCTTCCAGTTTTCTACAAACCACTAAAAACTTTTGAGGCACAGAAAAACAGCATATTTTATTAAGTACTAAACACTGTAAAAGGTTACAAGAATGTAAAAATTTCAGTAAGAATAACTTAAAATATTGCATACATTTCATAGAATCAAAAGTTCATCTCAAAAAAAGTTTAAAAACACTTTATATTTTTGTATTTCAGAAATGCTTTTCTGAACTCACAGATCACAAGACTATTAACAGATGATAGCTGAGGCACTGGTATTCAGAAGTTTGCAGGACTCTTATGCCAGTTGAAATAGCTGAGCAAAAAATTTACCTTCATAACTTTTCCTGCACTATAAGTGATAAAGTAATTTTTCTTGGGTTAGTTGTATTTACTCCTTATCATCTTATTAAGAAATCTCTCATAGACTATAGGATCATAAAATGGTTAAAGATCACTTGTTCCAAGCCCTCTGCCTGTGCAGGGGCACTTTCCACTGGACCAGGCTGCTCAAATCCCCATCCAGCCTGGCCTGACTGTGAGGAACATTTGGAATTTGTTGCATAACAGCTTCCCCAGAGTCCCTTTACCTAACAGTACACAAACACATATGGGCTGAAATCCTGACTGCAACCCCATCAGCAGAAGCTTTTGTAATTAAAGCTATAAGTACAAGGCAAGATACATTCAGCTATTCCCAATGATTTTGTCCATTTTTTGGTGAACTAAGAAAGTGAATGAATTAGTTCACTGAACCACTATGGCTGTGCCTAGCTCGGTTTGTAGTTGACGAAGAAAACTAGGCAATTTTAAAACATTATGAAGCTGATCACATGGAAACATCTCCTTGAGGGTGATGCTAATTAAATCCTAGTTTTCACTGAGTTTATAAACTAGATCTCCAGCAAGTCCAAGGGGAACAGAACATGACTAACTCAGCAACTCATCACATCTTGTTTATTTATAAAGTCATGTGGTTTAAACTGAAAACATTTCCATTTTAGCAAGCTGAAAATCCAAAAGGAGAAACATATGCCCAAGGGTCTAGAAGAGTAAAAGAGTAAAAGAGTAAAATCTTTTAAAGATTTACATTTATAAACATGTAAATATTTGTCAGAAAGGTCAAAAGCTTCAAATAAAATATGATAACTGTTGAGTAGTTATCATGAGTAGTTGTCCCTGTCTACTCATGGTGGGCCTATCATGAATAAAAAAGCACCAAAAAAATTCCCAAAAAATCCTCTATTTCAGCCTTTAACAGTCAGAAAAATATTGTGGCACTGAAGAAAAAAGAGGCCCAGGAAATATTTGGACAGTGTAGTTTCCTCCCCAAATGGCACAAGGGGAGCCCACTTGGGGCATAGAACCTAAACCATAGCAAGCTCCTTTTCCTTTTTTAAAGTAGGATATGCTTGGACATGTGTTAAATCTCTGGAAGACTTTCCCCTTTCCCCTTTGCCACTGCCCTTCCCCTGGTCATGCACCATATTCACTAACTGCAAAGTTTCATGACTGGCAAGATACAAAATTCAGTTATTGAAGGAAGTTATCTAGGACAAGGCTTGAGGAACCATGAGTGAGGTCAACATGGGCTTCAGCCACTGTCACTGATATGAAATTATGATGTATTTAGGCTTGTCAGCATTTGACTCTCTGCAAACCACAGTGTTGGTATACATCAATAAACAGGCTCAAACTGGATCCCTCCCATTAATGTGCAATTATTTCTATTTGCAGTCTGCAGTGTATTTCCATAACACTCAAATAACACAGCAGATGTTAGTGTCCATAAATCCTCTCTTGTGACTATTCCACTGCTTAATGCTCCAGTTTTTGATATCTAAAAATAATACATTTTGAAAACTATGTTTATAGCTACAATGAATATTTTATGCCTTTCTAAGATAACCAAAATATAAAGATATATTCTTGCATTCCTAATGAGCTCTTTTAGCCTATTTTAAAATAAAAGCAAAGCTATTATATACTGTAGAAATATGTATAATGAAAATTATTTAAAATATTAAAACATATTATAAGGTATCAGTCTCAAAGACAAAGAAATAAAGTATATTTATCATCCACTAGACAAAGCATAGACTAATGGTTCTTAAGTATGAATTTTTAGAAGTGACATGATTTACAATTTTGTACTTTGATTTATAGATTCTGAAGTCATGAAATGTTAATTAATTTTTCATAAAGAAAAATAATTAAAGAAAGCATCAAAAACTATTTAGCCCAATGTCAAAGCACTCCGGGTCACCTCTATTTCTCATGTAAATAGGAATTCTGGGGATTTAACTATTTTACTGCTCTAATAGCATCTAACATGATACTTAATATTAAAAGAAACCCTGCAAATACTATGATGTAAAATGTCTAAAATCAGCATCAAATTCAGTCTTTACCTGTAATAATATCAGCTTACACGGGAATATATAAGTCCCTACAGAGTGAATATAATCCCCTACAGAGTAACAGGGCTTTTCATGGGGGTCTGACACTCTGGTAATTTTACTGGAAAGATCTTGAATGTTGCAATCTGCCACTGAATTTTCCTTCTTCACCACAGCTGCATCACCCTGGCAACTCACAGCCATGCAGAATCACAGAACAGGTCAGGATGGGAGGGACCACAGTGGATCATCTGGTCTGGTGAGGGAGACTCCACACCCTCTCTGGGCAATCTATTCCAGTGCAGTCTCCTGCACAGTAAAGTTCTCCCTCGTGTTCACGTGGAACTTGCTGGGTATCAGTTTCTGCCTCTGTGCTATTGCTCAGCACCACTGAGCAGAGCCTGGTGCTTCCCCTGAGCCCTCCCTGCAGAGACTCGTGTGCATTGGTGAGGTCCCCTCTCAGTCATCTCTGCTTGAGGCTGGGCAGGCCCGGCTCCCTCAGCCCTGCTGGGAAGAGAGATGCTCCAGTCCCTTCATCATCTTTGCAGCCTCTGCTGGACCTGCTCCAGGAGCTCCATGTCTCTCTTGTGCTGAGGAGCCCAGAACTGGACACAGCACTCCAGATATGCCTCAACAAGGCACACTGGAATATATTTATAGTCTATCCTATTTACCCCCTCAAAGGGATGGACAGTTAGTATAACGTGGAATATTTTTTTGTTTGTTCCCTAAGTGCAATACTTTATGATTTTCATTGTGGAATTTAATCTCTCTTTTAAGGGGGACAGAGGTATCATAAAAAAAAAAAAAAANAAGCTATTATATACTGTAGAAATATGTATAATGAAAATTATTTAAAATATTAAAACATATTATAAGGTATCAGTCTCAAAGACAAAGAAATAAAGTATATTTATCATCCACTAGACAAAGCATAGACTAATGGTTCTTAAGTATGAATTTTTAGAAGTGACATGATTTACAATTTTATACTTTGATTTATAGATTCTGAAGTCATGAAATGTTAATTAATTTTTCATAAAGAAAAATAATTAAAGAAAGCATCAAAAACTATTTAGCCCAATGTCAAAGCACTCCAGGTCACCTCTATTTCTCATGTAAATAGGAATTCTGGGGATTTAACTATTTTACTGCTCTAATAGCATCTAACATGATACTTAATATTAAAAGAAACCCTGCAAATACTATGATGTAAAATGTCTAAAATCAGCATCAAATTCAGTCTTTACCTGTAATAATATCAGCTTACACGGGAATATATAAGTCCCTACAGAGTGAATATAATCCCCTACAGAGTAACAGGGCTTTTCATGGGGGTCTGACACTCTGGTAATTTTACTGGAAAGATCTTGAATGTTGCAATCTGCCACTGAATTTTCCTTCTTCACCACAGCTGCATCACCCTGGCAACTCACAGCCATGCAGAATCACAGAACAGGTCAGGATGGGAGGGACCACAGTGGATCATAAAATTCCACCTTCAATGTCATTCCACACTTTCTGCCCAGCAATTCAAATTGTCCTGTCTGTTGACAATGCCACCCAACTTTGAATCTTTAGTAAATTTCAACAGAATACTATGCTTTATGTGCCAAAGCCATCACTAAAAACATTAAACAAAATTGGTTCCAGGACTGATGTTCAGGAACTCTATTAAATAATCTTTCAATACATTCTGCTTCCTCGTTTTAACATGATTTATTCTGAGTCAGGTTTATCACTCCATTTAATGCTTATTTTCTGGAAAGTGTACAGAAATATAAAATAATTCAATTCAACACCCTGGCTCGAAAAGCACTTGCTTGTGTGTGTAGCCTACAGTTGATGTATTAAATGACAATAAAATGGATAAAACAACCTTACTGTGCTAAAAGTTAGTGCCAATATAAGACATTGTTAAATTAAAAATTAATTGCCTGAAGAAACACACAGAAATGCATACATGCGTACTTCAAATTTTTTATTTAGGGTTATTTAATAATTTATGGCTTGAGTAAGAACATGCCTCCTTCAGCATAAAAATGCTAATTGCATTAAAGAAGAAACAATCCCTGGAGCACAGAAGTGAGCATTACAACTTGTTAGTCAAAAATTAATACTCAGTGCTGTAAGTCATTTTTATTAACTTATTCTACAGTTGCAATGGCTGCACAATTACAAACAACTATGAACTATTCCCCAAGACTTGAGGTAAATTATGAAATTAATTTTTAGTTTAATAAAATATTTTGTTACTTCAGTCTCACCACCAAAGACTGAAGCCCTGAATGAAAAAAAATCACATTTTTCCATATTTTTTGCAGTCTTTTTACAGTTTCTGCTTTGCATGGTACCTGCTGTTGTGCTTTCAGTACTGATATCAGTCACAATAACCATTATAGCACAAAACTAATGAAACTGGGTTTGGTTTGGTTTTTTTTGCCCCTCAAGCTGAAAAAAACCATCAGGTTCAGCAAAATATTTCCTTAATTTGGAGTGCATTAGGACTCCTTTATTAAACTCAGACACTTTAAAGTGATATTTTTCTTCAGATGTTTTGTTTTGGGGAATTTTCATGTGGTCCTCTTTTAAGTAAAGCAACCTGTCAAAAGTTCGCAGAAAAGGTGTGTAAGTCACATTGAATTTCTGGCAAAAACTTTCACCTTTGTCACAACTGAGTGATGTCCCACATAAAAAAATAATCACCAAAAAAAAAAAAAATCTAAGAGTACAAAACCACTAACTACTGTCATATTGCAGCAGAAAAGTCTCTGTGCCCAAAACACACACATTCATGTCTTGGTTTGCATCTTGATTTTTGCCACCATGGCAAACCTGGCGTGTGCACCCAATATGTGTGTACATAAAGTTCACAGAGCTCGTGTCACATCAGACGTGATGTTTGGGATTCTGACCCTCTGGTAGGACTCTGTGAAAGTCTCCTATAAACCTGCACTACAGCAAAACCATCTCAAGGCAAAAGGGTTCTTTTCACCACAAAAACAGAGAATCATGTTCTGGGGGGTGCCACTGGGACAGGACAAAGGATGCAACTGGGAGAAAAATAGGTAAAAGTTGGAAAAAAACATCAAGAGGAATTAAACAAAAGACACATCTGCCTTGAAATGCCCTTCAGGGAACTGAATTTCTGGAGGCTGCAGGTGTTTCTGGGAAAAATATGACTGATTTTTTTTTTTCTCTGAATCCTTTTTTATTCTTCTGCCTACATATTTGCTGCTGCAGGGGATGAGGTGCCATGAGGACACCAATCCAATGTGGTTCACACCTTTTTATGGTAAGGAAGTTACAAACAGCTCTGTAAACAAAGATCTAAAAAACAAAACTCTGGCTCTGGGGATATATGTTGGCATCTTGTGATTTCTCATCACTGAGTGTTCCGTGGTTCTACCACAGAGCAATGACACAGCTCCCTGCAAAGAGCTCCCAGCTCTGTGGATACCCTGGGTGAGAGCTGCCCAGCACATCCCTGTGGGATTTTGGCTGGCATACTTGCACTTCAGCTCCCTGTGTCTACCATTAGGGCAGACTGCAGTGCTGTGAACACTTTGCTTACCCAAGAGATTAGAATTAAAAGATGCTGTACACAACTAAGTAAATAACCAAGCAGCCTCTCCAGAGCAACATTTTTGAGTTTTCAAACAGAGAAAACATGGCTTGGGAAGAAGTGCATCCAATTATTATCAAGAGTTGCTCTTTTCAGGTAGATTTTAATTTTTTAAAATATGTAAGGTTTTGCTCAAACCTTTCATAAATGTCACAGTTATAAAGTTTAACTTCGCCAAAGGCTATGAACAGTGTAAAACATTGTTTTGATTACTTGGTCAGCACAGAGATTTTATTTCCCATCAGAACACATTGCTGTAGAGAATGTTGACCAAATGAACTCTCTCCTTGTTTGTGTCTCACCTAATTAAGCATTATAATTATAAACAGCTTCAGGCTGTCATAATTAGACTCCTGTTGATTTTACTACTGTTGTATCACACAACTCTCTGCTCTGTGTCCAGTCACACAGAGGCTGCACACAGTCTGTCCTTTAAAACTCCTGGCAACTGCGTAGCAGTGGAAGTCTTCAAAACCAGCATCAAACTGTGCACATTTAAAACTCATTTCTGCTCAGTCTTATCTTTAAAGGAGGCCTAAATATGGTACTCATCTGCTTTTTCTTGAGGGCAGAACTTATAGACAACCAAAGCATTTCTTTTTGAATGTTTGTATTGTTTAAATTGAAAGCAGCTCAAAGCAACTGCCTTCTGATCAAATGTCATCTCTGTTATAAAGTTAGTCAAATATTTATCAAGATTAATATTAAATTTTTGCATGCATGTCCTCTGTAATTGCATTTGCATATTCATTGCTCTAATTAGCCCAGTGGCTTTAATTTGAATCAGACATTGATATCGTGCATGTTCAAAATGTCATGATGGTTCTGAAATGGCACAGTAGGTTTGGTTTGCACAGCCCATCTCCAGCAGGGCCAGCAGGGATGCTCTTTCTCTGCAGTGACATGGTGACTGATGCAGTGAGGAGTCAATGCAAACTGCTCATGACCTAACAAAAGGTAAACAGCCAGCAAGGACAGGTCACACCATGGGGCTACAACTGAGGCTTGTAAAGCAGTTGATACTGTATTATTCTGAAGGGCCATGCACTGCATTTTCCTTTGACTTTGTATCATTAGAAACCCATTTCCATTGACTGCTCTGGGCTCTGCCAGGCATCTCGAATTTATCCATGCAATTACTCCCTCTCCTTTCTCTTGTATCATTGTGCATCACTGACCATTTGTCAGTGCTTCCATTTCTTTGCTCACTTTTTGCCAGCAAGCACATTGGGGAAAAAAACACAAAACAAAAACTCCAAAACCAACAAACACTGGAGCTTAAGATATGAGGCAGTTTAAAATTATTCCCACTGCAGTAATTCCCAAACTTATACCAGCAAAACTAGTCAGGAGGGCACCAACACACTCAGTTTTTCCCTTCATGTGATACGATCACATTGTGAAGGTGGTAAATGTACTTGATTTTCTGGTTGTATTTACTCCAGTACAATTCCATGTGTATTGGGAGGATTCCCAGCAGAGAGGATGAGACAGTATTGTCAAGGGGTAGTAAAAAGCAAGAAAATAACAACCTGCCTTTCCTCTAATACAACAGAATGCTACAGAGATACTTGGAGCATTCTCAGCATAGATTTCTCTGAACACAGAGAGTTCTGAATTTTTTACAGAAAGAAGTCCTTTGGGAGAAGAGTTAGTAGGCAGAGTTCGTTCAAACTCTAGATTCAAAAAACCACCAAACCTGAAAATGGTGCTGTTTTTTTCTCCCCATCTCTCCTGATATATCTTTATTCTTTCACTCGCTGTGATTCCAAACACGATGTTCAACAGCGAATATTTCTGTTCTAAATTTTAGATCCTTTCAAGACACACAGAACATGTGGGAAAGTCACTGTAAATTCCCGCTGTCCTAAAGAAACACCATCATTTAAGAGACTGCTCTCAGTCAGTTAACTACAGAAATTATTTTGTTTGTAGTTTTAGTATATAGTGTACATAAAACTTTACTAATATCTTGATCAAATGTTGCTCTTTACTCCTGAAAGCACAGAATTCTCCAATTACTGAACAAATTAAGGGTTCCCCCAAACAATCCCTTGAAATGCTATAGCTTTTCAGAGGAGAACAAGGCTTCAGAAACACCTGTCAATCCACAGACAGCATCATCTGCCAGTCCCACTTTTAGATGTGAAAGCCAAACCCTTTGCCTCATCTCCTGGCATTTAGATGTCCTGCAAGGATGTTCAGTGAGCAAGTTGAAAGCAGCACCTCAGGAAAAACAATGAATTTGCCATGTGGTAGGAAGGAGAGGTGTCAATAAACTTTACTGGATCAGAACTATTAATTAAAAATATACATGTGCACAGAGCATGTGAAAAAATTCCTGATGGCATGACAATATAATTCTTATAAGTATGGGTTAGAATGACAGCATTATTCTTAAGTGTCTGTATATCATTTATATAACCATGGCACTGAAACTTCTACACATGCTACATATTTTATAGGAAAAACGTTTTTTTGGGAGTTAATTTTTTACTATGGAGTTCTGAGTTTTATTGGTCCTATTTTTCATGTATTGTTGCCTGCAAAATATGTTCCTGCTGGACTATGATTCTTGTAACACACATTTTGCAGAAATAAAAAAAGGAGAAAAAATTCATACGTAATAAAACTTTAGAACCTTTTAAAAGTTATCTAATGCAGCTCTACCTTCCATAACCATGTTATTGCAGTTTTTATGTCTGCTCTTGTGTAACCAGCCTGGGTTAGCAACAAGTAGGATTTTTTTAAACTATTTTTCACAAATCTTATTGGCCATGTCGTCACTACTGGCATAAATTCAGTTTTGTTCTTCCTTTAATCAGTACTTACTGAGGAAAAGGGTAACTTACCTTTATCCCATTCCTGTTACCTCTACACTTCTTTGGGGTGGAAGTCAGTTATGCCTAGAAGTTGGCACCCAGACAACTCCCAAAATCTCAGCTCATTCTGATGCTGTCCTTCGTGCTTGAGTGAACATGGCCTGGCCCAAGGTTCATACCCAATAATAAAGTCATTGAGACAAAGGAGAGAAGCTAATTCCTCAAACGTTAAAAGGAACAATCAGAGCACAGGAGAGGTCTGAGAATTCTGCATCACAAAGCTCTGTGTAGTACAGGTACTCCCAGTCCCTAAAGAACTGAGCAGATCCAAAGAGCTGTAATTCACATGCAAGAACCAAACACTTTCAGAAAGAATGAGCCTATATTGAATACAACACCATGAGCCAGAGCTAATGCAGATCTGACAGTTCTGTGGTGTACTGTCAAAATTCTGACCTCTGACATACACAACTGGGAAGAATATATATGCATAAACATATGCATTGTCTAAAGTCAACATTGAAGGCTTAAACTACTAAACTGAAAATAATTAAAGTTATAAACTCGAGTGTGTAGGCTGAATATCAAAGGGTACCAGCAAAAATTAATTACAAATACTGCAGTGACAACAGGATGAGAGAAGTTACTTTTCTAATTTAAGGTAATCTCATGTACTTCTGATCATGCTAGAGAACTGAATCCTTCACAACCATATGACTAAGAATTAAAAGGACATAAATACGTGCATACATATAAATAAACATATACATATAAATTTAAATTTATAAAACATTTTTATAAACATAAAATATATACATATAAATATAAACATATGCCCATGTAAGCCACTCCCTGCCACAGCCTTAAAAAAACCTCGTATCATCTCAACTCCCATGAGTTCAGTTAATTTATGCAATAATTTCATGCAGTGGAATTCCCAGAGCAGAGCTCTCAGTATGCACATGAAGCAATCCTTCTTTAAGTGATGTAAGATCCTTTGTGAGTCTCATCATTAAAAATGGCCCCATTTGGCTGGTTTCCCTTTATGGCAGCTCTGAAAGCACAGAAAGCTGCACTGTGAAGTTGATATCATCATCCTGAAAACCAACATGGACATAACGACTATTTGTGCCTGGAGAACATTATTGCTTGTGTTAATATTTTATGTTTACTGACTCTGTTTGCAAATCTCACCATGGAGTGTGTTCTCAGTACTGCTTCAGCTTGGTGGAATGAGAAAGAGCCATTCTATGGGGAGTATTCTCTGTTTGTTTTACAACCAGGGATGGGAGGAATTGGATGCTGTGCTTACTGCTTAGCACTCCAGATGCTTCAGCTGCGAGTGGGTAGGAGTAAGACCTCACTGTCACAGCAGGGAATCCCAGAAGCTTCAGAGCTCCCCAGCAGCTGGCACTTTCAGAGCAAATGGATCAGATCACAGTGTAATTGAACACCAAGGCAGTAAAAAGACAAAATGGTTCAGATGAGACTGTTAATTTCAGGATCACAAATCTTGCTTGTAAATATTGAATTGAAAGCACAGTAAAGTAGAATTCCCAAACTTTGATTAAGGAAAGGAGTTGTTCAAATTCACTCAAAAGAAGTTAAGGGTGTTTTGATGCAAAAACATCATGTGGTGCCTGAGCTACAGACCAGAGAGCTGGGCTGGAAGCATCATTTTATGCTTGCAAGGTGAAGTTTTAAACTAAACTGCAAAAAGTGGCTCTTCACAGAGCCCATGGATAAGCTGTGGAACTCCTTGCTCCAGACAGAGGCAGAAAGGAAGAGGCTGACATGTTCATGAGTAAAAAAATTGTAAAACAATACTAAACTTAGAGGTCACCTTTGGCTCAGGGAATCTCTCAGCAATAAATTGTTTACTGAATGAGTATTACAGTAAAGTATTACTACAGATGTGTTCTGTTCCTGTCCCTTCCCCATGATACACACTTCAAGCCACTTTGTACTTAGATCTGAGTCTATAAAGATTTTCTGTTCTCATGAAAAATAACACAATCAGATTATAGATTTTATAGGTGAAAAATTTCAGTCAGCAAACAGTAAATTCTAACTGAAAATATTTTCTAGAGGCAAGAGTATTCCAAGGGGACATGTGACAACTGAAAAAGAAAATCTCTTTCTAAAATTGATGTAAAATTTGAAATCATAATAAAAGCTGTCTCAGAGATTATTTACATCTCATCTTGGGATCAGTAGAGTCATAGTACTCATGAAAAAATGCACCTATATTATATGTTGGTCTCCCAGTAGGAACTAGAAATAATTCAAAGTACCAAAAACCAAGTTAGAGTGAAATCCAGTTGAATAATGTTTGTACATGTGACTGCAAGTGCCAATTATGAGATTTATTAGTGCTATGTTCTAGACATTATTTGGGGACTTAACTCTATGTCAAATATGTACATTGACAAAACAAGTTACACTGCTTTCTTCAGGTTTTCATTGGCTGCTTTTTGCTATTCAACCAAACCAAACTGAGACATCAAAACTTGGAGCTCTGGCGATGGTTTTATCAATAAATACAACAAAATACCTCAAAACATATCAAAGTAGTAGACTTACACCATCTATTTAGGGAATATTTCTAGACTTTATCACGTGCCTGTCAGTAGTTACACTGATGAGGCAGTGGTGAGTTTTTAGCACATTTTAAAACAGCATTTTCTTCTTTCCATGTGAACAAGCTGTGTAACAGTACTCCACTAATGAAATACTGCCTGACAAGATCCAATGGTTAAAAAAACCCCCAAAAATACTGCAGAAATTTCCATATTTCATATTTATAATCACTTTTCCCACAGAACACAGAAGACTTAGAACAACTCATGCCTTGGACTCATATTCTGTTATATTTCACACACTGGAAAAATGTCTGGTTAACGTTTTTATAGAAGAATTCTGGCGGAAGCAAATTTTTCCATTGTTTACACTGCATATGGATTTTACTAGAGTAAGGAATTTCTTGTCCTTCTTCTTAAACTGTTTATTTACTTTCATGAAAACCTGAAAATAGTTATGTACTCCAACAGAGCAAATTGAAATATTATTATGTAACATAGTAAAATAAAATGTAAACAGATGCATTTTAATATTATACAATGCAGTATTCTATGGATCATTAAACTATATTCATTACTAAGCTGGATCCATAGAAACAATTTTGTAGCTTTAACAATGTACCAGCTGTCAGATGTTTGCTGTGTCAGATGGTTTTATTCTTTAGCTACTAGGAATTTACAGTCAAGCTTGCCTCAATAAACACATAAATCTGTTCACATCAATCAAACTTGCCAGTATTAGTTAGAATTAAATTCTGAGACAGTAGTCAGGCCCATATCATTTTATGAAGAATTTTTTCTAGATAAAGGTCCAAAGTGGAAAATACTGGGGAGTGAGAATTCATTTTTGGTCCAATCAAAACAATTTTTTTCAAATCATACTCTCTACGTGCAAACAAATGAAACCTTGAATGAAAAAAAGGTTCAGTTGAAAAACATTCAATTGAAATGTTCTGCCACTTTTTAAATATTTCTCCCACCTCCCTCAATTCTTCTCCTCCACACATCAGAGGGGAAAAGACCCCAAACAACAAACCACAGACATTTATCTCTGAGTTACAGCTACCAGAAAGGACTGCTGTAACCCAAGCTACCAAGTCACAGTAACTGCATCTACTGCAACTTCCACCAGCCCACTTCTGTGCTTTTTAAAAAGAACTGAAAAGCCACTGATCTAGAGGATCTCTTACTGAGAGAAAAGATCAGTTTGTCTTGGCCATTACTCTCATCCAAGCTCCTGCTGTAGAACCAAATGATCAGGTGCTGCTAATGAACACAATCATCACCCCGGCAGGCTCAGTGCTGGATTGGAAGAGCTATTGAAGTTGTCTGTACAAACAATTGACTGCAGACAGTTCTGGTCTGTTATTTATGGCCACCCTAATGATTTCAGGCTTTTTCCAGTCTCCACTGAACAGAGTTGTGCAGTGCTCCCATGTATCAATCTTAATAAAAGCACTGGAGCTGATAACCTAGAACCTAAATGATTTAGTTTAGCTGCCAGATCTAATATTAGCCCCATTTTCCACTTGTAAAATCTGGATCTTGCAGCTAATGAACCACTTTTTATCCAACATCCTAAAATCTCCTGGTTCCATACACTGGAAAGGGTAAGAGCAGCCTATGATAATGTTAACCTGAATCCAACTACACCTGATTTCACTTCTACTAGAATTTTCTGCTTTCCAAGGTAAAATGCCATGTAGCCTTATGGGAGGTTTTACCAGCACAATATGGTTTTAGGACTATCCCACCCATTTATGTTGTCTTTTAACTGATTTCAAAGGCATGGATGTATGCCAAGAGAACTAATGTCAAATCACAGCTGCAAAACATCCCAGGCTATCCAAAGCATCTTTAAATAATAGCCTAAAAGTCAAAGCAAAAACTCAGTTGTACATCTGGAAATTAAGCATAGGTCCAAACACGCACAACTCCTACTCTGCCTTTACTCTGAGTTCAATATGAGCTTACTTAAGTTTAAATCACTACTTCAGGAAGAAAATCAGGGCCTTGGTTTATTTCTTAAGTGTATACAGACAACTTCCACATCTGCTCTTCTTACCAGACCTTTATCTCTTTTTAATTAAACTAATTCCAAAGATTTCATAATTCCCCTCTTGATCATCATGACAAGGCATTCTCTTGAGCTCCAGCAGCCACAATAATTGGCAGCTTTGTCAACACCGACCACTGGAAAATATTTTCTCCACCCATACACCTGCAAGAGAAATTCCCAGAGCAGTCTGCACAGCTCAGTGAAGGCAGCTACTGGCAGTCCCTGCAGCATTTTTAAAGCACCAACAGCAAGGATGGATTTTCCATTTTAGCCAGTTAAGTTTAAACCAACCTGAACTCAGGCCAGACTGTAATAACCTTTTTATTTACAGATATGCAAACCAGACATAGGAAAGGTGACTAGACCAGAACCATTTATAACTTCTCTCATGACTGAACCTGTTAGATCTCTCTTTATCTTTCTAAATCTAACACAAGGCTCAGAGACACTGCTGGCAGTTCTGCAGCCCTCTGCCCTCACACTGCATTTACAGAGGAGGATCTGAATCTGGAAACCTTTGCTCCCCGTGGGCCTCTAAACCACACCAAAAAACTGACCCTTTCCAGGGATGTACAAGCTCTTTTGTTGTTGATCTTTCATCTGGTGGCAGTTTTCAAGCTGTCTGTTGCATAAGTTAATAGCTGCCTCCTCCAGCTTCAAGGTGTCTTGTGAACACAGCCTGTTGAAATGGTCATCTGCCTCTTTAGAGCCAGACTGTGCTCTCAGTGTGTAGATAATTAGCAATAGATCATTCATAAAAACTTAAAATAAATGTGTGCCATACCACAAGAAAATAGTCAGACATCAGTGTTAAATACTTCAGTCACCATGCCAGATTTTGAATTGGGGGGCAGAAAATAGCTCTGAAATGGTGCCTTGCTAAGTGCCACTGCTAGACTCAGCACTCAACATTTGGACTCAGGCCAAATTTAATTTTTAAAAAAATTTACTTATCAGATATTCTTATGCTATGAAGATGTGGAGATCAGGAAAAACAAATCCTCCTAAAGCATCACAAAACCAAGAAAAGAAGTTTCTCTAGAAGTAACTTCAGCCAGAAAAAAATCTCTTCTGCATTTGCTACAACTGCACAAACAAAAACTGAGATATTTCTCTGCTCAGGTGAGACCATCTGCATTCAGTGCTGTCCTTCCTGATGGTTTTATGAAGCATATCAACTTGGTATAAAGAAATCATACTGATTTTTTTCCATCCCCTGGTGTTTTCTTTGTGTTATCTTTTAGTAGGCTATTGAGTCAATTCAGGGATATTAACAGATGCGTTGCTCTCTTTTTAGAATCTGCTCAATGCTCTTTATTGATCCAACAGTTGATGATTACAGTGGTAAAATGCTGTACCAATGTCAAATGTCAAACAACTGATATTCATTATGGAGATGAAGCACCCCACACAGAAGGGATATTTTCCAGGTGAGCTTTCAGAATACTAAAATTTCAGATTAGTTTCTAGTATGTTATGCATAATTAGAGTATCTGATTTATTGATATATATTACTATATTTTATTTCCACTTTTAGTCAGACCAGCCTGTCTGTTTCTATAGTTACTGATCTGATTTTCTCCTTTACAATGGACAAAAGAAGGAAAATTTACACCTTTTTGTTTTGGGCTGCTCCTTCCCAGAGGCAGAGGGCAGCAGCTTCTTGCAGAAGAGAAGTGGGCAGAGTGGGTCTTGGGCAGCACAAAGCTCCCATCCCAGGGCTCTGAGACATGCCCAAAAAAGGGCTGTGCCTGCATGGAAATGCAAGAGTTCAGTAAGAAAGGCTCTTTAGTGCCACATCTCTTGGCCCGGGGTCACAGCCCAATTCTCTCCAGCTCCTGTATGTGTTTGCTGCCCATGCACTGATGGGGCCTCAAGGTAGTTTCACTTTCAGTGAGACTTCTCAGAAACATTTACTTTTCTAGTTTGGAGAAACCCCTCCTAAAATTAACTCTTCCTTCAAATACGACAAATTCAAAGAAAGCCTTGATTCACTCCCAGCCTCCACGCCCATGCACTCACCAATTCTGCCCTGATAGTAAAATAAACATTAGGTGAAAAGAATATTTCTTAGACTTTGTCTGAAAAGACTTGCACATTTTCATCAGTGCATATTTTTGCAGTGCTTGAATCACAGATTTTTACCCAGAGAATGCACCTGATCTATTGCAGTTTTCTGCATTGATTTCTGTGACCTATATAAAAAAAGGTTTTATGTGCTAATTCCTGTGTCAAACCTAATCAAGTGGGAGCTAATCTGGCCAAGATGGCATCTGTAGAAGAAAAACTTTTCAGAAGTGACAGAGAATCCATTGTAATTTTTTATCTACACTTCATGCTTTCCTCAAATTATGAGGGGAAAAAACCCAGTACAAACAAACAAAAAGCAAAAATACCTCCCAACAAACCAAAGCACACCAAAAAGGAAGGCTCGTAAGTTCCAGAAGCCTAAATACAACATTTAGAGAGGTACATGACATTTTGTCAGCATGATAGAGATTATGTAGTACAAGAGAATAACATCACCAGTTGTCATATCCTTTTTGTCAGTATTCAGTGTTTTATAAATACTTCATTGTATAAACAGAGAACCTTCAGATAAGACATGAAATAATTCTCCCATAGTTACCCACAGATGCAGATCACATTAATAAAATACTGGTTTCTTTCAGTTAGACTATAAAGACTCCATATATTTGTGTCTGACAAGTTCTTCTCCAGATATATCCTTGCTGAGTTTTTTCTGGTTCCATAGTACTAAGTGGCTTTCCAGAGTACAAAGAAAATCAAACAGCAACACCCAAAACAGTTGTTTGGAATACTCCACTGTAGTACTAAGTTTTGCTTTTGATTAAAATAAGTTTGATTAATGCTCTAACCTTTTTTGCAACCACAGGTTAAATTATGAACCTTGATTTAGGCAATTTGTCCTATTTTGTTGTTCTTTAGGTGGTTTTTCCTTGTTCAATACACTGTTTTATTATTAAACACTACTGCCCCAATGTTCACTTAGGCAGATGCATGATTCCAACAATATTATGTCAGCATAAAAAAATGGTCTCAGGTAAAAAGTGATGTCAGCCTTCAACAGTAGTGGTGTTTGGCATGAAGAGACTTGCATAAAAGAACTAAAGTAAAAAACTTACAACAAATCTGTATTGCAACTCAGATAATGTGCACTGAAAATAGCACGTGACAGGTATTATATATGAAAAATTGATAAAAAATATTCAAAATAGATTTTAAATTCTTTTTTTATTTAAATGGTTCTGTATAAATTGTTGCCCAAAAGGAATAAGGAGAATACCTTAGTTTGCTGTCACAAACTGTGCTGTTGCAGGTGAAAGAGACAACAGAAAGAGGTTCCAGCACCCTATTTCTGACACTGCCTTTTCTGTTCACTGAATTTTGTGCTTTAAATATTAGCTACTGGAAGGGGCATTGATGCTGTGCAGTTTGTCCCAACATCCCTCTCCCCTAGCACCACAGAAGATGCTTGAGGAATGAAGAGTTTCATTTCAGTTGTGTGTGCTTAAGGTGATGAGTCTCAAATGCTCACGAATCTCTGGGTTTCCCAAGACCATACACCTGTGATTTCAGCAAACAAATTCTACCAGCACTGCATTTCACTGAAGTACTAATTACTGTGCTAAAACCTCTAGGAACTATTTCTCCTACGACTAAATGAATGCTTCTGTTTGGGACACTGAGAATCTAAGAGCCTTGATTTTACTAGACTGTTATCCCTATATATATAGTTCATTCAAGATCATTTTTGTAGTTTAGCAATTATTACACAAAAAGAAATATTGCCTAAGCAGCCATCAAAGAAAGGGACTTACATTCAGAAATCCTAGTTGACTGAAATAATGTACAACTCCTAAGCCTGAATTTCTGACAAAACAGAAAACTGTTTCAGCTTCACATTGCCCTTGACATTGTGCTTGTTGCTAATAGATTAACATGCAGTTTATGTGACCCTGAGTGAAATTTAATTTTCATTATTCGCAAATGATGAAAGCCCTGTAAACCACTAGAGAGGAGAAAACTAATTTGCATCCTATTGTGACTTAATGTCATTTAACATTCCATACATTTCCGGCAGAGATGCTTCAAACAGTCTGTAGATCCCACTGGTTATGTCTGCATTGTAACCTGTCCCACAGTGAGCTGAAATATTTTTTACAGATCAGTGATCAATAATATTAAAGATATCAAGAAGACCGTGAAAACAAAAACTGACATGAGCTGCATTTTTCCAAGCACTTATGACCCCATTCTGACCTTTGTTACTCCGCTCAGGAATCTACCACCACTCCAAAGCATCTGTGGTTCAACTTCCAATGAAGGGCTTACCCAATAAAGTCTGAATGCTTGCTTTGTATGCACAATCCCAACCTAAATTTCACAGTGGCACCTTTTTGGATGGCACCCAAGAAGCAGGTATCTTGCAGTTCTCATTTGTGCTCCTCCCATCAGTTTTTATGATGAATCCCTTTCTTTTACATGCTGAAAAAAAATGCAAGACCCTGACTTATAATTTTGATGCCATGACAAGGCCAGAAACACTCAACAATAGTTTGGAATATGCTCTCTCCAATCCAAAGGAAAAGCCATAGTCAGTCAATGATGGTATATGCATAGTGGAACACACACAATGGCAAAAGCAAAAGTTTTAATTTTACTTGGATGAGGGAGGAAAGTGTTTGTAAGAATTTAGGAGTAATTATTGAGTTTGAGTGATTCTGATTCATGTGGATCAGAGAAATTAGGAATACTTGATCCTGGGCAGTCTCACTACTTTGAATTTCTCTGCATGATGAAGATAAGAAATGCAATGGAGATTTGTGGATTCTTTTGGAAGGATTATTTATTTGTTTATTTATTTATTTATTCCATGGTGTGAACATTAGCTTAATATTCTGGGGAAAACAAAACCAATACAGAATCACACCAAAAAGTAAATGTTCCATTAGGGAACTTAAAGCTAGTTCAATTTCAAATCCCATACCACAGAAGCAACCTCAGTGTTTCCTGTTCCATATTTGCTTGGCTGTGACACAAGAGAGAGGACAGAGACTCCCAGTTTTTATGATGCACTGCTACTTGCTGGCCAGTCCATCTTTCCCCAGTGATGGGAAACCAGAATGATGTGAGGGAAGATGGAGATCCTCACAACACCAATAGACAGTGGTGCAATGAGGATCACAGCCCTAAGGGCTGCCCCACCTTGTGCTACCCACAGCCCAGAGCTGGTTATCAACAACTCTGCATAGAAGTTCAACCCTATGAGTTCCTAACTCTTGGAGTATCTGAGCTAATCTACAAAACCCCTCACAACAATGAGATACATGCAGAACACAAACCACAGCCTCTTGTTTGAAAACACCAGCTTACATGTTTTCTTGGCATGCAAATTTTCAAAGTATGATACAAAAATTTAGAATAGCCTAATATTAGCCACCAACCTTATAGTGGTGACTCTCTCTGGTGTACAAATCCTCCCTCCAGACTTCCAGAGATGCTTCTCCTTCTCCATTACCCATTTATCTGACTACTCCTCATTCATTTTAATACTGTGACATTTACTGAAATAATTCTATGCTACATCATTTTTGTTGCAAGCTACTTACTTATTAGCACACAAACATATCCCTGAAGGACAAAGTGCTCAAATTTTACAACAAAATGCACAACTTTCTGAAACAAATCAGATCTATGCTTGCACTGCAGATAAAGCATCTGTTCAAGAAAATAACAGGTGAAAAAGTGTTACATACAATTTGCTCTCATCAGAGGGGATTAGAAATAGATTGCTAAACATCCGTGAGACACATGAATGGTGAATGCTAGAAAGCAGGGAAGCAGAGAAAGGTGCCAACAAACTTAAGCTCTCCTTTGTTCTTTTCCATTTACAAACTAGCAGGTACACATAAAAACCAGTCATGAATGTTTGATTAGTTTTGATTTACACAAAAGTATTTGTTACATTTCTTTGAAGGGTGCTTGTTTATTTAGTGTTTTTACAATAGCAAAGCTAACAAAGACTTTGCATTAGTTCAGCCTCATGCTAAACAGGACTCTAATATTATATAATTTGCAGGGGTGGAAACTCACCAGGTTTCCTGATGGTAATTTTGCATTTTCTGTCTTGACTCTCTAATATAGTGGGTAACAATATTCTCTGGGTTTTTTTTCCAGTACACGCTACAGATATTTATTAGATTTTTTAGAAATGTTTTGATTGAACTAGGTTTAAAATAAAACCTTGCTTAATTTTACTTCATTTTGCCTTGCTTAATTTTACTTCATAACTATGTTTCCCAACTAAACCACTACAGAGTGCTTCATTCACTTCCACAAGTTCTTTAAAATAATTTTTCTATTTCTGGAATCACAAATCTCAGATGAAAGATCATAGAACACTAGTTGACATAAAAATGCAGGTGACAGTTCCTTTGTCAAAGGCAGAATTAGGACTTCACTAATAAGATTAAGTAGAGGAATAGTGTGTCAGAAAGGTACGAAGAAATTAGTATAATTACATTTGAGGAAAATCCATGTGTAGTATGAAGAATCAGAGAAAAATGTAGAGAGTCAACCTGAGCAGATAATTTTCACAATGAATAAAAATAGTTCAGGATTTTTGAAGGGGCATAAAAATAATATTCTCATATATTACATGGGGAATTAATGCCATATTGGGATGCTATGTACAATAATAGTATTTTTTAGACTTCTAACAGAAAAGGAAGAAAATCTAATGCTATATCAACTTTTTCATAGATATAATTCAAGTATTTAGAAGCAGAATTATTCCATCAAGATAAAAGGTTAGTACAGTAGGTTAAAAGCCTTTGTTTTAATAGCACCTCTGATTAATCTAGCACTGCTGATTAAGTCCAGAATTGTAACACAGGTGAATAAGTTTAAGATTTCAAATCTCCAGGCAGCCAGCAAGATCAATTTTCTCTGCTACTAAAATCAGTGAATTAGAAAATATAATAGCTGAGTATATAAATAGTTGGGTGTCATTAGTTGCCACCAGCACCTGCTGCACCATAAATTCAGAAGGACCTGCATGGATTTTTGGACATCTGCAGTATTGCAGCATCCCTCTACCACCTGCAGAGGACAGAAACCCTGAAGAATAGACCCCAAACAGGTGGAATTACACATTGCATTAGTCGGCAGAGAAAACCTGGTTCAGAAAACATTATTCTGTCAAGAATTTGAGATTTGTAACACTAAATAATGTACAGCAGATGGAATTAGACCATGGGAAGTCTTGAACTGGTGTAATTTCCTGCTACTTTATGTGTCAGCCCATCTGGGTGAACCTCAGGTCCCACTGAAGTGAGTGTCCATACATTTAAATCTGCAATTCAGTTGATCATAAGGATGGTAACACACAATGAGAGAGAGCAAACCTTTTTCCTTTACAAGATGTGAGCTCTTCAGAAGTTCAAGTATTCCATTTCAATATTAATACTTGATATATATGCATTGATCATTGGAAAGGGAAGGTTTCTGTCCCCTCTTTCTAAACATCAAGAACAATCTACTTGAACAAGGTCTTTGCCAGAGAAGAATATAAAATAATCCATTCCATATCTCTCAACTAAAAGTCATTATTGCCACTCCTAAAGTGTCCAGTCTTTTTTTGTTCTTTTTGTTCTTTTTTTTTTTTTTTTTTTTTTGGTAATAAATAACTATTGCTTATACTTCGAATAATAAATGTTTAGGTTGTTTGCTGGCTTATTCTATGTGTAATTTCAGGGGAAAATCAGTAAATCCAAATCCTAGCCCTAAAGCTAGAGTACTCTGCATTGCCGTAAATGTCACTCCTAAACAACACAAGGTGAAAATACAACCAGGCATTTGCCCAGCACCTTCAAAAGGTTGACAGGAAGGTGAGGTATTATCTAAGAGAAACATTACATAACAACTTCAGATTTTTAACCCCTTTCTCAGCTTGCTACAACACAGACAGAAAGGCAGTTTAATATTAATGTACCACCAGGAATTGTTTTAGTCACTGTTGAGTTTCTTCCCCACAAAAGTACTACAATTGGAGCAATAGATACTGAAAATTATACTAAATATCTACTCATTATTCATTAGGATATAACAGTAGAATTCTTTTGCTTTATACAGGTGATTGCTTACACAAGTCCAAAGTACACCAAATGTCTGATTGAACCTGACAGAAAAAAAAAAAAATCTTCCATTTAAAAAAGCATACTGGAATCTTTGTATATATAGGTAGTCTTAGCAAGCCTTTTGTGAGTAAATTACTGACATGAAGATGAAGTGTGCCATTTTTATGAATAAACATTAAAGAAAACTATCTTACTAGTAAATTAATTCATAGGTTACATCTGTACCCAGTATCAAAGCCACACAAATCCTGTGTGACTGATGATATTGGAACAAATGAATTGTAGATGTAATTCCACTGGAATGAGGATAAAAACTGCTTAAACTTCAATATTTCATTGTATTTTGTTCTTTTCCTCTCATTTTTACTAGTCAAAGTTATTTTTCAATTATTTCCTTTTTCCAAATTCTTTATGCAGAGAAAACTACCTTTCAAAATACAAGAGAGCAGTCCATGGTTAGCTCAGAACTATTATCACTAGATATTTTCAAATATTTGAAAAGTCAGCATCATATTATGGGTATGATTTTTTGTATGCATGGAAATATCTAAGTGCTTTAATATCAAGGTGAATATGTGAGCAATTCCAAGACCTTTTTGGATAAGGGATATGTAAGGAATTAAAAATAATGACAAGACAGTGGTGAAATTAAATTATTTTTTGGCACAAGCCTTTATCATAAGGGATAATGAGGGAATTTCTATTCCAAGGGCATTTCTTATAGGAATTCACAGTGTGGACTTAAGAGAGATTGAACACTTTATGAAGGAAATAATAGAGCAACCTGAGAAATGCAAGTGCAGTGAATCTCCACCATATGGTTCTTGTTCCAATGTTCTGGAAGAAATGAACTATGGAATAGCAAAGTTACTGAAGAGTAATTTAATGAACTTAAAAGTATCAGCACTTCTTGAGTTTAGAGGCCCTCTCATTTAACCTGAGTCTTCCATTGGAGACAAGAGAGATCTCAAAATACAGAGCCAGGGGAATAGCTTTAGCCTGAGGAAGCTACTTGAGAGTCTAATTAAGCATAAAATAGTGTAATTATATTTTAATTGGTTCAAATTAGAGCAACTTGTGCAAGAAACAATAATGCCTTTGCCACCAATTACTTGTGTTTGAGTAAAGTTAAGAACAGTGGAGAGATGTGACCAACCAGCTCAATAAAAACCTGTGGTTTGTCATCCACCCTGTGCACCAGCACCCTGTGCAGAGCCACAAGGGAAAATGCTGCAAGTTTGTTAGCTCTTTTTTGTTTGGCAAACTGACAGATAACTGATCTTGAGAAATGAGATAAACAATTAAAAAAAGCAAGTGACAATTCTACCTTGGTAAATTTCATATTCAAATCATTTTTGGATCCATTTCAATTACACCCAGTCAATCAGGGGCACATTTATCTCATTTTGTACAACAAACATTTACCTTGGCAGAAGTGGGATGGGTGGGCAGAAGAGAAGGCTGTGATACACTGCAGGAACATCTCAGTTCAGTGTTTCAATGCATCAGCACCAATCCATGGGATTTCCTGCAGGTAAGGGAACATCTCCTCCAGGCCTCTTACTGCACCCCTTTATCCCTTTCTCTAAATCTGAAGGTGCAAAGATTCAGCTCACCCTTACTATGCATCCCTATATCTTCCTGTGTAGATGAATTTGGCCTTTGACTCCATGGTAGTAACCCATTTTGTTCAGAGAAACCCTCAGCTACTCACAGCTCTCTCTGCAGGGCTCTGGTTGGGGTTTTTCCCTTTACAATATAAAGAGGTTATGCTGTTGACACACTCCATAATTTCATAGACCTTGTGTGCCTTGATCTCAACTTATCAATAAAATACTTCAATCACTTTGTATAATATATATAAAAATATACTAAAGAGATAAAAATATATAAAATATAAAAATATATAATATAATATATATATTATATATATATAATACTTTTTAATCACAGGCGAAGTCTCAGAAATTGCTCTCTTAGTTTATTCTGCTACATTAAACTATGGGAAGGGAGGAAGAGAATTACTTTGCAGCCAAAACATTCATGGAGCTGAGTGATTGCAGCATTCCAGAGGCAGCATGAAACAGGCAATTCAGCCTTTGCTTTCAATGGGAATGAATTAACTTACAAAGCTGGTCAGGTACTTCTGTGATGCTGACAAGACCAATCTTCCAATTCCACATTGTCGCTACTTGAAAACTCATCTGACAAAGTGATTGGGGTTGAGATCTCTCTCATCAGTAATCAGCAAGGTGTTTAATATCCCCTGGAGGATGGATAAATGAGTTATCATCCTTTTTCCTTCCCCAAAATTTCAAAGATGATGTTTTATCTTGACACTGGAATACCACATTTTAAAATATTTGAAAATTGTACATTAGAGAGAGAGAGAGGAAAAAAAAATTCTGAACTATCAGTTAATTTCCAGGGCTGATGAAATTAAAAAGGATGGAATTAATCTAAAGGAGACCAATCTGCTGCTGCTTGTTTTTATTGAAGACCCAGGAAAATAAATAGTCTTATGACTACCTTATGAAAAGTGTACTAAAATACCAGAAGCCAGGGAAAGGAGACCCTATAAAAAAAGTACATGAAAAAGTTAAAGAAGAGAGAAAGTGAAAACAAACCATTAAAAATATAATATAGTAGAGATTTTTTTATTGCAGCTGTTGTAAAGGACCAGGGCAGGTGTATGATTCAGGCTGCATAAAGCAAAAGTATTTAAATCAATGAAAAGGTCTTGTACAATGTCATTAAAATTCTGCGTAGCTGCGGAAGTTCAGTTACAAAAATGTTTGCAATGGAAGGTTACTTAACTGCCTGAGAGCAATTCTAAGGTGCTTTTAATAATGCTGTTTGGAAGCTTCAAATAGCACTAAACCTGCAGCAGAAAAACAGCTCTGCTAATCTGGACCTTCACCTTTCTAATATTCTTTTACCTATTTTGTGTGAGCATAACTCATATTAACCCCAAAGATAAAAGATTTATTTACTACACACTGTTAGGGACTGAGTAGAAGTGAGAGCTGTAACTTCCAAGCATCTGGTTTGTATATAGCCACTAAAAGCTCATATTGATCCACTTTGGTTGCACTGGAGTATTCTTCCTGGTCTTGAAGGGCTGTTTAAAATGCATGTTGGCGTGTCTGCCAGCAGCATAATAAAATGAAGTAAGAGGAGAAACAAACTTTTTTTACACTTGAAGATAAAAGAATACAACAGTCCACAAGAGGAATCTGAAAACTTGTATCTTTTGTACAATTTATGGATATAAATGTACCTGAAATACTACCTAGAATTTCAATAACTTCACTGGCAGAATTGCCCTTAGGAGGGAAATCAAAGAAGAACAAATATTCTTCAAGGACTGGTGACACTAGGTGGGGCAAAATTACAATGCCAAGAGAGAAATCCCAGCCCTGCTGCAAATAAAAGGCAACTCCTACTGCTTTTGTTAATTTAAAATAAAAACTCCATTCCAAAAGCATGAATGGCAGCAGCAGCATGGCACACCCTTGTCAGAAAGAAGCCAACTTCTCTGTAAAAGTAGTCATTAGGGAAAAAACTCAGCATATAAAAACATTGCCTTTCATTGCAGTTTTGCATTGAAGGTTATGTAGCATAATTCATATGTAACATTTAAATCCTCTCAAAAGAGCACAATGATCACTCAACTGTGTCTGTAGCCAACAGCAGCAAAGAGAAAGATCAGTGTGTTATAAATGTTACAAGAAGTTTTTCTGTTACTGAGCATTTGACCTACTGAACTTTCTTCTGGAAATCAAATGGCTATTTAAAACAGAAAATCTTTTAATGCTTAGTAGTAATTTCCAAAAATCAATAATCAAATTTATGCCCAAGACTATGTGCAATCTCATTAAAACTCCTTTTCTGCCCACCATCACTTTCCTGTACTTGGCTAAAAATTAGCAAACCACAAAAACCACTGCATCAAAATGAAGATCTGCAAACAAAGTGAGCAATCCAAGGGCCTGCCAGAGAATTTTCCCAAGGCTGGGACTTGCATTGCAGTCCTTCAATCACCCCTGACCCACAGACTCCTACCCCAAAATGCACAGAGCTGGGGGTCTGTTCAGTCCTCCCTCTCCAAGATAAGGCTCACAAGCCACTGGTCACAAACTTCAAAATCCAGTCCAGTGTTTCCCTTTCCTTAAGGAGGCAGAGAGAAGAAACACATGGGGAGCAGAAGAATATTATTTCTTCAGCCATCAATTATTCTGCCAGATGCTGCCCATAGTTCCTGTTTTTTTCCCCCATAAAATGCAGGGCATCAGAAAGCAGCAGTGCTTAGCCACATTCTCTCTCTCAGCATCATGGGGAACAGGATTAAGAGAAAAATTTGATTGAATTCCCCTTCAGCTTAGCTCCCCTGTATCCCTCTGTGCAGTACCACCTATCATTCCCTAGGAACTAACACTGTAACCAGGAGCTAAAGTATTGTAGTATGAGAACAGAAATAACACCTTTAACAAAGATTCCCTACAATGAATGCTATTTATTGACATCCATCTACAGCTTTTGCTATACCCAGTTTAGAGATTTTTCACAGGACAAGAAAGACAAAATTTTCAATAGCTCCAGCAGTTGTAAGAAATAACAGATTGCTCTGGAGAGAATATAGTCAGGATTACAAACAGCAAAGCTGCTGCTGGGGCCCCTGCACTGCCCAGCACTGACTGCTCCAGGGGTCTGCACTGTTCCAACCCCACACACACGAGCATTTATTATTGTTCACCTTCAGCCAACAGAACTGCAGCTTTTTCCTGCTTTGTTCCGGGTTGGATTTTTTCCACCCTCAGTGGTGAAACAGCATAAATCAGTGTCCCATAAGCATCATTGCACCCACTAAATGGCCAATTAGGAAGCTTAACTGGAAGAAAGACTCACCTTAAAAAGCACCTCTGTGAACCTCAGCTGAGAACTTAACAGGTTTTTTACTATTAATATTACTCATTACAAAAAAATTGCTGAAACAAATCTCATGGAGTTTATGAAAATAAATCCTTTTAATTTTCAGAAACTTTCATAAAAATTTGTAATACTTTTGATAGGTTTGAGCTCAGGCTTTGGAAATCAAAATCTTTAATGTTTTAGTTTGACTCTATTTGCAATTATAGAGTATATTGCCCCCCCCCGCAAAAAAAAGAAACAGTAAAAAATCAAGTTTAAGATCATGTTTTGACAGAATTTAATAATCTTTTTCAGTTTTGACAGAATTTAATAATCTTTTTCAGTTTTCTCATGTAATTGAGGGGGGGTTATTTTAAACTTAAGCATCTCCACTGACAAGGGAAGTTTTACTAAAAGTGAAAGTGCAGAGATGAAATAAATCAAAGAAAAGTGACTACCAATTTAAACCTCAAACTTCAAATTACTGACTGCAATTCATAAATAAAATTTAAGAATTTGACCCAAATTAAAATTCCCTTCAAAAAACAGACATCTGAGGAAAACAAAATAAAATAAGAACTGAGGGCTGCTTTCAAGTGGGAAATTAGAATTAAGAAAACTATGGTGATATTTTAGCAAATATTAGATAGTCCAGGGAGGGAAGGGTTTGCAAACAGAATAACTTAGTGTCATTTGGGGATCATATGTCAGTTATGAATTTTTTGCAATTTAATGTAATATACCACAAAATGTGACCCATATAACATTAACTAATCATCTTAGTTATTAAAATTAATAATTACAAATGTTAAACCAGTGGCACTTGTCACTCATAAAGAGGTAATTGGGTTTATTCAATCCTGACTGATGCTTACAGAGCTAGATCCAACACTTTTTATAGCAGAATTGTGATCATTATTTCCCTTCCACAGAAAAGAAACTGTTGATGAAAGAAGACAGAAAAGAGGTGTCTGAGCACCAAACTGGGGGCACGGACAGAGCAGATGCAGGAATGTCTGTCCACAGAAAGTGACCTTGACAAAAACTATGAAAAAAGCAGAGCATCACCAGCTGCTGGTTGTGTGAGTCGTGACAAAAAGCAGCAGCAGTAGGTGACCAGGAAGGAACATGTCAATTAGGGTGAGAAGTGCTGCACAGATGGGTTAGGAAAGTGCAGACACATCAAAATCTGAGACACTGTCAGAACAATGTCTTTGTTTCAAATACAAGCACAAGGCGTGGAAGCAAACTTTTGGAGTGTGACACTATGAAGTGTTCCCTGTCCCAGCCCCTCAGCAGCCTGCCTTCCCACTGGTGCAAGACTGATTCCACTACTAAAGGGGGTCTGGCACTGGGAAGCACAAGAAGGAAACCTCTGGCACTTCAGAGCCAGAACAACGGGTGGGAATATCTGTGGGACAGAATTCGACCGCGACTGTGGATCCAGGAATCAGAAAAGGTGACAGCAAGGTCAGAGCAGGCACAGTGAGATTAAAAAATCTGCCATAATTTGAATGAAAAAGGAAGCTTGACTGTAAATATACTATATTCTTAGAAAATAACTTGTTGCAGTGAAGAATAATTGCCTGAGGAAGCCCAGGAAGGGAGTGTGTTTGTGGCCATGGTCTCTGCAGGAACCAGTCTGGAGCCTCTTTACCCTTCCTCTGTGGGTTTCATATGTTGCTCAAAGAACTGCTGAACAGAAAGCATTGCAACAACATTGAAAAGCAGACTAGGAAGAAAGAAGACAGGGCCAAACATTAAGGACAAAAATATCTGAGATGTAATGACAGAGCTTGATGTGATTTTTGGATTATCCTCATCTCTCAGACAGATGTCTCATGACATGGCAGAAGGAATTAATACTTTGACTTCAATACAACAAAAAAAACAGAGTCATATACAATTCTACAGATCAAAATTTAGGATGGAAGGCAACATTAATCTGGAAAGTCTATATAAAATAGTAAAGCAAGATTTGTGAATCATTAGGGGAGCTTTTTTAGCAGGCTAAATATAATCCTTGTGCAAGGTAAACTTACATAACCTGTAATGTAGGGACTTATTCTATGTCATTTATAAGTTCACATTTAATTTTGAAAAAATCTGAAAATACTTTTCCTAATCTACGTTTTACTATCAAACCCTCTTTTTAAAATACATTATCTGAAGTACAAGTACAAAAAATTAATGCCTTGTGCAATTAAGCATTTGTATCCTCATCCTAAGCATTATGTTCATTAGAGTTTGAGTCGGAATATTTTCTAAAAATGTGAACTGGAGCATGTAAAGAGTTTTAAAACTGTGGAGCCACATTTTCAACACTGATATAAACACTATTTTTACAGGTCTGATAACTGAACTCCTGGATTGGCATCATCCAGAGCAGCACACATTTCCCCCTTGGGGAGTGGCTTTCCCTGCCTGTGTTTATCTGGTGCTGAACACATGCACAGACTACCAGCAGATGATCCTGCAGAATCAACAGAGCCTAAACTACTGAGTTCTTGTGGATGTGAACTCCCACTGAATCTTACATACATGGATTGACGTGGACTGGATACACCTTAAAGCCATAATTATCTTCTACACATAGTGATTATTAGAACATCATGATTTAGCTTTTTAAGGGTGTCTAAGGCAATTTGGCAAAAAAATGCACCAAAGTCCATCAAGAGTCACTCCAATTGCTAATGATTCTAAGAATGTGATTTTTAATGGAATACATTATCAAAGATATGTTAAAAATTCCAATATCTCATTCAAGAGCAAAACCAAAACCATACTTTTCAGCTCAAGGGGGAAAAAATAGTGCAGGCCTTTTTATAACAACCTATTAAGAAATCATGCATAATGGAAAAAATCAAAATCATTCCTATTGCCAGATATAAGCTGACCCTGGTAAAAGGTTGTTTTACATTTGTCAAAATGGGGGAGGAGAAAAAGAGAAAAGCTTAGTTTCAGATTCACAGGTCAGTTCCAATCAGTCACAATTCCTTTCTACAGCTTTTAAAAAGTTCCCTGTAATGATGGACAAAACCACTACAGACTCATTATTTTTACTGTAGTAGAGTATGGATATTAAAATTTATGAGTAAAATAAAATTGTCCCCAGGCCATAGATCTCACATATAATAGCTACTCACTCACTGGGTTCTTTTCATATTAATGAATGCAGAAAATACAAGTTAGGCTAAATTACAGGCATATAAATACAGTGAGATGGTTCAGATGGCACATAAAATGCAATGTTACACTCAAAATTATTTTTATTACTAGCACAGAGCACAGATACATTTCTTCATGTTGATTATTTCCTCTTGCTTTTGTCTTTATGTTTGTACTAATTAATCTATATTTAAAATTTCATCAGATGGCACTGCAGTTAAGAAAATGCTATTAATGCTTTTTAAAAGAAAATTATTTCCCATCATTCCCTGTTTGTATTGCATTCATAACTGGTTTTTGGCAGCAGTGCACTTTAAATGCAAGTCCAGGTACTTTGGACATATTCAAATAATACAATTTACCTTATAAAGAGAGTCACTCAAGACTAAATTGCATTTCACAGCTCCAAGATTTAGACTGCTATAACTTAGCTTTGGTATTCTCAGAGAAATATAAAAGTTTTTTAAAAGTTCTTTCTCAAAATAAGTCTTCATTCACATAGCTAGTGGCTAAGGAGATAAGGGAAACTCTGTATGCACCTAAGGAAAGGTTAAAATTTCATTCCTCTCTAAGGAAATTTAGGTAGTTAATTAGTTTCAGTTTCTTTTCTAAATTTCCTCTTAATACCTGTAGGTGCAACCCCTTTGGAGCTCCTGTCAAATGCTTCATTACAGGAAAGAATTTAATAGGGCAAGCTAACTTCTGTATACTGTTTTAACTGTGTGTGTGTCAGCTGTGTCAAATTTTAGCCTTAAATACACTTGTAGGCAAATAAAGCTGCTGCACAACCAGTTGTAAGGTATTAGCTTTATGAAGACCTATAATTAAGACAAAAATTTCATGGTGGAAATGGGTAAGACTGACCTTAGAGCAGTAAATCACAATTTTTCAACTGCTTGACTCATTTTAGCACCACTCCAAGAAATTGCTCCCTTTTCTTCCAAATGACTGGAGAATTTAGGAACATTCTAGCTGAGAAAAAAAGCAGTTCACCACTCATAAGCTTGTAAAGCAAAACAGTTTTGGAATTCAAAGGCTTATATGTTAGCACAGAAGTCTGCTTCATTCATGAAAAACATATTACTGTAAGTAACACAGCCTAGGAGTCATCTTACCTGGGGACAGGTTACATGGACTAGTGGTGTGTGAAGAGAAATATACTAATTTCGTCAATCAGTGGAGAAAATCAGGAAAAGTATTAATTCCTGAAGAAAAAAAAATAAAAATCAAAGCAGAATCAACACTATTTTAACAATATGTGCATGCCTGGAACTGCCTCAATCCAACTGTTTCTGTACTACTTCGGGGGAGGGATTGCAGCTTAGTTTGGTTAGGGGGGCTCTGCCTCTTTTGTTTTTTTCATTTTTCTAACAAAGAAAACACAATTAATTTCAAATCAGCATCCAGCAGCTGAAAGTGAGACTTAGCCCTTCCAGCTGTGTGCAAAAGCCAGAGCCACTTTATACCTCAGCTTCAGAGACAGGGTGTGCCCCCAACAGATGTATTTTTTTAAAACACACATACCAAGTGTCGCCCACATCTCATTAAAACAATGCACATTTGAGATCCCACTATTAGATGTGGCCTAAGAAAAAACAGATGTGGGCCACCATGGGATAAAATGAGATGAAAAAGAGTACAATTTTATCTAGTTTTTGTTTATCAAGTGTTATGAGAAATGTGGAAAAGAGAGGAGAAACTAACAAGACAAAAGAGCAGAAGAAAGCAACAGAGATAATAGTAATACTGTAATCTGTATATTCCTCTATGACTGGTACAGTATTAATAAATTGCAATATATTATATATCATAATATCAGTAACACTGACACAATAAAGGCAATGGGGGTGAAATATCTCTGTATTTTGTGCTTTGCTTCCAAGAAGGGCATTTTCTGATAGACCACCCTTAGAGCTGAGTTCTCCTCCTGTTGAGCAGATGGCAGTCCTAGCAAGGTGTCACCAGTGTGCACAAGAGCTGTAAGAATTGCCCTCTGAGCAAGCTGGCAACCTTATATTCCTTTTATATCTTGTTTACACTTGCAATTGTGTCAAAACTACTCAGGCTAAAAGGATTGCTCACAAATTTAAATATTAATGGCATACTATAGCAATAAAATTTTGCTTCTTCACAGTAAGGACTTTGCTAGTGTAAAGGAATGGGGTTGGGTTTTATTTGATTGGTTGTCCAAAGCTGTTTGAAGAGAATTAAAAGTTCCTTCACTTTCTAAATTATCCGGCTAGAAGGAGGTTTAACTTACACAACTGCAAAACTGTAACTACTGAAGTTCTTACTACAAGAATTGAAATTAATTATTTCAGGAGAGCAAGGCAAACAGATCTTTGCATAGTTAGTGGCTCATTTACTCAAAACTCATGAAGAATATAACAAAAAATCACTGTCCTACCCAAAAAACCCCCAAAAACCCAGCCTGTCTAGGGCAAATAGAAGGAGGACTGCACCAGAAAAGAAATTCACTTCTATACACCCTCTAAGCAGTTAACCAGAAATATCAGCACAGCAGCCTTGATCTCAGGACATGTTGTACCCACCCAGCTGGGTCCTGGAGGAATGAATGTCCCATCACCAGGGGAAGAGGTCTCCTGACCATGCAGGCAGAATCTAGCTAGTGCTGGAATCCCCCCAATCATGGGAACATGGGATTCAAGGAAGATTGTTTGGGGCAAATCTTCAGAATCCACCTTCCCCACTAGCACGGGAATATATCCAGCTATGTCCACACTGTTTTCCACAGAACAAGGGCTGTCAAATAGCTTCACCCCAGGTGTGGTCTGAAGGCAAAGGAGTTAGGTACCTTCTTAGGGGGACTGGAAGGTTTCTGTACATTTACTTTTTAGAGAAAAGTGCAGGGACTCTAAGAGAGGTGCATTTTTTATTTAAAACCTTATATTTCTTCTCTGTCACCATATAAAAAGAATGAAAGGGTGGGGAATCAACCAAGAATTACAGACTGCATCTCCCCTATGTGATGTCTTTGTTCTCTGCCCTTTGTCATATTTCTTCTGAGTGCCTTTATTTTTACTAGATGGGCAATTACTTTTTTTTTTTTTGTAATTCACAGCTACATGATCTCTTTTATCTTACCTTTCTTCACCTCCTCTTTGGTTATCTTTTGCCTTTATTCTGTTTCTTCCAATTAGTGGGAAAAATCCAACCTGCCAAGCTAAGAGGCAAGTACAAAGGAGGAAGAGCAAAGAAACATGCTACTAATGTTTTTGCAAAGAGATAAAAAAATGGCATCATTAAAAATAAACCCCAGAAGTTTTGATGTAATCACTCTGAAATATATAAAAATCCACACCACCACTCCAAATACTGGATTGGTTTTTTTCATACTTTTTCCTTCTGTAGGCTTAGTCTATTTTCTTTCAAACCACCACTGGCAGTCACTGAGTTTCTCATGAAAATTGTTTTCAGACAGAAAATCTGAGCCATACAAGACAGTCCATGAGAGAAAATGCAAGCCAGCTATACCAAGACCCCAACGCTGCTGTAAATATGAGCAACCTTAGGCTTAAAGGACTCTGAAAAATATATCTAGCATTTATAAATAATAGAAGAGATACACAGCATCATGAGAAATCATCTGGTCCATCTCACATCTCAAAACACATCAGACTTTGAGATGTTTGATGCATGCTTTTCTACCTGCTTTGTTAAACCAAGTGTGATGGATAACCCAGACCTTCCTGTCTAACAGATTATCCCTGTAGACAGAAAATTCCAATCATGTCTGGGACAGGCAGTCCGAACTACACTATGGATAACAAAAGTGGCACCACCAGCCCTTCCAAAGTACAGCATAGCCTAGGCCTGAGACCAAAAACTTCACAACCATGGTACTAATTGCTATAATCTATGCAAGTGCATGGACCCTGGGCCAGACTTGCTGCTATACATCATGGATCACTGTCCCAGCCAACATTCTGAAGGTTCTTGACCTTCTTTATTAGGTTAACTATTCTTTTAAATTTTCAAACCATATTTTCAAACCTGACATTATTTCTGCATCTCCCTTGCTGTCTCTGGCTCAGGGTTTTTCTTGAAGTGCAGTATCAAAATTAGCAGTCCCATAGCTGAAAGTCTTACCAGCACTCAGATGAAAGAATTCCCTTTGTTCCTATAACAGCTTTCCTATCTAATAACACACAAGAAGAATCTATGGTTGATTTTCTGTTACTAACATGAAGACATCATTTATCATTAGAAAATGACTTCTCCCTACCCCAAGATACCTTACAGAGACAGGAAACAAACATTAAAAAGGAGAGAGACCCACATCAAATTGTGCTTTTTTTTTCACGGAACAAGCGATCCATTGCAGACTCATCCATGCATTATGAATGTCCAGATAAGCAAAAGGCTTTTCCTCTACAATTTAAGATAGAATAAACAAGCAGGTTGGTGCACTCAGCTGCTGAGCTACTCGTAGTCCCCAAACATTTTAGCAATTCAAAGCTCTCACCTCTCATAAAGGACTATGACTTCCAAGGTCACTGAGGACTGAATGGAGACTGGTGGATTTTTGAGTGCTATTGTTCAACTCTAGTCCTGAGGAAGGCACATCTGCCAGAAACTCACAAATTCAAAGAGGGAAAAGCCTTGCAAAAATTATTTGCCTTCAACTTTACGTATCCTGCATACAGACACTCTCAGAGAGAGCACAAGTAATTTACATGAATTGCAAATATCTCACTTTTTAATAAATAAAAGATCAATACATCCTTTGAAATCATCCTTACATCTTGTCTTTTGCTAACCCTTTACCCTTAGAAGCTGATGTTACAAAACAAAGTAACTTCTATTTCATCACCTTGTATGCAGAAAGGAAGCAGAATCTCTCTTTCCTTATTATGAACAATGGGACTCAGTGCAGTTTCCTAAGTATTTCATAAAGATTTCATAACGTGTTCTCTTTTCTTTCAGGCACAGTAAAAACATTACAACCTTTCTTTTGTTTCCTCCTGCTTTTCTTAGCCCTTTGCAAAGATTAATGAACACTGCTGTTTATCCCTGAAGAAGCATGATCTTCAAGGCAGTTATGAAATGGAAGTCAGGAACTCCTCTGTACTCATTAGTTCTATATTAAGTTAATCTGTTGTGGCTTTCATTGGTAGTGGCTTGGGGTTCTTTTCTAATTGTAGTTAACTATCTGAATACAACTGTTAACGGGGTTTATTTCCATTACCTTTTACAATGAAGTTGTTCTTTCATAAGCAAACAAACAGAGATCATTCTTCATTTCTCAGAGCACATAGGGACTTTTCTCATTTCCTGAGTGCACAGCTGGTGCATCACTCACTAACCATCACAGACAGCAACACTGTAGTAAATTGGTATTAAATTATTCACCAAGCTCTACGTAAAAGAAAGTTTAAATATCTTTCTGGAAAATGCTATTAATACCTAAAGAACCAGGCATATGAAGCAAAACCTGCTGAACATCTCTGTGCACATACCCAACAGATCTAACTAAAATACAATTCTTATATTTCAGCAAATGAAGTCCCTAGGTAGCCCAAAACTGAAAATAAATGTTTTGCATACTGGCTTTTTCTTTGGTTTTATAGGAAAGTTGTTAAACATGCATACAGAGATACATCTATTTAAAGCGCTCAAATTGATATCCTCTGATTTTATGTGAAAATAAAAATGACTGCACTACTTTTACTACTGCAGTACTGAAGCTCTCTTTTCCTCTCTTTTGCAGTATCAGGAAAAAAGCCTGAACTTTCAGTCACATATCTGTATCATAGGCCAACTTTCAAAATTGTATCTCACAAAAGTAGTCAACTATTAAAACCTCTGAAGTATTTTTAAAATCTACAAACATACAAGTATATGTTGCCTGAAATTACTACAGCAATAACCACAAAATTAGGATATCATATAAGATCACATAAATAATATTGCATTTCAGAACATAATTTTAACAACTTAGTTTCAACTTGCAACAGGATACTTTAATTTCCCTATACACAATTTTTCCTTATTAGTACTCCTCCATTACACAAGCATAAAGTCAATAGGAGAGGTATTATTACTGCCTCATCCCCACAGTCCTCCATTCCTCTCATTTTGTGTCATAAGTTGAAGGTATCAGGGCCCCTCTCAGCCAAAATTTCACATGAAACAAAGGAGATAGAAGAAAAGAGCTTTTTGCAGCCAGTTTCCCCCTCCCATCCCCCTCATGTGAGGGGGAATATTTATTCAGTCTGTTGTTCCTTGGCTCTCTGGATAACAAGGCCTTCATTGCTTTCCTTTACCATGAGAGATGAGAGCTCATTTTCTGAGAAACTAATTTTGAAATGACTTGTAGATGCAGTAATTTAAAGCAAGGGGAAAAAAAAAAAAAGGCAAAGTTATGAATAGGCATTTTGTAATTTCCATTTTCTCTTCATGATAGATTCCTTTCTCATGCAATGTGAAAGACAGAAACCAGAGCTCATTGCCACAGTGCAGTACCAGCTCTGACTGAGAGCATCACGACTTTGCCCTGGACAGGGCAGAGACAATACTGCTTATTAGCACAAGTGAGATTCATTACTACAACCAAAGCAGCATCATCCCCTACTCATAAATCCACAGGTAATCTTACATTGCTATAGCTGCAGTGCCTGTGCTTCCTTTTTGTCGCTTATAAAAATAGTTTTTATTACAGTCTATTCTGGGTGAAGGTCAAGTGAGAGAGACAGGACTGGAAAGTGAAATCTTTTAAATGGAGACAGCACATAATGCAGATTCCTCTAGTACAAGTTCTCCTGCCTGCAGTATAAACCTTGACCTAGAAGGCCCCTGCATCTTGAGCATTTCAGGGCTTGAAGTAATTCAGTCTATATGCAAGAATGTACAAAAGATGTTTCTGACCTCAGCTGCACCACCATTTGTTCTAATAGATGGAGGCAGTGTTATAGGCTGGTTCGGATTAGAAGATTCCAACCCTCTGCCATGGGCAGGGATAGCTTCCATTTGTCCACATTGCCCAGAGCCCCATCCAACCTGGCCTTGAATACTTCCAGGGATGGGGCATCCACAACTTCTCTGGACAACCTGTGCCAGTGCCTCACCACCCTCACAGGGAATATCCATTCTTCCTAACAGAGAATGGATATCCACCCTCCTTTGGTTCAAAGCCATTACCACTTGGATAGTTCTCTCGTAGAGAACACTTTACACTAGGGCTTGCTCTGTGATCAACAGACTTTGTTACAGAATGGAAGAATGACTTGACGGGCTATGAAAGATGAAACCTTTCTCTACTGCAGTTCTATTGTTCAGTTCTCTAATTTACAGATCACAGCAGTAGAAAAGGTAATTCTATTCAAACACAAAGAAATGTGTTAAATTATCTGAAAAAAAGTATTAAGTATTCTACAGAGAAAGGGAAAGAGGCGTCTGCTTGTCTTCTGAAATGGTACCTGCTTCTGAAATAGCCACAGAGGAATATTAAGTGAATCAATATAACCAGTACATTTATCTGAAAGAGTGGGGACAGCCAGGGTCAGAATTATTACCGATGTGCTGCTAATACACGAAAAACAGCAAAAGAAAAATGTTGATTGATTGCTATGAATTTCTGGCAGCTGTAGCTTTTGAAGCATGAAATACATTAGCATTGTATTCTAATGTCGTTGATAATTTTTCAGAACTGATGCTTGTCTTCTGAGCAAGGCATATTATTTATTTACTAAGAAGTCACTGGCTGTAAAAAATTAAACATGTAGGAAATAAGCTGACCTCTCTTTTTTCCGCAAAATGACATTTCTTTGAAGGACAAAGGAAGAAATAACTTACACTGTTAACGAATGATACAGGTCTAATTTCATGTTCATTGTCCAAATACCTTTGCCCTTTACAGGTTATTAACTGTAACAAGCTCCTGGGTGAATTTATTGCATCATTACACAGCAACTATAGAATATTTCTAGAAGAAAAAACTGCAGTGAAAGAGCTGCTCTGTTAAAAGGAACATTTTTGAAATACAATGCCTGGCTTGTACGAGTCATTAATAGAGTTTCTTCAGACCAAATCTTCACATGTACCATAAAGGTTCTCAAATGCCATAGCTTTAACTGTACTCACACATTTATGTCTTAGTATTTTTTGCTTTCCCCTCTCATTCTCTGTGTATAACTGACCACTGAAGAAAATAAACCAAGTGATTTTATTCTTCTCTGATGATTTAATGTTTGTTTCTGCTTGAATTCAAAGATTATACTGGTTACAAGATGTCTAATAGAAACACTATTACAGGGATTTAAGCGCTCAGAGCTGAACTAATGGCACTTTTCAAAAATTTCTGCAAGCATCTCAAAAGGAAAAAACTAAAGGGAAGGAACTACGAGGGAAGTGTGACAGAGCCAGATAACCAGCAAGAGTAGGTGCTGCAGTCATTGTCATACCTTAAGCAACAAAGATATCAAGAAATAGCAGTAACTCCAGTTCCTTGCACTCAGCAGGGTTAAATGCAGTGGTATGAATTTCAAATCAGTAGAAGAATCCCCAGTTACAAAGACTTCTTTTTTACATTGACGAGGACTCTGCTTTTATTTGTAAGATGTGCAATACAAATAAATGCATGATTAGTGTAACAGAACTTCTGAATTATGAATCTATACAAATTTTATCCCAGTACAAAACTAGCCATGTCTCTGTCAAGCTGTTAGCCTTATTGGCACTTAAAGCACCTGTCTGCCCTTATGGTATTGCTGGCTAATATTTGTATTCATATTATAGGTAATCCAGGCCCTTACAGAGCCATTGTTCCTGACCTCTTCTGTGCCAAAACTCAGAATTATCTGACCTGAAATTAATGGTGCTTTTAACTGCTTGGCCCAGGTAACAGCTCTAGTGCTTGCCTGCTCTGTCTGCAAGAAGGGAAAATGTTTGTAGACCCTCATTTTCTGCCCATAGTTCTCCCACTATTGATAAAAGGATGGACAACTCCCACAATTTATGGTGAGGAAATCTTTATGGCTCAGCTTTTCTTGAGAAAAAAACAAAATGCCTGTGCAAGGCATTCACATAAATCCCACAGAGCAGAAAAAGGCAAAACTGGTGATGCACTGGTCAAAAGGGAGCAGCTTCTCTGTGTGTTTGCCAATACAGAGACCCTGTCTGGTCTGGAAAACCATCACCACAGCAAAGACATTTCCATGAGGGTAAAAAAAGCAACACTTAGGTGAAGTAACAAGGCAAAGGCTCCAGTTTTTTAAAAAACTGCCATTCTTCAAGCTCACCTTTAAGGGCTCTGGAGGGACAATGCCAAAACCAGATATCTCAGATGTGACTCTTGAGTCGTTGCTCTGTAATCAGCAAAGATTTATTTCCAGCTTATGTGGTCTCTCATGCTGGCACAATAAAGCACAACAGCACTCATATGAGTATGAATAATTTACATGCCTCCACCTCACCACCCACTTACAGCAGTGTAAGAGAGACCCTGGGGTGGGATCCAGAGTGGTTCACATTCATGAACTCATACCAATATATTTTAACCTTGTTGGTACATTCTGAATCTTGTTTAAACATATGAGATTAGACTATGAGGCTAAATAGACACACACAAAAGAAACAGAAAAATGCTAACGCCAAATAGGTTTATTTCAAAAAAGAAACATACATTTTGGCTTGTAGAGCTAACATTAAGTTTATGCTTTTTTTCTTGTTGTCTGAAGTTCTGCACACACATCACCTGTGCTGCCTCTCTCTCGAGGAAACCTGACGTTTGCGTAGGTAAAATAAATTCTATAAATTCAATGCTAACAGCTAAAATTGCAAGCTTCATTATAACCTCTACTAGCTTCATGACTATGCATTGTGAGAGGAGAATCAAGACAATTAGTATCATAGTGGGATTTTCCTTCTAGTTTGATTAAAGCATTGCTCAGCCAGGATGGGTCCCTGGCAATAGGAAAACTTTGCTGTCATGGCATGACATCCAAGCAACAAGGGCACCCAGCTGCTGACCCTGGCATACTGTGGCACCTGGGACAGCCCTTTCCCAGCCTCATCACTCCTTAAAAACCACTAAAAATCCCCACCATAGTCGATTTCAGTGTCCTGTAGGATGCAGAGCAGCAAAGTTTGACCTGTACAGTCTAGAGGAGGGAAACCACACACTTTGCAATAGGGCAGCTCTGAGGCCTGTCAAATAGTTTCCTGCTGACACCAGTGAAGGTATTTGCCTCCAGCTCAGTCCCAGCCAGAGCCCCACAGGAAGCCAGGGCAGGTATCTGCAAATCTATTTCTGCTCCTTCAGAAGTTGCAATAACAAACCACATACCCAAGCTGTGAACAAGATTGTACCTTCCACAGCCTAAAGGACCTTTAAACAAATTAAGCCAGCTGTTAAGAAGATAATTTGTATGAAAAGTCTGTAAGAAACAATAGGAAATCACAAAGAAAATTCTCATTTTCTACTAGTCTCCTTCCTTGCCCTTTTCAGAGGGAGATTGGAAAAAGATTCACATCCAAATCCCATCCTGGTTCCTCCTGGGCATGCTGGCAAACCCTCTGAGACTAGGAAGACCTCGCAGGGTTTAGACAGATTTGAAGCTGCCCTTGGTCCCCTGGCAGTACTGCAGAATAATATACAGGAATTTTAATTCACAATTTCTTGAAGTATTCAGGTGTAAATGAAAAAACACAAGATAAAAAATAGGGCTCACCTGACTTCTCACACTGACTTCAAAAGGAGGATTAGAGTTTCATAAATAGTCCCACATTTCCCTGTCCTGATGTTCATGAGAAAACATGTCTAAAATGATTCATGCAGGATCACAAGTTTTATGATATTTTAATCTAGAATGATCAGCTAAAGAATTGAAAATTTAGGAAGCCAGTCTTCTCTAGGCACTGACTCCCCTAATTCAATATCAGCAGTAGATCCTTTAGATACAAACAGCCTAAAGCAAAAATTATATTTAGCTTTTAATCAGAAGATATTTTTGTTATTTCAGGCTGTAAAAGTATAGTAGAAATAGAAGCATTTTTATTTTGCTGCTGTTTTGTGGTAGTTTTATTTTGGCTTTTAAATGCTTAGTTGTTGGTGATTTTTTTTAAATAATAGAAAAAGTTATAATTTCCAGGAAAGGTTTGATGCTTATTTCATTTGCTCTAATTTCACATCTCTGTAATGCCTCAAAGCATATCTGCAATCTGCAAATTGTTCTGTAAGTGTGGAATAACTTCACCAAAGACAGCAAACTGTAATTTACATTTGTGTAACTAAGAGCTAGGTATATCTGCTAGTTTTTAATGGCCTATCAGACTTATTCTAAATGCTATTAAAATGACAAAGTAAAATAAACCAAAACGAAATGGAGAATTCCTCTGTCTCAATCTGCACATTACAAGCAGATATTCCATAAAATATATTTATCAGCACTGTGACCAGCTATAAAACGTCGTCTGCGCAGAATGTTTATGTACTGTAGGATAGTAAAATTGTCCCCCTGTTAACTCTAAATCAGCTTCTGAACAGGTATTGGTGCTTCTTCATCTGCAGGCTTGCTCAAAGGGAAATGTCATTTATGATGTCTGGAGTATCATTTTTGCTATGAAGGATGTCACAGTTGAATTGCAACTTCTCATAAAGGTAAAAATTGCTGGATTTGGTATTTATAAATCTTAGAGACACATCACAGCAATATTTACCTTTTGCTTTTTTAAAAAATGGTTAAATTTAAAGTGAACAGCTCAAGACCTGTAAACTTCAGTTTGATTAATATAGTGTATCATCTGCATGTACAGTTACAGGAATTCATGCTGTTACCTCATCAGATCTCATAAACAAGAGAGGGCAAGGACTCACCACCATCAGTGTGTCTTCACCACTTAGTCTGGGTCACTGTCAGCTGCATCCAAATATCTGAATTAGCTTAGGCCAAATGCAAGTAAAAAACCAAAAGCATAACCTAGGCCACTGTCTTGTCATTATTTCCCGACCTAACCAAAGTTTAGGTTACACTGCCAATACTGAGCAGATGGGAAAAAAAGAGATTATAGGGTTCACTCCCTCCCTCTCTCCCCAAAGCAAAAACTAAAGTATCAGAGATCAAAAAAAAGCCTCTTCTACATAACAAAATACTCTTTGTGATCCTGAACTGGTTTTTGGCAGCACTGCATTTTCTCTGGCATTCTCCATGCTGTCATGGGGAAAACTAAAATCCAGCAGTAAAGAAAGCAATCTGTGTCATACAGTTGCATAAACACCAGCTTCACAAAACTAACAAGTTAAAATGCTCTTTAATGCCACATTGAAAACAGAAAAATTTCCAGTAGCAGATCCAGCTGCAAGCTGACACCTCAGTTTTCACAGTATATTGAACCCTTGAGGCTTTATATCAATAATTCTTTGGGAAAGAAGTCAAGTTTTTTAATTGAATAATTTTTTTCCCTTTATTTTGCATCAATTTGAACTAGCAATTTTAAACAAATACTTTAACTATCATAACTATATCAAAACAGTAACAGAGCCTTAATTCTTTAAAATGTTGCCTTTTTCAGGCTTTTAAGTACTAATTTTCAGTCTTAGTAACTTTCCCTTCCTTCCCCCCTTCTTTTTAGTGATGAACAATATCTTGTTATTCTTTCTTCCTCAAAGCCTTATGGATAGAAATTATTTTAAGTTACATAATCTCAAGTATTTTTCTAGTGTGGCATATTAAATCTAGCTTCCCTTTCTATAGGAGTAACAGAAAGTTCTCTAACAGAGAAGATTTTATTCTGTGCTAGTAGTATAAAGAGCCACTCACCTTTGACTTAAAGTGAAAGCTGGCATCTCAGAATTAACATCTTCCTTGAAAATGAAGTTTACCATTGACAATACATCCTTTTATTTCTGTGTCTTAAAATGCAGCCCTGAATATTTGAAACCTAGACTGGCTGTGCATTGCCCAAGTCAAAGATGAGAATACACGGACCACCCTCCTTAGCCAAGTTCACCTGCTCAGTGCTCCTTCACTGGTTGCCTCTCAGAACTGCCTTTGCACACAACAAATCAGGACTTACACTGCCTTCAGTGCAGTGAGATACAGCCATGAAAATAATCACTGAAAATGGAGCTGGTACCACCACTGACTTCTGTACAGTGAAAACGATATGTAGTTATTAAATATTTAATGTCAATATGACATAAAAGTGAAAAAGGTTATGTTAACAATCCTGAATTTTGGAACTTCCTGTTGCTTTTTAGGGACTTCATAGGAATAGGGGAGGGTGGGGGTTTTTTTTGTTTGATTATAAAGGAATTTCAAATACAAAAAAACTTGTGACCATAATTGAGATAATTTCAAAAATAAAAAGGTAAGAATTAGTCACATCACCTTCATCTTTCTTTCCCAAAGCTTTGTTACATATATATAAATAAACACATCACAAAGCCTCGCATCACTGTTGCACAGCATAGATCTGTTTCATCTAGGAGGAAAGTTCTGACAGAATACTGCATAAACTAAGAGTAACAGGGTCAGTAGGTTTAGAAAATCTAGTTTTTTTAAAGAAGTTAAACTAAGGTGGGGCTCTGAATTCTCAAAACCTTTCATCACTTTTATTACCTTAAGTAAGAGCAGAATACATGACCACTACTACTCCCATTATAGACTCAAGGCACAGGTAATAGCAATAGTTTATCAAAAGTGAGCCTCCAGCACTTTCAAAAAAAATGTAAAATCAACAACTTAAAACTTCCCAAAAAACCCAGTCAAACAAACAAAATATTCAGGGTGTAGATACAACAGATATGTAGTTCAGACCAGCCATAATTACATTGTTTTTGTAAATTTTCTTTGACTGGCCAAGTAGAAAGATATCTTTTCTAGCTGAACAGAGCTTTTTACTCTGCTTTAAAGAAATTGCTTCATTTCTTTTTCAGTCTCACATAGCAATCAGAAGGCATCAGTCTAGCTTTTTTTACTAAATTAGGGAGATCACTTCCTGCCACGACATGACATGAAAGAACTTCACGAGGACATGGTGATAAGCAAAGCAGGAAAAGACTGAGTTTGTTTACAAAACTCAGTTTTATACATTTCCAAAGGTGCCTGTGGATTGGAGAATGAAATCCCACCTCCCAAACCACATTGGTCAAGACAACTGTCAATTTTCTTCTCCTACCTAAAAAAATGTAAACAACGAAGGCCAGTTAGGAAAACAAAGCTGTTGTTTATACTACAACGTGTGGGAAAGTAAAAATTCTGGCTCCAATATGAAAGACAAATCAGAAGGCCTAGAAAAATCCTCAAAACCAGGGTGACAATTTCCCACCTTTTTAGCAGAGGAAATAGCATTTCTATGAACTGAAACATCTACGGGACAAGGGCAATCAGCACTTTTCCCACCAGGAGTCTGTAGCTCCTGGCTCCCAGGTGCTTTCAGGGACGGAGATGTCCCTGCTAGAGCTGCACTTGTCCCACAGGAACACAAGGGAAAGTGTGGCAGGTTCCCTGTCAGGCTGCACGGTGTTACCCGTGCCTTTCCTTCTGTCCTGATTAAAATTTTATGTGACCTTTTCACAGCGAACACCATTCACTATGCCCAAGCAGGCAGAAATAACCAGCTGGTGTTTCAAGCCATGATCTTCTCCCAAGAGCCTGACGTGGAGCCCTCCCAGTTCTACACCAGCACTCCAAGCAGCAGGATCTTACCAAAGGAAGGGTGGGAGTCACATTTTCCCCTTCACTGTTTTAGTTCACCTCATGTAAGTTTTCATATCGCTCTGCTTCTTCTGGTCACTTGGATTTTTTCAGTGCTAATGAATTTTTCTTGGCCTTCAGGAAATTCCCTGAGTCTCCGGCAGGTTCACCTGAAAGGCCTCTTGGCTGAACAGATGAGGCCAGAATGGTTCACAGTGTCACCAAGTTGACTGTACCAGATATGACGCTGCACAAAATGAGCATTGCAAAGCTGCACCAACCAATTAGACAGTTATTATGACTTTTTAAAAAAAATCTTCATCCAGCCATAGAGGTATATTCTCTTCTGTAACTAATGAATGGACTGTCATAATCACCTATTTTATAACAAAGGAATTATTTTAATTTAGTAGCCATTCACAGATAGACTGGTGCCTAATGTCTAGCTTGAATGTGGTTCATTTATTAGTAAACTAATTAAAGTTAAGATACAAATGCTAATTTTGAGAACAGGAAGGATTACAGGGAGAAGGAGAGCTGACATTGGTCAAAATGCTCAAGTAAATCTTCATGTTAGCAGACTGAAAGCAATTACATTGTCAAGGTCTGTGCTGGAAAAACTACTTTGTTTCCTATTTTCATTTGAAAAAGTCCCATCTGTCACATTTTCTCTCTTTTCTTACAGGTACTCATAAACTATGAGCTGTGATGCAGCTTAGACCTTCAGCACTCACAGTACTCTTCTGTGACCTTTTCAGTCACACCATTACTCTGATGAATTAATCCAGAGCACAACAATGCAAAGGGAAGTATTAAGGCAGGCATATTTTGTCAGAAAAATAATTGGCATTCAAAGTGCTACATCTATGACTTGGATTATTGAATCTGATATCAGGATTCTTCAGATCTGCAAATTCCTGCGATACAAAATCAACTTATGTCCACATACACACAAGTGACCATTGTCTGGGTGGGTTTAATTAAAAAATCCCATTACCTGCAGTGCCAGTCCAATGCCAAAATGCTTTGTACTCATTCTAGATGAGGATCAAACATCCAGACATGAGCTAACAGCTCTAACTACATCCATGACAAGAATCAAGGATATGTTTCAGCAGCAACAAAGTCACCAGCGATATGTTTAAATAGATTTTAAGATAGCTTAATTAATAAATAAAAATCATTGTGAAGAATGAAAATTGGCTTCTTATTTATTCCAGGCCCTAGGTAGATCTGATGGCTCTAAGCCTTTGCTGTATTTCAACAGCATATTCAGAGTGTGCCCACAGTCTCAGGCAAAGCAAAATCTGTAGCTCTCTGAAGATTTCTTATGAGGTGTATGATAAGTCAGTTGCATTTACTTAACTAGCACATTTTCAGGAATGTTGAGCTTATGATCTCCATGATTAATAGTGATATGCCTACAAAATACAAAGAAAGGAAATTAACTGCTCTGTCCCTGAAGAGTCGCTGGCTTTACCAGATAATTAAGAAGTTCTGCATTTTTAGCTTATGATTAGCTGCAATCAAAAAGATGATCTTTATTATCCTGTTTATTTTTTCCATCAAGACTTCTGCAATAGATAATGAAGACAGCAAAGGAAAGGGGTGAGCCGTCCAAGGAAATGAGTACATACAATGCAACAGAGCACAGTGAAATCCTTGTCTATTCCAGAAAGAAAGTCTAAAAACTAGTATTCTAATAACTACTTTTAACTGCACACAGAACTCTAAGCAAAGATTGTACTTCAAAATCAATCCTGCAGGAATCAATTTTCTGGCATACTTTATAATCCACATGAAATCTAAAGGCAAGAGTGGATTGGGAGATGAGGTACAAAATGAAATGAGGTCACTAAAAGAAACTTGAAACATAAAATACTGTATGAAAGATTACTATTTGGGCTGTACATGTTGTGTAACAATTCTATGAAACGCTTAGATCTTTGCATTTTTCCTGTACCAAAGAACATCCTTCACTTTCAGATTTCAGCAATTCAGGTTGTTGGAGGTTAGTTCTTTTTAAAAAGCTATTGCTGCAAAATGCAGCTCACAGACTACAGTAGGGAATAAGCCTTTGTTATTGTTAATGTGTTTCTTGCTTCAGGGAAGATACTTAAAATTCTTAGTTCTCAAGCATTACTTAAATTGGTGACAAAAAGACATTTTAATTGTTTTCAAGACTGGAACATAAGATTGTAGAATCTCTAAATGTAACATCTCTGTAGCTGGAGGTATGCATTATTTAACCAGAACAATAGTTCTCATTAAAACTTAACGTAGTTTTTCAGCTTTCTCAAAACATCTGCTACTCATGGGATCTGGTTTTGTAATTATAATAAACAAAATTTGTCTAGTGATGCTCCTTTATTGCAAAACCAGGAGGTTTCTAGGACTTCTTCATAGCTTTGATAAACTGAACCTTATTGCAACAGAAATAATTAGTTATTTGTTGTTGTTATTTTATATCTATTACTTTAAAAGTCGATGTCACAGCTCTTGACTTAGTTACCATAATGCTATCATTTGAAACAAAACTCTGGCAATCATGTCTTTGCAGAGGTTTAATGAAAGCAACTTCTTTTCTAAGGCATATTTTGAAATTAATACATGACAAGTCACAAGCATAATCTGAAAGTTGTATATGTGCCAGGGATGCAGAGGATACAGATATCAAAACACTGAAAGATCTGGGACAGTTTGTAATACTTGACAACGAAACTATTTGAAAAGGATTAAATACTTTGGAAAGAGGAATCATAAGCATTTTTAATAGGTTTTGATACCGATTTTCCGGATTAGTAGGTTTGTCAGCTTGCCAAAAATATAAAATACAAAACATAGTGCTGATCTTGTGACTGAGAGTTGTTGTGATCCCAGCATAGAAGTTTCCAGAAGATCCAAGCCAGGCCTGCATTTTTACCCCAGAACTTATTTACAGCAAAAGGATGGAAGCTTTTACCTGTGATTTTTGGACAATGCTCTCTTTCTTTTTGCTAAGAATAAAAACCAAAAACCAGCATCCATGGTAGGGAAATGATAGGATAAGTGTGTAAATGTTGATTCTCAACAACACAGTTTCCACCAGGTTCAATCAAGGTAACCTTAAAAACCACCCAGATGACATTCTGCCTAGGTAGTACCTGCACAGCCCATGTAAACTGCTCCTGACTGTGGAAAAGGACAGGAATAAGAAGATATTTCTGATAGGAGACACATCCACATGGCTACTGGCATATTCCAGTGTCCCTAGACTGAATCTTCAAGAACCACAAACCAGCAGACAGACTCACATCCATATTGGATGGAAATTTCCCATCATTATCTTTTAGTGAAAAATGAGTTTCGATGAAACAGGATAAAGTGTTTTGCTAAAAACCTTCAAATACAAAGCTGATTGAACTTTTCCAGATGAAAGGAGTTTTACCATATTTCCATTTCTTTTTCTTTTTTTTTTTTTAACAGCATTTGAAACTGTCTGCACATCTTTTAATCTTCTCAAACTGAGCTCCATCAATTTCTTCATCTGTACTTTTCACTGGTAAATAAGGTTCCATCTGGGCTGTAGAAGTAGATGAGGAGGGTGCAGTGGGACTGAAAGCTTCCAGCAACCAATTGCCCTGAAATGTGCTCTGGTCTCTGAACACTCTGGACCCAAGCAGATAAGAAACCTGCTGAGGCAATAATCACCTTCTTTTTATTATTTCCTTCTATTATGCTTTCTCTTTCCATCCTGGGTCTCATCCCCAAGCCACAAACTAATTCTATTTATTTTCTATTTTATTTTATAGACAAACATGCTATTCAGATTTAAATAGTCTACCTTCCTGAGGCATCTTGGTAAATATCACATATGCCATATAGCAGTGTCAAACCTAATGAACAGATTACATATGGGCTTTTGAAGTGGATTAACAGATAAAAAACTATGACAAAAAGATAGCACTATCTGCACTATGCTGGTTAAAGAGGCACAGGTTTACATTTCCATAATTATCTGGGTCACAGAGGCTGTATCCACATAGTCTCAATCTTAGAAATGCTGTAGTTACATTAAGGGATAGGGTTGGAAAAAATTATAAGCTTCATTAACAGATTCAGGGGACAAGAACAAAATGTTTTTGTTGCCTGTGCAGCAGATGTGATGAACAGAAATCCTGCAGAAAGTTTCATGTTTTGCACTGAGACTGAAATACAGCGCCACTAGGAGACTCTTTCTGCTTGGCCTCTCTCACTCCTCCCACCAGGATCAGCCACCCCTCCAAGAGAACTGAAAAGAAAAAGGTCAGGTGGAGACTTTGGGTTATATTTAGTCATTGCCTAGTCATTATCTCCAGTTCATCTCTTCCTTCCAGTAAAATCTCTGCTAGCATAGCTGAACCAAACTGAAATCTCTCAAGACTTTTGACCCTCCCCAAGGTCTAAATGGGATGAAACACAGCGTCAAGAAATGAACAGAAGTTGTTTCTGCACCAGAAGCATCACAGTGGGAGTTGAGGTAGGGAGTCGTCAAGAGCTGTGTGAGAACATCACCTGACTTTGGTACCCCAGTACCTTGGTACTGCCTATTTCTCTGCCTCAAGGCCTCCTTCTCTACATGGATTTCATAATTTGAAGATTTCCTAATCCTGTGGTACTTTTCTGTACTTTATGTGTTGACACAAGGGAACAAACCTTTAAAACTTGCCTGGTCTGTTAAGTGTAAATAGAGTTGTAGTATGTCATATTTAAAACCTTCAGTGTATTTTAGGGGGTTTTGGGGGTTTATTTGTTTGGTTTTGTTTTGTTTACTTTTTTAGTTGTTAAGGTATTTACATAAAAATGTTTAAATCACTTGGAAGTTAAGCTGGGACTTGTTCTCCTTCCCCCAAACAGCAGCCTGTCTTTTTCTCCAGCATCAGTCACAAACTTCCTCAGGACTCCCTCTGCAGAGCTGTCAGAAAGCTGATTTTACTGGTGCAAACATGAAACCTGCTGCTGCCCTGCCCACAGAGGCCATCGGGAGTGCAGGGAGTGGACAAGGGAGGGACTGTCCCCTCCCAGCCACTGCTGCCAGTGCTGCACACCCACATCTTCAGCAGCACCTCTGGCAGAAGGTTTGGGTACAGCTGCCCAGGATGCTGCTGTGGGCTGAGAAACCCAGTGCCCAAATCCTACACAGAGACTACAATGAGGTTTGTGAAGGCTGCCTAGAGGTTAATGAAACACCATCTTTGCATGCAAGCCAATACACTAAAGATGAGGACTTTGTTTGTTTATTCTTTTTCCATTTACTGAAAGCTGAGTAGATGCTAAATTATGTTTGTACCAAAATGTTATTAGCTGTTGAAAACTACTGTCTGGAGTTTTTTTCTTTAAAAGCTTAAACCAATATTAAGGATAAAAACGGAATAAAAAATGGTTATGCATTCTTTCACATTCAAGTGAAGAAAATTATTTTGCACAGCAAGTATTGAGATCAATTAAAGTCCTTTACTTCAGATATAATTAACAAGCCTCACAAGCATAAAGTGATTTAATTTCCTGTATCAAACCAAATGCTGCTTTCTGTCAGTAAATGACTATTCTCTTACAGCACTACACATTAATAATTCATCATTGCTGTATATTCAAACAGATGGGACTCAATGAAAACTTCTAATGAAAACAGCATTAACTTATATCCAGCACGTAGAATCTTTAAAGAAATAGTATTTTCTTAAGTGTTAAGGTTTTTTATCGCACAGTTTCCTAATTAGAGTTAAATTGTTACATTACCAAAATAAACCAGTCCTTACACAGGTGAAAAACATGAAAACAATAATACAGTTACATAAAATAAAACCAAATAAACCCAAGGTCTACTCCTTCTAAAAATAACCACAAAATAATTTTATGAGAGTTTATGCTTACTAATATTTATCTTTGTATTTGATTGAACTTTGATGAGGTTCAATTAGTCTGGCAAGTGACACTCACACTCCAGGATTTCACTCTCTGGCATGGCAGTAGAAAATTAGCACATAAACCTCACACAGCCACGTGATTCAGATCCCAGTCACTCACTACCCTGCAGTGCAGAACAGGCTGCAAGACCAAAGTTACTGCAGCTCACTTACTGCCAGAGACAAGAACCTTTGTTCTTCCCACCACCTCCTTTTTTAGTTCCCCATTTCCTTTTAAGATTTCAAAGGAGAGAAATAAAATGGGGGGAGCGTGTGTGTGTGTGTTATTACTCCACTTCACTGAAAAAGTCAGTGAGAAAGAAGGAATTTGTCATCTGATCTTAGGTATACTGAAGTCAGAAGGAATTAATTGACCATAAATAATTTCATTTCAAAGCTCCCTATAAAAGCAGCAGCACTACTGGCCTCTAAGACTATAATTTTAAACTTTTACTGAGGAAATCTTAGAAGACTTGCCAACATAAGCAGCAAATAAGCATAATCCTACAACAAAAACAAAACCTTAAATCTGTAATATGTCTACATTAACAATCCCATCATGAAAAAACCCCCTCCTTTAGTTTTGCAAGGGACATTCACCACAATGACACAACATGGCACAGAAACGCTTTTCTCTCCTGAATATTTTGCCATTATAGTTGGCACCATTTATTCTTATTGAGCACATTCATATGAAGAATGAATTCTGCTGTTGTTTTCTCTATATTTTTTTAATTTAAATTTAAATTAACCGAGAGCATTAAACACACTGCCACACAAGACTGAGGGGTTGATGCTGCAATGTGCTGAATAAACTGACTGTTCCAAGGACATCACAGCTCTAAAAGCATGCACAGCCACAGTCAGGATTGAAGGAATTTCCCATGTAAATGGTTGCATTCACATTGTGATCCCTAGCTGGCTAGACAGCACACATTAAGTACATTATTGGAGCAAGGACATAAGGCAGAGAATCTTATTTATGCAAATGGATGAAAATATCATAATAGGATCCTCTTTCTCCCTGAGCAGTCAACACAGATACCAGCAGCAAAAATTTTCACGTTTTACTCCATTACCTTGGATGCCTGAATTAGACATTTTCATTCTATGTCAAGTTCTTAAGGCTGAAAAAAGAAAAAAAACCAAACCTTAAGGTAAATACTTTGCATTTGCACCAGACCAAAGAGCAATTCTTCGTTCACATCTCCATTACACCTTACTTTGAAAGGGGACGCTATAGAACTCTAAAGGAAATTAGGTGAAATAAGTTATTTGAAATTGAGGGGAAAGGAGTGAAGAAGGAATGAATAGAGATTTCAAGGACATACTGAAAGTGCTAGCTGATATTACACAACATTGTCATTAAATAATATCCACACTGAATGCCAAAAAATACCTACTTTCTGAGTGGTTCTTGACATGTGCCATTATTCAAAAGTTTATTGTCTTGCACTACAAGAATAGAGTACCCTAAGATACTACAAAAATATATAATAAATGCACTTTTAGTTAGTTAGAAAGTATTTTTGATACAAAATCCACAATGTCTTTCCTTTTAGATTATTCTGCATAACATAACGATGCAGTTAATGGAGTTTTGCAACATGGCCCCAGAATTCCCTCATTGCTACTCTAGAAATAAGCCTCAAAGATTTGAATATCCCATCTTAAATAAATGTTGGTTCTTTGCTTTGAAAAATATGATATTCAATCTGTGCTTTTAAAGAAAAAGCTGTAGGGAAAGTGTTGACATAAGTCTTCTGGATAAATTTTTTTCTCTCCTAACAAGATTACCCATGTGTATTTTTCTGACAGGGACCAGAAACAGCAAATAACTCCCTTTACAATGCTCCATCACAATGCAACCTCAGAAAGAACAATAAATTTAAAAGTCTGTTGCCAAAAAATTGAGTTGTTTGTTTCTCAGCTCTCCCAGATGGAAAACACTTTTGCTAAATCATTGCAAGTGAAATTAGGCAGCTTGTTACTGAAGCCTAATCATCCATTAGCATTTTAAATTCCTGCAAAGGGACAAAATACTTGAGTATTTGGCTGTCTGAATATTAACAGATAAGGTTTTCTGTTTATATGTAAATACCTAAAATCTGAATCAGAAGTTAAAAAGCAGCTGGTACAATTTTTGCTTTTTCAAAAGTCCTTAGAGATCACAGTGTTCTCTTCATTATTGTTCTTTCCCCTCACCCTTTTCATTATTCCCACATTATACCTATCTTATAACTCTGCCCAAAGCAAGACTATTTTTCTTTCCTTTGACATAGGTCCTGGAATTGGCTATAAATTAATATATTTCTTCCAACACACTGATCCAAAATGGACAGACTTAGCTGAATTTGTACTACAGGGACTCAGCACACTAGTTCAACATTACACTATGAATATACACACAAAGAGACATGGAGAAGACAGAATTATGGATGAAGGTATCAACTCTTTATTAATAACGTATAAGAAGCTATTGTCCTGGTCTAATAGCAGGAAATAAATGAGATTCAATGAACTGAATCTAATACTAGATTTCATCTGGTTAAATGAAGAACACCAGCACAAGTGGTTAAGCATCCTAATGGATAATCTAAGGAAGAAAACCCAATAACTAGTCTGTTCTCTGTGCAACTATTACAAAGGCTTTGGCAAAAGCTGATATAACAGAAAGATTCCAAAAGAGTTTCTCAAAACTTGACATCTTTGCCAGATCATCTAAATTACAGGTTTCAGTGACTTTGGCATCTGACACCTGGGGACAAGCTGAGCACTTATTTTATATTATTCTCCACTTTATACTGTTAACAGAGGAAGGGAAAAAGCTTTCAACATCACAGAAATGTGTGGCTTTTCCTGATGGGGTACAAGCCAATATGCTGTTACCAAGTCAATTATGTGCTATTTTTGCTGCTTTTAGAGTGGGAGAGGGTGTCCTACAACAGAGAGGCAAAACACATCTCCAACCATTACAGGCCTGTGAGGCAGAACTTCCAGGGCCTTGTGCCCTGTGCCCACTGCACCATTAAGTTTTAGAGGAATGGTTGGTTACGGGTCAGTCTCAAAATATACCAGAAGTTGATCAGCAAAGACTCCAGCTTCTGCAAATTGACTGAAATTTCTAGGAATGAAAGTGCAAACTGCAACAAGGATGGCGTTCCTAATTGCAACAAGTGTAATCCCTTCTTTCCTTCAACTTCCTAACTTGTCAAGCTTTTCCTTGTAGCTTTTAAGAGATGCATGTTTAAAAAAATACATCACAGCAACAGCATAACCCACATTGCTAGCAGTCTCCTGGAAGTGTGCTGTTGCAGCAAATGTATAGACCATACCACCACGTATCCCCTTCCCACTCTGTGAGCAATCTTCATGTCAAGAGCATTTTCAAAGCACAAATATCACAGTGCTAAGTACTAATAGCCCAGGCAGGCAGGCTCCCACCTGCTAATTAACACACCTAGGGGTTCTAACTACAGCCCACATGCACAATTTCAAGTTTTCCCCTCCCCTCCTACTCCTTTGTCTAATACTTTTCACTATAATCACACTCAGAAGAAAATTTTACAGCCAAGAATGACAAGTGTGTCTTACCTCAACTAAAACTATTTAGAAATAAAAAAGGCAAGATAGAGAGGCATAGATATAAACAGGTTTTTGCCCTTCTAGCAACAGAAAAGTAAGTCAACTGTTGAAGGCCATTTGATGAGGAAAATGCATGCTTTCTGTTTTTCTGAGTGAGTACCAAGGATTTCCACAGCTCATTTTCTGTAGAGGTCAAGTCCAATCCATGAAATTTCCTCCAAACACACAACCTTCTTACTGCAGCCACACATCACAGTCAGCTCCCTCCCACCCATCTACAGAAGAGTAATCACCCCAGGGTGCAGCTTAATATAAATGGCTGTAACCAGGACTTTGCACAGCAATAGCAATAAAAGCCATCCCCAAAATGTCCACAACAAAGCCTGTGCTCAGATTGCCCTGTGGATGCTCTTTACACCAGGCTTATGTACACACTGCTCATAGTTCAGTCCCACTCTCTGCTTCCCAACAGGCAGGTGTTCAAAATGTAATGCACAGATTACCTCCCCACTTCATCATACAAGGATGTGGAAGTGGCTAACTTTGTAAACTAGGCAGGTTATAACCCAGAAATCTACATTAATTTGCTAATGGGCCTTCTGGAGCACAGCAGAAGGCACAGCAGACACCTTTAAGTTTTCGGGTATTATTTTTCCATTTTCTGCAAGAGGAAAATTTCCATTTCTGTTATGCAAGAGGAAGAGCTCCATACAAATTCTCTGGTGATAAGAAACAGATACCCTAACTGCAAAAACATCTTGATTTGAAAACTTTAATTAGCATTAGAGAAATAATTCAAAACCCAAGGCTAAAGAGCTGCTTTCATTTCCCCCTCCCCTTTTTTTTTTTTTTTTCTGCTTTCTTTCAACAAATCCAACACAACTGCGTAGTTTAAAATGGTCAGACTTCATCACTTGAGAGAAAATAAATTTAAAAAGTAATCTCTCTTATCTCTGAGAAGCATTTCCTTTTGACTGCTTTGGGTTTCCTCCAGATGAAGGGGCAACTGGCAGGTCTTTGGTGGTAGATACTGAGTACAGGTCATGTGAATCAGCACAGGTAAATCTCAGATTTTCAGCTTGCTGAAGCATCACAGAGTAGCAGAACCATTGCACAACATCTGGAAAGTGAATTGGAAAATAATTCAAGGTTAATAACTTTCATATCTTGCTTTAGTGTTTCAGGGAAAATTGCCAGCAATGGAATGACACTAATTATTATAAAATCAACATTAGTCAGTGAGCCTAATTTGTGTGAAAGATTGTGGGGCTGAAGGCAAAAGGAGGCAGTTTTAGTCAACCTCTAAATATGAACTTCAGGGAGCAGTTCATGCAAAAACATTTGCATTCCAGAAGGCCAAGAGGCATCTCTCCTCTATCTTTTATAACTCCAGTCCTGCAGACCACTCTAGAGTGGCTGGCAAAAGGCAAATAAAGAAAAGTTCAAAATCATGAACTCCATTATGGGATGTATTTAGTACAGTGGAGAAACCAACATAGCAGTGGAAACAGTGCATCCTACTCAAATACATTTTTCTCCTAATATAGATAAAAAATGCTTAGAGGTATTTTAATATTACGTATTTCCACTTATTAAATATAGCATTTAGTGCATAAATACTATTGCTAAAATTCTGAAGATCAAAATGTTGCTCATTAGCATGAATCCATTTTTGTTGTCTGTGAAAGAGCATAAACTCTCATAAATCATTCATAAAGGACACCTCTACACCTCTTCCCACAACTCCTTAGTATTACTTAGCTCTTTTCCAGATGTAAGAATATACTGTAGCTAAAGTCTCTGCTCATTAAGCATCTCAGTTCAGTTCCCAGCTAAGCTGATCAATTACATTAGAGGCCAGACACACTGCAATTATACAAATATTTTCTTCTACTTACATGGCAAAAAAGAAAAAGCCCACCCTAAATAAAACATCCTTGGCTCTGCATGTGCACACAGAGCTTTGTTTTTAGTAGAAATTTTCTCAGACCAGTTTTACATTCAAAATCATATGAAAGTAGACAAAACAAACCAATACAGACTGACCTGAAGGTAAATTAAAGAAAAAAAAATTGAAGATTAGAATGGTTTTCCTGTTTATGATCACAAAATTAAACAGCCACGAAAATCTCAAGAACACCAAAATATCATCCAAGTGAGTAATACATTTAGATAGTATACAAAATATAAAAGCATGACAGACTTCAAGGTGGCAAAATATTGAAAACCCAAACCCAAACTCGTCTACAGTCAGAAGGAATCTGTTCCCAAAGAAAACTAACTGAGGTGTTGCTATTTTCCTGCACCTTTATCGAATTTCTGCATTTACTTTGCTGAACAACTACTGTTCATTAATGCAATACAAGTAGAACTGGAAATTAAACTTTTTTATCAGAAAAAATCATAAACTCAATTCTTTCCTCAGAGTCTTAAAATTTACCTTTTTACTCATGGGTACTTTTACTTAAGTAAAATTAGAGTCCTTATTTATGTTGCTGTTCAAAGATTTGTTATTGTATTTAGTTAAATCACAGCAGCACATAATGTTATGTCATGCTCTTATCAGGATTCTACATTTTTTAAGGAAGAGATAGTTACAAAAGTGAAACCAAGAAAGCAAAGAAATTCAGTGCATTTTCTTCTCCATATCCAATTTCAATAACAGAATTATTGTCCAGCTGGAGCAACCTCAAAACCACTTTCAAAACATAGAAAAATAGTATTATAAAAAATAATTCATCCTCAAATTTAATTTCAACATCTAGAACATAACAAATATTAAATACTTGTCAAGTCAACTAGCAAAGTTGCCTTACACTGTTCAAATGTGGGGAAAATGGGAAACAATGGCATATTTGCCCATCAGAGGGTACAAGACTATTTGTATATATATGTATATATCCTACTTAAATCAATTTCAAAAGCTTACAAAACCAAGCTACTAACAAAACCCTCCAGCCAAGGCTGATTTACTCCACTCAGAGCTGCTCTTTGAGCGTGCCTGACAGGAGGAGCATTCTGCTCCTGCTCCCAGGACACAAGGCAACTGTGCAGCCTCAAAGAGCTGCACATCCAACTGTGGGGCCCAGGAGACTTAACCCATTTTCATCAAATCAAATTCACTGATATAGCTGCTCTTATATTTGAAAAAAAAAACATATTTTAGGGCCTTAGCAAGCATTAAATCAACCTTCTAGAAAGTAATCCTCCGTCCCATAAGCAAACAATATAATTCAAAATGTAAAAGGCATGAGTCATACTAATTCAAGTTTAAGATTCTGTAATTCTTCTCCCGACAAGCTTGTTTCCTCAAGAGAACAAGTGCCCTGAAATCCTGGCACAGTGGAGCACTTCAGCTAGCAATGAATCCTCAGCATAATATTAAAACCAAACACATCACCGAAATCTAAGATAAACACAAATACATAATTTTATATAAGCATAAATTCATCAAGAGTCCTCTTTACATTTTTTGGTTAAACCAAACAGTATTTTCCCACTTGCTATTTTATTTTTTTTTTTTTCTTTCTGGCTGAAGAACATTTAAATAGATTCTGGGAGAGCTGCAGCCCCAGAAAGCCTCATTGAGCAGAAGCACAAAGCATGGTGGTAGGACAGGCTGGGAATCAAAGCAAAAATGTGCTTTTCTTCCATGGCTGGAGCCTCCATGTGGACAAGAGCAGGACTGACCACAGTCCCCTCAGCCAGTTTGATCAGCTGTGATCCCACTCACTGCCACAATCCCCTTTAACAGCCTCTGGACATGGCAAAATCAGCCTGTGGGAGATTAGGAGCACTGGGTTTCTCTTTCAGAAGGGGTGAAAATGGTTATTTTCAGGATGAAGTCATACTGATGTGTAACTAGCTAGTAAAGATAACACCAGTGACCTCTGCTCTGTTCAAGGGCTCATAAATAATTAAAACATAAAATCTTTGTAGGTGTTGGGTTAAGCACAGGCATCTAAATCCCATTTAAGCACCCAGATAAGAGGCTTGATTTTAAAAGGCATCTGTTTACCGCCTTTCACAGTACTTTTCATCGACCACTCATTTTCATGCATTTCCTTACCTTAAGAATTGTTTTCTCTTAATTCAGTGATTTACAGGGGCACCTCTCTGTGCATTAAAGTGTCTACTCTTATTAGCAAAAATAAAAGGGGACTGTAAGTCACTGCTACTGCAACAGTGTATTGAAAAATCAGAACTGAGGAAAAACAAAACAAAAAATATACAGTTCTTCAGGATCACTGTATACCTAAAACCACCTCCCCAAATGAAATTTATCAAAAGGTCAGACTTAAAAAGCAGCAGTTCATAAATACTAATTACCACCTTGCCAGTGATTGCATGATAACATTTACTGGTGCATAATTGAATAGCGAAAAATCTAAAAAAACAGAGAAGCGTGGGTAGATTTAATAATTAATTCCTCCCACACTAATCAGTTTCTGAATATTTCTTACAATAAGCACAATTCTATATTCTTGCTTCCTTTTTCTTTTCTTTTTTCTTTGTGAGTAACAAACTGTGAGTCTCTAAAACTAAAGGGAGGGGGATCCATTGCAAATAAGAGTAAATATAATTTTTAGTAGTTATAAATTTCTAAATATTTTAATTGTATCCAAGTTTTTGCTTCATTGCTGAATACTACTATGATTCTTTGTTTCACAAAACATTAGTTCTTTTAAATTATCCCATTCGAAGGAGATCACCTTCCCTCAAGCCTTCTTCCTAAACTGCATATCTGTAATCCAGTGCATTTATTGACGTGTGCTATTACACACATAATTTAACAGCCATCATCCTCTACCCCCCAGAACACCACAGCTGGGTTGTGGTCGAGGACAGCTCATCTCCCCCTTCTCAGGTGTGAGCAGACAAAAGGCTCTGTGCTGTTCCCAGTTCCAGGGCTGGGTCTGTCAGGATGCAATGATCCGGGTCACAGGCAGCCAGGTGAGCTCACACACACTTTACTCTGCAAGGGAGAAACAAGGCTGAAAGCACAGGAGCAGCTGCCAGAAACATGGCAGGAGATGGTGCTTAAAATCACACCTGGGTCCAGTGACTTGGGGTAATTTGTGCACAACCTATCACAGTAACTCTTGGCTATAGGGGAAGTGCTGAAATATTAAGTAAAATCATAATATTTTTATTATTTCATTTTTAAATTTCAGCCAAAAATTATCTTTTCACAATATTCTGTTAGAACAATATATTCTGCAGTCCTGTGCTGGAGCAATGTTAACAGAAAAATCCCAGCAGCAAGGCACACAATCCTCTATAAGCCACATGGAAACCAAATTGCTACAGCACTTGTTAGAAACACAAAAAATATCCATGATTATGATATAGTCGTCCTGGGTTTCAGTCCTCCTGAAACAGGTAGGCTTCATCCACAGAAAAGAAGACCGATGTTTTTTATTGTAAATATATACAGAAAAACCCAACAAACAAAAGCCAACCCCTGCTCCCCAAGATTCCACAATACTTTCAAGAACTGAAGAATACTCTCCAGCTAACGCTCACCAAACACAGACACACCCTTCCAAATCCCCTTGTCTCCCACACTTCAGAAAGCAACCAGAAAAGTCACAGTGGGAGAGGAGCAGCACAAAGCCCAGTACTGTAAGAAATCCAAACCTTGCAGTCATGTGTGTTTAATTGGCATGAAATAAAACCTGCAGGAGCACAGGGCTGAAGAAAATCCCTTTTGCCGGATCCATTCCCCAGTGATCACCAACCACCAAACCTACTTTGCTCCAGAGTGTTTGGCACTAAGATTTTCTCCTCTCCACTGCAAGACACAGAATCACAAAACATAGGCATGACCCATTCAAGGGCACCTTAAATTCTGAGACAGCAGAGTTCTGAAGATTCACCCACCACAGCCAGAATCAGCTCTGCAGATCTCTGGGAAGACACCATTAGTGGTTCTGGATTGTCTCCTGTATCTCACAGGTGTCTATTGGTGAGCTTTGGTGTGAATTAATGAGATAAAGGGACTGCAGAGGCCTCTGGCAGAAAACACACTGGAAAGGAAGCCCTTCCAAAACCACTTTGTTTCTCCTGGGTTTGGATAATGAAGATGTTGGCTGCAAGGGAAAATTGACATGAGGAAGCCTCTCTCCCATGGTAAAATAAAACATGAATTTGTAGGCAGACCCACATCAAGATGTTTCTCTCTCCATACCCTGCAGACTTATTCTAGTTAATCTGGCTAAAATCTAACAGGAAAAAAAAAAAGCTGTTGTGTTTAGAAAAATACCACATAACAATCAAATCACTTTTGCTTTACCTACAACACTCAAATATAGCAATGCCACATTCCATACAGACCATATAACTGAGAAAGCAAAACCAGCCTGGTGACACTGCAGAACAAGTCACAATTAGAGAGTTGTCTAATTTGGTTACTTTGATTATGGGCAGAGAATCAGTATGATTTATCAGTTTTGGGGATTTGTTGGGTCTTTCTTTTATGTTGTTTGAGTGTTCCATAAAAATCTTTTTATAAAAAAAAAAAAAAAAAAAAAAAAAAGCCCCTTTCTCAAAGNNNNAAAAAAGTCCCTTTCTCCAAGATCTGCCAGGCAAGACGTTCACCACACCAGGAATGAGACAGATTTCTGTGTCAGTGCCACAGGACCTCAGATGTCACATAAAACAGTTTTCAGCAGAGGGGCAAAGCAGAGATGTGCTGTGGGAGAAAGATGAGCAGCAAATCCTGTTTTTGCTAATCCCACCTGAAGTCATTGCTTCACCTAACACCACATATCAGCACTTAATTCCTCCATGGAGGCTTATTTCCTCCATGGAATTCAACTATTAACACTGCAGCCTCGCTGGCTTTGGTAAATGTGCTGCTGTGTAGTGGTTTGGTTGGGTTTCTTCACTCCCTTCTCTGGAAGTGATCCATTATTTCAGCGTGTGTGAATCCCATCAAACTACTGCTTCACAAAAACTTAGGAGACTACATAAACCCATGGAAATCTCTCCAGAATTAGTTTGCAACTTCTATTTGACTAGAGGAGGAAGAAACTAACCAAATTTGACAAGTCAAAGAGCAAGCTGAGTGACCCTGAAATGGGTGACAGTACCACAGGCATTCCAAGGTCCCCACTACACCCTCCCTAAAGATACACAACTCACATTCAAACCTCCTGCAGCAGATTCTCTTGCTACTGGGCCATGATCATCACTTAAAAGTTTGTCAGGGACAGAAGAGGAACTGGAGCAGGTAAAGGCACAAAGATGTTCAACCAAGCACGTGAGGTACAGTCATTAATATTTCACTCTTCCATGAAGAAATGTTATAGTGAGTTTTCCTGGTAATTCACAAAATCATTTCAGATCTTTGGTAGAGAAAATACACCTATGAAGAATTCTGCTAAAGTAAGAAAGCAACATGGGAAAGTTTCGTTTGCTATTTTATATGTTTGCTAAAAATAGGTAAGAGGACTATATTTTAATGTCTATACCACAGTGGCAACAATTAAGATTTATAGAATGGAAAAAAAAATACATAAGTGCTTTTTGGTTTTATTGAAGCTCCTGTAATTTCTGCAAATAGGCTAGTATTTATTTCAAAATCTCTCTCCCATCCCCTGGAAACACATTATCTTTTCCAAATTCTTCAATCTTGCACTGCTATTTGAAAAGAAATAATGTACTGAAATATTCGGGCTTAGGAAGCTTGAATTTTGTGTAGTTTGATACAAAAATTTCTACCAGAATTTGAGTTAAAAATCACTGTTCCTTTGTCCAGCAGATAACCCTCAAACATTTCACTGCTCTAATAAACTTTTCTCCTCAGGAATGCATGAAAGATAATTTTAGTGAATATGGCAGATACAAGCAGAAGAGTATATATATGCTGCCAGTGATTAAGCAAAGTGTTTTCAAACTGGAATGGATGAGGGGGCCTATTTAATATTGGGACTGCTTTCTGACAGTCTTAATTTACACATCAAAAGAGAAATACACTCTAAGATTTTGTCACCGTAATGGTTTTGCTATTACATTAACTAGCAATTACTACACAATGCCATGCAAGCTGACTAGGCTTTAAATGCCAAGTGCCAATTTTGAAACCTCCTTAGGCTGTTATTTCAACGTCTTCTACACTTTGAGGGGAGAAAATTACGAAGGTTACAATTGCATGGATTAATAATGGCTAAAAATGCCTACAAACGCTGTTTTCTAGCCTCTGTACAAGGAAGCAGAAAAATATCAGTTGTGGTTTCCTATTTCCTCTGCTCTACCCAGTATCTGAAATGTAAAGCACAGGGGTGGAAGCTGTAGACATGTTCTTTTCTTGTTCTCCCACTGGGAAAGTACTGGGCTTCTCTGGGACAACTAATTTTTGTATTTGAGCACATTTACAACAGCACATTGCACAGGATGAGTGTCTTTGGTTGTGTCAAGTGATAAAGCATATCCTTTTTTTTTTTTTTTTCCCTTGTGTTTCTCACAGCTATGAGGTATTGCTGACCTAAACCCAATGTATACCCACTGTATATTTTGTGTGTGTTCCACATTTGATGATTGTTTCATGCAAAGGTTCTGGCACAGTTGGATCCTCCTTCATATACTTTGATTTGTTCTTTTCACCCCCTGGTTCAGGTCTCCCACTGAACACCTCCAGAACACTTAATTAATACATCACAAGGCAGGCCCTCATCTGATAAATCAGAGATTCACTGTAATTTGCTTTAATAGAAATATATGTATTTATTAAATAAACACATCACCTCTCTGTTAAGGAAAGCAATAAGCATTTGGGCATGACTTTCTCTGCAATAGCATCTGATACCAGATATCTTTCCTTGCAATCTCCTCATTTTCTGTTCTGCCGTTCAAGTTCTTTATAATGTGAAGCCACTGTCACCTGCTAAGGTGCATAAACCAAATTCTTCAATGCAATAACAGAGGCCTCCTAAAATAGAGCCAACACTTAGAGTCAGGCAGCCAGGTCACACATAATTAATCCTTCAAACAAACTTTCAATTGATTTTGGCGGATGCATTTTCCAGGCTACTTGATGAAATCAAGTTGGCTTGTAGCAACTCTGAAACAGAAAAGAGTAAAATGGGTAATTAGTATAATTAATAATAATAGATAAAATGGAGACTCAAGGACTTCATGTACTTCTTACTTATTGCAGTTATTTATGATTCTTAACCAATATAACTTCCCCTATTTTTTCTCCATAATCACTTACATTTCCTCCCCACTATTCTGGTATTGTTTCTTATCATTAGATTTTCTGACCCATCTCATAAAAATAGATTAATTCCTCATCAAAATTGGAGACCAAACCCAGAGCCACTGGGAAGAGTGACTGGGTCAGACAGAACCCTTGGTTTAGCAGCAGTTCCTGCCTGGCAGGGCTGGGAGCACTGAACACTTGCAAATGCCTTTAACTGTTCCTTGATGCTCCTCAAAAGGCCCCTTGATGGCCTCCCCACAATTCCTGTTGCCATTAATATTCAAATTCAGGGTGCTGAAAATGAAAATGAAATGTGCTTTTAAGGAGGTACAGATTTGAGCAATGGAAATACATCCAACACAGTTTTCTGTCTAGAAAATGTTGTGGAAAGGAAACCAAATAAACCAGCAAATAATCATGTTTCATACACAAACATCTGTAGGCCTGTGTTGAACTCACTGCACAAGGTAGTTTTAGTCTCCCTGTTTGAAGATCCCTGCCAAATGAAACATTTCCATTTGCTCTCTGCAATGCCACACGTCCAGCTGCTGTTTCTGGAATCAGGTAACAGACATTTTGCTCCCTCTTGACTCCTCACACCAGGAATTCACCTGTAAGTTATGCAAAGGACACATTGTAAACATACAGATTTCTTCCCCAGTCTCAAAGCTTTCTGTACTGTAATTTTTCTCCTCTTCAGCATCAGTACAATCAACATTATGTGACATTATTTACCTCAACACATTGCTTCAAGGGTCCTTTTATTAGACAGCAAGACCAAAAGATCCTTCTGAACAAGAGAACTATCTCCTCTTGCTATAGATAACTGGATATTTTTTTCTAAATATTTGTTGGCTACATTATTTCTTTCCTTTCCTGGAAATTGGAAAAAAATGTCAGCTTTCAGGGACAGTTAACTGTTCCTTTAAACTGACCATAGAAGAATTCTTGTAAGGCAAGAGAACATTTCCCTTCATTTTTAACTACTAAAAACATAACTTTCCATAAAAAAGAGGGGATGTATCCATAAAAGGAGATAAGAACTATATTGATAACCATCTGCTTTTGGATTTGCCATTGACTACAGATATATATTTAAAAATTACACAAAGCAAGCTGGAAAAAGTTAAGCATTTTACTAGGAGATAAAATTACTTATTTACATTATCTTTCACCTTAACCTTTAATCCTAGGAGAGGACTCTGTTTAACCTAATGATGTTGTTCAACTGGGCCTTAGTTTTCTTTAATTATTCATTTCCTGTAAATAAATATTCCAGGCATCTATCAAGTCCACAAACATGAAGCAGAAAAGAGTCCACAATTTCATTTTATACCAGCTGAAAGTTTCTTCTACTCCATTAGTGTTGCTGTGCTGCCAGAATCTGATGTTTAGAAAGCAAACCAGATACCCAGCTCAGCTAAAAATCACAACAAAAACTGCCACACCTTACCAAAGTAAGTTGTATTTATGAGCAGCTCTCACTAAACCTACCGAGAGGGTCAAGGCACTTTTTGTGTTACTGGTCCTCTCCTCCAAGGGCCTCAGGGTGCTGAGCCAGCTGTGCACCCACACTTTACTTTTGTGCTTTTGTGCCTGACCTTGGTGACCAGGGCTGGAACCACTGCAGCTGCAGAGCACCTTCTGGGTAACAAATAAACCTGCTGCTCCTGCCCATGGTCTCTCTCATGCTTTGGGTAAGGGGGAAAAAAAAAAAAAAAAGCAGTGATAAAAACAAAGAGAGCAATATCTTCATTCTAAACCAGACAATGAGTGTGAACACTAAGCACTTCGAGTGCTCAGAGGTACTAAGCACTTCATGAAATACAGCTCTGTGGTATCTGCAGGCATGGATCATGAGCAGATGAGATTTAGGAATTTAGTCGTCTGCATTATTTCTCTTCATAATTTTTCTTTTAAAAGCTGTAGATTCTCATATTTATGATTTCATTGTGCTTTAATTCACTTATGCTTTAATAAGTGAAAAGGGTTTTGGGGGTTGGGAGTGGGGAAACAGGTTGTAGTTATGGCTTTAAATAATTTATTCTTCAGTTAAATCCAAGCTATTTTAACGATTTATTAAATATTCTGCAGCAGTTGTATTAAACAGAGACCAGGAGAAATTAATGATTAGATGATAATAGCTGGAGATCCTATCACTGTTACCCAGCTAAATTGATTTTCTCAGAATAGCTAAATAAAAAAAATTAAAAGCTACATGACAAATTGCAAAATTCTGTTGTTAAGCATAGAATCTCAAAGGGAAAAAAAATAAGGAAACATTTTTTTTCCCAATTCTTAAAATGTCAGAATACATTTTTGTTTTCATTAAACACTTCTACAAGATATGACTCCCCTCTTCAGTGTAATTTGTATTTCTTTAGTTGAAATTGGTTTTTTAAAACAAAATACTAAGTCTCTCTGACATAGCTACCTCTAAATTCCCTACTCATATTAGCATGAAACTCCCATGTTCTGTGCACTGTCTTACCCCTGGTGCATCCCTCTGCACTCACAGCTTACCCAGGTCTCTAAGATGTCTCCAGGCTATTCCCTGGTCCAATAAACTTCACCTGACAGTGCACTGCCCATAAATCTCTGTCCCAGCAAGGCCAGGCAGGACAAGAGCAGGGACCTGCAGTGCCCAGCAGGAGCAGGGCTGGTGCCAGGGCAGAGCCTGGCACTGGTTCTGCACAGGACCACCCAAACATGCTGATGCTGCTCCCCAAACCTTCTCCCCCCAGCTGGGGCAGAGGAGCAGAACCTTTGTCCCTCAGCCACACCAGTTTGTAGCCCAGCCTTTTATGTCACCTCACTGCACTTCCAGCTCGTCCAGAGTCATCCCCTTCTGCCTGCCTCACATACAGGGGGAGCAGATAATAAATCTCATCCCCCTGAAATGCTGTCACCCCACCTTGGAGTTACAGCTGCACCACAAATCTAACCTGGGGAAATTACACCTCTTAGAAACCAAAAGATTCTGAAAGCCCTTCAATTTATGGGGGAAAAAAAAAGTTCATTTACCAGGCTTAGCATCAAGTCAGAGGTTGCTCCCTGAATAATTACTGTCATAAGAACTTCTTAACCTCCAATTATAAAGAAATCTTACAGACGAAATTAGCCAGCTGCAGATGAACAGTCTCAAAAAGGATTTTAAAAAAAATCTGAAAAGACTGTCCATTGTGCTTTCTTCACAAATATCTGGCCACTAATAACTTGCCTAGCTCAACAGACTATGGAAATTACTTTTTTTTAATGGAAAATGGAAAACAAAGATCTCCAAATGTATTATAGCTCATTTATATTCAAGACTGTAAGTTTTGAAATTCCATCTGCAGTAAATTACCAGGCAAGCAATTTGATAAACCTTCACATAGCTCTGGATGTTAGCATGGGTATCTCCATTCTAACTCAGGCACACGTCCAAGATCCAGCATGGATTTGTGCAGACCTGCTAAATGATAAATACAGACTAGTCCGATGCCATAAAGCACTTCTGTCTCACAGAAAGTCAGGTTATAAATCACATAAGGAAAATCATTCTCAGAACAACTACATTGAAGCACAGTCAACACTTAGCATCAGAAATGCTGAGCACAAAAGTTTAAGGCAGGTCTGAACTTCTAGTGCAGCCTGCTGAAATGCAGCACGGGGGGTTGCACCAGCACACCACAGCATTTTCCATTGCGCCCAATGAATTTTCAGCCTTGCTACCATTCAAACAGCTCCAAAGCAGATTGCTGAAATAAGAATGCAGCTGTTGAGAAGTTAGCACTGTGCTCTAATCTGTGAAGTAATGAGAAAAACAAGCTGAGCAAACTCAGCAGGAGATGAAGGCCACTTCACCAAGGCAAACAATTCCATGTATTCTCATGATGTACAGAACTTTTACAATGCATCAGGGAAAAAAAGATGCCTGCCTGGAGACTTGTGTAGGGGAAAGTGCTTTTTTTTCTGTACAGGTTTGGTTACAATCATCTTGGCCAGGCCCTACGATGGTATGGGCAGGAAACAGATATCTCCTAGAGGTCTTCCAGTGGAAATAATCCATTTGTAGAGGCTAAATAGTGTAAATTAAATTTCAAATGAAAACAATAGGGACTCAGGGTTATTAAACAGGATAAACAATAGCAGTAGGAATATTCATTAGGGCTGCTGGAACAGGACCCTACAGTATCTGTTTAGATATTACATCATGTGGTCCATCTTGAAATTTTGCTTGAAGCCATTTGCAAACTTCTTGAAGCACATGTGCTGTGCACATGACCTGGATTTCTGGATATTACCTCCTGTATGCTGTTTTAACAACTAATTAAATTTTCTCCTCTTTTCATAATGAGACTAAAGATTACATCCTACTGGTTTTATTACTATCCAGCACCCATTCTGGGCAAAATCACAGTGTACACTCTTGAACTTCTCTTTCAGCCATTGAATCAGCCTAGCTGATTCCCCAAATCCTGCCTCAGCACATCTGTGTATCCCAGCTGTATCCACAGGGAGAGTGCTGAAGTTCTTCAATTAGCTATACCTCTAGCACTAAGCACATTCATTATTTAATAAATTGATGAAGGCATTTTTAACAGCAATGAGAGCACAGTATGGAAGAGGAAGACTAAAATTACCTTAATTGTAATCCCTGTGTAAGAGAAGGGATTTCTCTTCCCAGTCATTTTTAGGGAGGGCAGAAATCGTTACCTATCTCACAAGAGTTTATCCAGCATAAACGAGACTGAGAACAGCTGAGCAGCTGATAATTGGTATGTGCAGCTCAAGTCTGTAGCCCTGAGTTTTATGTACTCTGGTTTTTATTAGAGTAACCATTCTGAAATCAAATTATCTAAACTTTTATAAGGCAAACCAGAATCAGGTCTTATTAAACATTTATTAAATAAGAAAAGCTATGACGGTCTGAAGAGAAGATACCTGGTCTGAGTGGAGTTTTAAAGTTGCATTCTGTAAGACTCAGTGTTCTGAATTTCTGGCATATTGGACGGGTTGAAAAATAGACACCTTATATTTCTTCAAATAGCTACTTTGGATTATTGAAATCTATTGTGATAAACAAAGTAGCATTACTAGGAAAAAAATAATAACAATGAATAATGCCTGCATCTCAAGCATTCATTCCTATTTGGAAAACTGGAGTGAAACATATCCTGGTTTTGGAACCGATTGGCAAAATTTATCCTTCTCTAGCAATTTATTTTTGAGAGAGAAGGGTGAAAAATAAAATTTTAGATGGTTGTGTAGTTGGAAGGAGGAAATAATTGAAACTCGATTGGATTGCACAAAGTTTTTTGGTAGATTTGTTTTGATTTTTTTTTTAAGTGAAGATGTCACTTAGAGTAACTATTCTTCTTTTATGTAGAAAAGATCTTGGGATGGAGCAAAAAGTTTTAGGTGCCCTCCATGAAGATGTCTGTGTTTGACACAGCATAGATACCCCTTGGAACAAAATATATTATTATATTTTTAATTTATATTTATATCTATTTTATTATATTTATATAATTATATAAAATATATTATAGCTGTAGATAATCCCCACCCTCAATGACTGCTATAAGCTCTTCACCACATCAACTAGTGGACCACTATGAGAATTTAGATATGTTTAATCTACAAAAATTGATATCTTCTCAATATATACCTCTTTAGGCAATCTATAAAATCAGGCTATTTTCAAAGATTAAACAAAATTTATATTCAAGGTTTCTCCATAAATATATTCAAACAGGGACACCTATATCACTAACTTTTATTATAGCAGAATTATAAATTGTATCTCCTCTACTCTTTGCAGAATTGTTAGAAGATATCTTTTGTGGTTTAATGCTCTCTGACAAAGTTTTTTTACAAGTGTATGTGTATGTGTGTGTGTTTTTCCCCTACTTTTTTCCAGTTAAAGCTTAAACATAAACAGATGAATAATCTAACTTTATTCATGTTTTTCTCACTCTTTCCCATCTAGAATGTATTTATCTGCTTAGAACAAGATTAGAACTCTGGGGAAAAAAAAAATCCTGCAAAACACACCAGTAATTGTGCTCTAAAAAGGTCACATTGCAATGCTCCAGGCTGCTTCTATGAATAAGATTACAGATGTATGTATGATTAATTTGCCATTTTACCAAATTTTTTTGAGCTGAAATATTAAAAATGTCATACAACTTCAAGAAAATAAAGTGGTTATCACTTCACTGAACTACAGATGGATATTAACAAAAAATACCACTGACACATTATCAAAATAATCTGTGATCAGAAATTATTCCCATATATTTCCATACCATGACAAAAGTCAAATTAACCAGCTCAACTCATATCAAATGTACAGAAGGACTGACTGCCTCAAAGCCCACTGTAGGATCATTAAAAGTAACTATGTGGCCATAATTCCAAGACATATACATTCAAAAGAAATGTTTCTTCAGGCAATAACAAACCAAAGGAGCTCCAATTATTTGAAGAAGTTTGCTGCAAGGAGCCAAGGAACCACACTTCCACTCTTCCAGCCCCTCTGCCCCCTGTGCTCTCTGCCTCAGGCTCTTCCAGGTGATGTTGAGAAGCTCCTTCTGCTATGGCAGCAGTTCCCAGCCCTGACCCAGGGGGATGAGGAAGCACACGGACAACTCGGCTCAGTTTCACCACTTTGGGCAGGGCCACCACAGGAATTACTGGAAGAAGCCCAAGGAAAACAGAATGGGTGAAAGGACACACTCAATTCCACAGGTATGGCCTCAAAGGAAGCCCACTACTGTGACCTTCCAGTGCAAGAGAACCCATCCAATGGATAGCAAACTTCAGATCAGGTCTCAGGAGTGTCTATGAAATAAAGACATCAACAGCCTTCCAGAATGGAGGGTGGGGCAGGCACATAAGTCTCAGATCCAATATTGTAGCCATGGTTTTATGCCTGAGGTGTTTGGTTCTTCTGAAATTCTTTCCCAGGGAAGCTTGGTAAACATGAGGAATGTTTTTGTAACCGTACCTATGTTATTCATTCCTTCTGGCAGGAGGGACTTCTTCTTCATGTCCCTCTGGTTTGACCAATGTGATTGAAGAAGTTTGCCTTTGTTTCACCAGTCAAATTGGTCTGTGTAAAATAATATATAAGAAAGAGGCATCTCTAAATAAAGTCATTTTATTACATTCTGAATCTCAGAGTCTGTGTCGTTTGTAGTGTAAAACAGCGACACAATATATTTTTATAAGCTCAAAAGTACATAGATTTCTGGAGGCCACATAATACACAGGTGCCCTCACGTGATGGGCAGTGCTGTCCATCACCTTGGAACACCCAGCGAGCTGATGGCGTTCACTGCTCTAAACGAGGGGCACTGCAGTGCCCACCCAGACACTGCCACACCAGTGACATCCACACCCTCCTCTGCTCTTTGCTCACACTGCCACAAAACAATAAAATCCTCAATAAAAACCTTCTAGCTGAGCAGTAAGGCCAAAGGCCCTCAGCAGAACAAACCCACACCTCTCAGCATGCTTTTTATGAGACACTATTTGCATAACCCTAAATGCAGCTGATACAGCTGTCAGCTGGTACTGGAACTAAACCTGTGTAGAAGACTTTCAATGCAAAAAGCTCAATTATTATTTCACTAATCAGCACAGATCCACCTCATGAACAGCCACAGTTTAGTTTTGCATGATACTGACTGACTTCTAAAATATCATTTATGGCCCACCCCCTCTCTAGATTTTGCATAATATTTGACAGAATTTGCTGTACAATTAACTGCACATTTTTATTCTAGGTACTTTTTGTTATTCATATTTTTCAGAAGTTGGTATCATAATGGAAATCTCCAACATCAAAGATAAAGCAGCCTTTACATTGTGAAATTCTTGCAATTAGAAGAAAATTGGATGCATCCATAATATTAGCTTTTAGTTAATTGCTAAGCATTCTTTTTGTGTCCATGGCAGGAAGTCTCATCTAGATGCAAATGTTTCTCCAGAGAATCAGAATGATTATTTTCATGACTATTTTTGTTGTTAATGCATTACTATTTGGGGGTGTGGTGTGGGAAGTGTATCCCTCTGACCAAGAGCAAAAGCAGCAGTTCCATCTTAAAGGCTCATGAAGAAGGAAGTGCCTACAAAACATGTTTTTCTTTGTGGTTTGATTTTTTTCCCTTAAACCTGCCATGACTGACAAACACATCTTCACCTCAGTTCACACTTCAGTTTGTCACTGGCCTATGAAGGAATTCATTCTCCTCAGCTCATCCCATGGCTTCCTGACAGGTTACAGTTAAAATATGTCAGATTTTTTCAAAGCTTTGAAGTGACAGTTCTGATATAAGGTCATGCCTTTTAGGAACAAGGGTTGAGATTCACAGCTTTCAAATACATTGGCTGTTTAGTTTCTGCATTAGCTTTATACAAGAACATCTGAGTGACCTACTTTGCTTATTTAGGCTGGGAAGGGAATGCTTTGCATTTCTGACTAGGACATTTTTTCATTGCCAACAAAGGAAATTAAAAAAAAAAAAAAGACAATATGAAATGCAAAGGTTTCTTTTAATTGGAGTAACACAGCATGCATTACAATAAAAACAGACTATGGCTGGCGTGACTGAGTGCAGTAAAGCAGGGAGCATATATAAAGAGTCAAATCAGGCAATTAAGATTTTGGGAAGATAAAATAAAAGATAAAAAAGAGTCTGTATGCTCTTTTCCTTTCAAGGGCTAATACAATTCAAGACATACACATTCAATACATTTTAGTCTCAAACCCTACATAAAAAGGGCTACAAAAATAAGAGTAATTATTCCATTTGTTTCCCATCAAAGCATTTAAATACTTAAGCTGGTAAAATAAAATATTTCTAGGCAATAGCATTACTAAAAAAAAATAGTATTAGTACTATTATGTTCTTTGTCCTTTTCAGTTAATAATATTACAATTATTAGAGGTTTACTTGGATTTTAAGGAAAACTTAACTAAACTTCAGCAGATAAGAACAGCAATTACAGAGAGAAAAAACCAAAACTGTTGATTTATTGCTTCTCTTCCAAAGGTTTCCTAAACCCCTTTCTATGCTCTTTATGAGGATATTTTTCTTCACTCTTCACTCACAGCTTGTGAAGTGACCTTATTGTCACCAACTGTTCTTAACATCTGGGTTTCCCTGGTTTTGTGGGACTGAATTCCCACAAAAAGCCTCCAGAGAGCTGCAGCAGGAACACTCTGTCCTGCAGGGGGTCCTTCAAGGTCTCCCAACCATTTCACCAACCTCCAAAACCACTGAAGACTCACAAGCTGATTCTTTTTCAGACTTCCCTATGTATAAAACACAAGGTTGAGTTTGAAAATATGCCAATAAAAACCATAAACCTACAGTCATGACAACAAAAAATTGTCTCTGGAATGAAAACTGTAATTAACTTCAGTATTAACCTACACAGAGAGAAAAAACAACAGACCAGCTTCTGTAATCACAACACATCTCTGTTCAACAAGTAGAAATTAATTCCTCACATATGAATTTACAAGCTGCCTCTCCTGTAAATGTCCCTCTCCAGAGGCATTCCAAACCCACCTGGACAGGATCCTGTGTCACCTGCTCTGGGTGACCCTGTCTTGGCAGAGACATTGGACTGGGTGATACCCAGAGGTCCCTTCCAATCTTAACAACTCCATGATTCTGCAAACCTAGGAAGTCTTTTTATTCAACAGAATTAGCACTTTATCTATTGGAATAAGTTCTGCTGTTTTCATGTTAAGAGAGATAAAATAATGGATCCAGCATCTAAATATTTCATACTACCTTCAGTAAGGACCAGAAGCCCAAACTGACTTACTAAACTTGAAATACAGTCCTATAATTGTATTATTTGTATATTTTAGTACTGTTTATGATGTCAAAACAGCTAAATCCACCACATTTTCACAACTAAAACTGTGCTACAGTTTTTGGATTTGGCTAACTTCACCTTTATGTACAATCTAATCCTTCCTGCAGAGGTTAGAAGATACAAATGTGCTTTAGAGCTTTGGAATGGGATAATCTTTAAGGTAATTTCCAACACAAGCTGTTCTATGAGGCTATTCTGTGATATTTTACTGAAAAATACGTCATACAACTATAATGAAAGTGCTCTGAAATGACCACAGACCAGCTCAAGAACTGAGACCTGAGCTGCATTTGCAGTATGATTTGTGACAGTATTTCCTAATCCTACTGCAAATGCTCTGGGAGACAGCAGCAAATAAACACCTCAGGATGTCTGCTTCAACCCCAGTAGACCAGGAAATCTATAGAATCTGTAAAAATCCTTGGGATTAGAAAATCTAATGGGATTACAAATTGCAATGTTATTTTGTAAACTAAAATCTCACTGATTGCCAGTAGACCTTCTGGACACTTATGAGCAGTCTGGCACTCTTAGATCTTTTGCTGACAGATCACAGTTTACCAACAGAAAAACAGTGTTGTTCAAGCACAGTGCCTATGGATATTACCAGGAATTGAAGATCCTTCACTGCTTTAATGAAAACATTTTAAATAGCCACTATAGTTCTCCAGATAAATTTCATTATATACTACACCACCACGTCGGTCATTCAGGCAATGCAAAATCTAGTACAGATAAAGAGGGGTTTAACTATATAAAGTATATGTTGTTTCCAGAACTAGTATAATGAGAATAATATTTTTCAAATGAATGTAAAATAGCCACTGAACACCCTTTCAGATACAAGTGTTTGCCTTCCCCTTTTATGGTATCACCTCAGTTCATATCTCTGGAACAGATGGTACAAATTGGTCTTTTCTTGTGAGTCCCTCCCACTCACTTCTTGTCATTGTCTGGTAGCAATCATATGAAAATATCTGAATAAAGCCTTTATTGGCAGAAAAGGTTGCTTTAATGAGAGACTGAGACCATTCATCAGATCAAACACCACATCAAGGAAATAGCTTGTAGCTTAAGTATGCCCTTTTTTTGCATTTATAAGCAAGAAAATTCACAGTAAGCTCTGTATCAGGTTGACATTTCATTGATGTCATTTTGATTCCCCATCTGATGAAATACTGCATTTCAAAACTTCACACAGGATAACATGGCTAAACTGAAAATAAAGCATTTCAAGTCATCACTAAAATGATGATCTCTCTTAGTGAAGAGCCCTAGGGCCGAGCTCCATCTCACACTGTGTGACAGGGCCTGGAGCCGTGCTGGGTTTGGGACTCCTGCCCAGCCTCCAGCAGCTGGGGCAGAGCTGGACCCACCAGACACTGGAGGAGCAGCACAGGCCTTGGGCCACCTTTTAGAAGCCACTCTTGGTGTCCTGGGACCCTGACTCAGGACACCTGCACCCTCAGACACAAGGCTGATGTACACCTCGCCTGCAAATACTACCAGGACACAGATTACATAAGCACCATGTGTAAAAAATACATGTCCAGTGCCACCAATTAACAAGCTTAAATGTAATTACATTCAGGATAATAAATGCATTTGGGTCTGGAAAGATCTAGCTTTCCTGTTTTAAATAGAAATGAATGAGATATCGCAGCACAAAACTACATCTCGAATTACAGGCATTAGTAGCAACAGTAATCAGTTGAAAATGAAAATTAATTGAATACAGCATTGTTCCAAACCATTTATCTAATTTGATCAAGGTATCATTGACTACTTAAGTAGCAATGCTTGAATGTACTGCTTATTAAAGCACAAGGTCATATGAAGGCCATGCCATCAGCAGAAAGCATGGTTAAGGAAGGCAATTTTTAGAAGGGTTTACACAAAAGTCATGGAAGTGCACGTTTACCAAGGGCTTTCAGAGTTGCCCAGTCAGTTGAAAAATTGCCAATCCTTATTTAGGGGTATGAAACTGTGCAATAATGCTATTATAACCTCTAAGTGGCTTTTCTCAAGAAAATAGTCCTTTTCAATGCAACATGCCAATGTTAGCACACTTATTTGTGTATTTCAGACACAGTCCTTGAGGAGGGGACAGCTACAGCACTTGTCTATAAGCTAAAAGTGATTCAGAACTGAAAACTGACAGAAGTTTGCTCAGAACCCCTCCACAGACATTTAAGGCAGCAGAGGTGGGGGTCTCTGGGACATCATTAGTATTTACATTTCAATGTGGCTTTTGAAAAGTTGCACCCTTTTCTTGAAAAGGTTCCACTGTGAACACACAGTTAAGACAAAATTTCCTCCCTTTAAAAAACACAAACAAAACAAACAAAGAGAAAAACCTACCTAAAGTACACAAGAAAGCCTGGCTGTTTCAAACAAGTGACTGATACAGTATCTCCACTTCTCAGAATTAATTTCCTTTCTCTTGGTTTGGGGTTGGGGTTTTTTTGTTTCTTTGTGTTTTTGTTGTTGGGATTTTTTGTTTGGTTTGGGGTTTTTTGGGGGGGGCGGGATTTTGTGACTTTTGGGTGTGGTTGTTGTTGTTCTTTGGGGTTTCCATTATTGTTGTCTCTGATTTTTTTTCTTTTTAAGCACTATGTTGAAAGGTAGGGGCTCAGTGAATGACACAGTTCCAGTAAAACATACATTGCAAAAGCAATTCCAGGAAATATAGACTTAAGGAATGAAAGTAGTGTGTGCCTATGACAAGTAAATTGCATGACTGTGGGGTATAGTTCAATTCTACAAGAAAAACCCTGTTATACAGTTGAAAAATTAATTTCATTCCCCGTGGCCTGAAATATTTTTTTTTGACATTTGAGAGAATTGTAATTGCAAAAGTACAAAACCACATCTATCTTGTCATTTGCTTGGTTCTGTTGTGGGCTGAATATTATCCTGTACAGCCCTGAGGTCCCTGAGCAGCTTCCTGGGAGAGCTGGGATTGCTATCCCTCTTCCTGATGCCAAGATGTGAAAAAAGACTACTCTTCTTTTTCCAGTGAGACAGCTCAAGAAAGTCTTTCTTTTTGCTTATAGGACTGGTAAACAATACCTCAAATATTTGTTATTTGCCTCCCATTTTTTTAATGTCATTATCTATTTTAACCAAGCCTATTTTAATCTGTGGGTGCCAGAGTGGCCATCACTGAATACAGATTGCTGTGGCTGTCTCTTGGACCAGGCAGGAAGATTGCCTTCCTCCTTCTGCCCCCTGATCTGGAGCAGCATCCTAGGGAGCCTCTCCTATACCAGCTCCAAATGCCTGGAAGAATAAAGCTCAATACGGGTAAAAAAGGAATGTTGGAGAATCAACAATCAAATCTGTACTCCATGCATCAAAGCCATGCAAAAAGAATTGAACTTGTTTATTTCCCCATGCCTTGTAATTAGGTTTTTGGCTTTTTTTTTGTATTTCCTATAAAATGGGAGAACTGAGGGACTGTGAATAGTGTTCTGGGAGTAGAGACTCCATCCCCAAAAATAAAATTCAGCTAAATTTCAGTAAGAAGCCAGCCACTGAAAGGACTAAAAAGCCTTATAACTGCTGTGTCTTATATATAACTGGATAAGAGAGACCTCAGTGACTCTTTATATAAGGCAGTGGATATGGAATGAAAATGGGAATTGCCTCACTTTAAAGGCAGATCTAAATGCAGATAATCACTACCAACAGTGAAACCTAGAGATAAATAAATAAATTTTGTGGTCTAGAAAGTCAATAGGTACCCAGCAGACATTTCTTTGCCTCAAGGTAAATAATCACATTTTAAAATTGTATTGCAATCACTAAATCAAAAAGCAGAGAAAGCCAAGAGCTGTGGATGTGGAACATAATTTAATATTCAAATTTAAGCACTTTTTATTATCAGTAACTACAGCCCTAAAACTAATTGGCGCTTCTATGCTTATGTTTGTAGTCCCTAACAATTATTTTTCGATCTTTGAGGCAGCAGAAACACCAAGTAAAATAAATTATCCAGATTTCTCCAGAAGACTTGGATAAAAAGAAAACAACCAACTTGGTAAAACTTTAAACAATTATCTCTTTCACCTCTATGATTCAGCTCTTTATGTTAGGATCCAATCTTGATACAAATCAAATTTATCACTCAGATTCTAATCAGGAAATTAATTAGGAAGAAACAAGAAAGCAAAAGAAAGATGAAAAAACATTGTATTGCACATCAAACTTTTTAAACCTGACAATTACACTTTACGATTTCATTTCCATGGCAATACAAAATATCTGCTTAGCTGATTGAATCATTTGAAAGAAACAAACTCCTTAACAAGATAACTCTAGTGATCTGTAAGATGATTAACAGAGGTGTTTTATTGTTTACCTTCAGGCAGGTTTGTTTGGGGTTTTTTTAAGTGAAGACTTGATTAGGAATGATTTTGGAACACAAAGGCAAGAGAGTGCCACATTCATATTGAATGTACTATAGAAATAACATTTTCAAATTTAATTCCAGAAAACAAGCTGGGAGCTTGTTTAGAATGTTCCTTCAGAATCTATGTAAGTGGCATACATTCATGCTGTTTTAAATGGCCATTTAAATCAGCATGAACGTATGCCACTTGTACAGAGGTTCTTATACCTCAAAGTATTTACCCCATATTTTGCTCTTGTTTGGAGCAGGATTACTTTTTTAACAGCTTCCTAAAAATTACTGATTTAGTGCTGTTTTCTCTTATTATCCCTTGGCAGAGTCTTGGCTGAACCCCTTTTTATTTCTATTGAATTAATTTTAAATTTTCATAAGCAAGTTCAGTGAATGACAAATTATATGGAACACATTTCTCCCCATCATTCATGGGCAATAAGACCCTCCTCTTCCCCCAAAGGAAGGGCAGGCAATATCCCTACTTTGCTTCAAGATGTTGGTGCTGGTCATGGCTCACTGAGAACATTACAATTATTGCCATAATGGAATGGAAATTAGTCTTTAATTTACATTTTGACTTCTTGAGAATAAATTAAATTATCCTTCAATTCAAAGGGCCAGTTCATGACTTGCAGCCTCCAGGAGGTAAAAAGCTTAAGCAAGAGGCCAATGAAACACAGTCTTTGTGCATTTGCTTTTCATAAACATGGTTTTCAGTCCATTTATGAGCACCTGACTGTGGGGCTGGACTTTGCAGAATAATTCATGGGAAGGTTTTCCCGACTGTGAATATGTGTTTACCTAAAAATAAATGGGATGATTCATCATAAAAATGTTTAAGAGCAGGATGGATATCACAAGGCTTACTTTGACATGAGGTTAAGTACAACCTTTTTAAGTCAAACACATTTTTCCATTATTCATTTAATCAGTTAAACATTACAGCAATTGGAAATCTTAAACAGTAATGGAATTCAACCTTCATGGATTATTTGCAATGAAAACCAAGCCAGCCTGGTGTTCATTCAAGTGGCAACGTTCCACACCACCACGAAGAAGCCGAAATCCTACATCATTGTCTCGCTTACAATGTGTAATCTGCCATAGTTTGCACAAAACAGGAAAGCTTTTTCTCATCTCCTAGACAAACATGACAGGATTTAGGCTCTGGCAAGACTAAAACAACTCAGTCAATTAGTTTCTGTAGGCTGCATTCGCATCTGAGCTGGGACCACTGCCACCGATTGGTTACATTCAACACACAGTTACCCTGAAGCTTTTATTTTAATTAGTAAAGTTTTACAACAACCACCATTTAGACGTCTTTCTGGATTGATTGGCTAAATTTTAGTGAATGATTTTTTTTTTTTTGTTAGGCTGCTCTTCTCATACTTCATTAATAAGGCAATAAATAAATTCCACAGGTTATTGAATGCCATAGCTGGAAAGCTGATTTGTGAGAATTCATTATTGGCTCCAATGAATTACATGGATATAGTTTGTCTACTGCTGCCATTTCTTCCAGTATTTCTTATGCTCACGTTCCTGAAGAAAAACAGACTAGTTTCTTGAAGTAAAATGTGTGATTTTTGCTTGTCACTTGAAAGTAATCTTTACAGAACAATATTGCCAAGTAGAAGTTTGATTATATTCTTTAAAAAAAATAAATCCCAACAAACAAAGAAACAACAAGGAAAAAAAAAAAAAGAGCAGCAATCTTTGTTCAAATCTCAACAAAAGACTTCTCTCACAAAAATACATAAACATCTAAAGCAGTCCCTTTAGATAAACAGTAGCACCGATTCACTCTAAATGTATATTTTACTGTTTAACCATTTTTTATGTATCTTCACCAATTTTCTAGTTACATTCTGGACTCAGAATAAGACGATCCAAATAGCTCATACTAGTGTCAAATACAGGAAGTACTGATACTACTAAACAGTTCTTTTTGTAAATCTAGGACTAGAATATGGGCTTCAGGGCTATCTCACCCTGAGAGATCATAAACTGTTAATCAGCCACTATCACATCCTCTTGCTTTTTCCATAACTATTTCCCAGAACTCAGTTCCTTTCCCAAATGTTTAACCTCTGTTAGAGCATGACCAAATCAAAAGCCCTCAGACAGAGAGAGTGTGTGGTTGACTGAATTCAGCTGCCCAAACCATGCAGAATGGCTAAGACCTGAGGGTGTTGTTTAGTATTCTCTACTTTTCCAGAGATATCTGTACATGTACGTAATGATTGAATACTACTTTTACTGTTGCACCAAACTATTGAGACCAACCTTTTCTGGAATCTAGAACTATTCAAGTAGGGTGACCACTTCCTATTTAAAATTCCACTTTGAGATTATCGTAAACTACATCCTGTTCACAAAATGCAAGTTTGCTACACACTGCATAATTAATTTTCTTGTTTATTTAAGCTGTGTTACAGTTAAATGTTGAAAATCCCTTGTATCTATGATCTATATTTAGTACTGTTTTTAATCAATTAGTCAAGCTTGGAAATGAGTGAGAATGTCTTATAAAGTTAGTATGACACTATTGCCTATTAAACAGGCTAATTGTCTCAGATCTATATCCCTCTTAACTGCATTCATCAAGGACCACATTAGACACTCATTATTTCCAAAGTCATACTGGCCACTTCTAATATTCAGGTAAATAATCCTATTAACCCTTACAAAATACTAAAGAAACATCAATCTTCTTCCAGAATGCCAAAACTTTACTGTCTGGGAGCTCTGGGGAAAAGAAACAAAACCAAAAAACATTGAGTTCCAGAGGATTCCTTTGGTGAGTCTCTAATTCCTTTGGATACTTGTTATCTGCATCTGCTAATAGGAAAGATCTTAACTTTATCAGCCACAATTCAGCCTCATGAAGAAGTAATTCACCTGGTTTGAGTGATGCTAAGAATATATCTTAGCACATGTCATTATATATCATGTGCTTCCCCACATTTCAGATTAGAAATCTTCTATACTACTATCAACAATTTTATCATGTTCGACTACAAAATCATAATTAGGATTTCACCTGCTCTCAATAGACCTAGAACCTACATTGTACAGTCTAATTCTGCTCATCCTGGATTCTTCATAATGCCATTTTGCTTATTTGATCACTATGGAGAATTGATAGAGAAATGAGGCACAATCAAATTTTTATGAACTATCAGATGTGTACTTTAAAAAAAAAAAAAAAAGTGTTTTAGGTGAGGGGAGAGTGTACAAAGCAGGAATTCCCAGTATGGCATTTAGAACAAGATAAACTGAGGACCATTTTTGGCTTGACCAGGACAGTAACCAGATCAGTGCTGAATATGATTTTTAAGCTCAGAGGTCTTAAAAATATTGACAAAGCCTCCAGAAAAGCCTAAATAATGTTAAAATGCATGCATAAGGACAAATATTAAATGGAAGCCCATCTTCAAGTAATGAAAATATCACAGACTGAAATAAACTCTGTTTTCAGACACAAAAGTCACACGTGGACTTTTTTACAAGTCTTCTTAGTTTAGAGAAATAAAAAGCAGATGCCAAAAGTAACTTTTTCAATCACAGATCTGTGATTGAAAAGGCCACAAGACCATTTGTATTAGATTAATCATTCTGGGCTCAGAAGTCAGTCACCCCAAGGCTACATATCTGCACAGTCATCTCCAAAATTCAGCTGAATCTGTGAAAATGGAAAACATCCAGGACTGGCATCAGAAAATCCTCTGCCATGATCTGCCTTCCAAACAGGAACCAGACTTGGATGCATTTAGGAAGGAAATTGCACTCTGGAATAATTAAGCCTACTCCTCCCTCTCACAGCAGGCTGAAGACAGTAAGCAGAGATTACAGAAAACCACATTTCACGTCAGCATTTCAGAAAAATACTGCAGTTTCACAACCACCACCATTCACAGGTAGGATGAGCATTGCAGTGTCTCTCCTGATTCATGGGCACAGTCTGGAGCTGAAAGGCACCTATGGTTTAGCAACCACTTCACACAATTCTGTATAAATATACAGACTATAAAGACTTTAATATACAGACACTATAAAGACTGCAAAAAGGGGGAAAGGCAATACAAGACAGAGTAATCTGATTGGTTCTAGACCTTTTTCCAATACAGCTTTAATGAGTTCCAAAGCAAGCTATCCAGGCTCAAAGTAGGACAGGGAGAGAGGGGACCTGGAAGGAGCACTGGGATGATGCATCCAGAAGAGAGAGGAATAATAGAAATACTACAGGGAGAGATAATATTTCTCTTCACAATCAATGTCATTAAAGAAGAGATTTCTCAAATACCTGTCCTATGATGACAGTATACAAGTGAACATTACAAAATTTTACAAATTCTATTCACAGGCTCTTATCCTCTCTCCATCAGTGTATTTACTCATCCTCATGTGCATATTTTTTTTAATTCCCAGAACTATTTTTACCATTAAAATCTGCATTGTATTCCAATAATGTTAAAAATGATCCAATTTTACAGCACTGAAGAATGAAATTATGATTTCTCTACATTTTTTAAAAAGTTGTGTAAAGCACTCAAAATTGCCATCTCAACCATTTTTAAGGCAATTCACATCGAGGAGAAACAGCTGCTATTTATGAGATAATGAAATAAATACCATAAATAAATACCAGTGTCAAAAAAAAAGAAAAAGATTGTGTTTAGTGAATTTGCACCAAGACCCTCACTCTTGTAAAGAGGGTAAAGGAATTGCCTGTTTCAAACTACCAAACCCATCTGTGCAGCCAAGTTATACTGAAAAAAAAATTACACCAAAAAATAATTAGCTGTAGACTGAAGATCAATAAGTGCATGGGCATGGCTAATGACTAAATAAATACTGCTGGAAAGCTTGGAAGGAAATTTGGAACACGGCTCAGAATTCCTGGTTTATTGATTATGTATCTGTAAGATTGTGATATGCATCTCACTGGCAGAGGCACGTTTTTACAAATACTAATTAACCAAATTTTTTTTAGACACAGAAAATACAGTCTTTTTAATGAACCCAGATCACAGCCATTTAAAAACACCAAGAAATCATCCTGGGGAACTGGTTCAAGTGAAAATTCAATTTAGAAAGTGTGGCATTTCAACCAGCTTACTTAAAATTAACGAATGCAACTATATAGCCACAGAAAGCCAACTCCTAATAGTAAAAATGAAGTATGATAGATATCAGTGAATTAGGCAGCAGTAAAAACATTTTACTAGGAAAATAAGTTTTGATAATACTTCTACCTCTGGACTTTTAAAGGGTATAAAGTATGGTAGTTGTTACAATGCTGCGAATAAGAAACCATCAACTAAATTATTAAATAGGTTAAAACTGTTTCTCGCACCTCAAGCCAATGAAGAGATTTTCAACAAGCCCTTGTGGAGACTTGGTGGTGAAGAGCACAGAGGTTTCTGACACAGCAGAAGTTTTCAAAATGGAATTTAAAAATCACATTTAGAAAAGGAAATAAAGTATTAAAATCAGAATCACATGGAAATTTTCTCCTTCAATGATTTAACTTCTACTGGCAATCTGAGGGTAAACTGCAGCTGTAATTAATATTTTGAAAGGTACTCAATGATGTAGCCAAATATTAGCTGCCAGACTCTTGGAAAACATTATTTTTCTGCCAAGCTTTCCTTTTGTTTTACAAAGCTATAAATAAATATTGTAGAATGTTATACAGAATGGCTGTTCGACAATACCTTTTTTCTTGGTAGACCTAACTTTCATCAGACTTTCTTTAATGTATAGCTGGCATGTAAGACAAAAAATGAAATTTTAAACAGAAAGTCAGATGGCAGCTGAATAATTACTCTCTCTTTTTCTATTGAACTTTGTAGTATAAACTTTGGACTGGATTTGACACATTTTTAGATTCATGCAGAGCAGTCTGCAGTACTGCATACAAAGCAGAGCAAGGAAACCCAGACCCACGTGGAGTGCAAACTCAAAAAAGGTTTGACCCATCAACTGCTTTATGTAGTGGTTGATTTGGGGATCAACCAGCTGTTTTTGGCTGCCTCTTCACCAGAACTGAGCTATTGTCAGACACTGTAAAGGAGCAAAACAACTTTGTTTCAGTCTATTAAAAATTATAAAGGAACAATGCAGCCAAAAAAAACACAAAATAAAGGAATAAAGAAGTTAAAACCTGTATTTTACAAAAAAAAACCACTTTAGAGGAGAAGCAAGTAGGAAACATGACAACTTAGTTTTGTTTATAATTTAATAACTGAAGGAATTAGTCCGTGCTCTCATGTAACCATATTAAGTGGGTAGATTCATATTCTAATAGAGGCATTTACAGCATAATAACTCCAGAGATCATTAAAACCATAAGAGGGAAGTGCCTCCCTGTCTCTGCATGCATACAATTTCTCAATAACCATCCATAGCCCTTATTAAGGACCATCTTTTACAGCATGATAACACTTTCCACTAGAATTCCTAAAAATCACACTCTAATTCCAACAGAAACAACTGCTATTTTTTCAGGAAGTCCTAACTATTTATTTTCTTATTAGCACAAATAAAACAAAAGCCTTAATAATATTGGTGCAATGATTACAGACAATGGATAGAACATATAAGCTCATGTACTTGCTTAAATAGATGGAAGATTTTTAAGAATGTTCAAAAGCACACTGTGAGAATGCGTTAATAGAACATCTTGCAGCCTAGCCCTAAAAGAGTGCTAATTAATAGAGTTTTCCTGAGCTATTGCACTAACTCACTGCACACATACCCAGGTTCTGGACTGCAGCAATCACCAGCTCTCTATACTGAGACAGAAAACACATGGACACTTCTCAGGCTTACAAAACTTTGTCCCCTTCACTGAGAGCAGGAACAAAACTAGGTAATAAGGAGTTTTGGTAGAGCTCCCACACATTAGAGCAACTTTCTGCCCTGCTCTTTATAAATTCTTTTATATCAATTTTAAAAAGTTTTAATTGGGCAACAAAGGAATTTTCATTTGCTGCATTGTATATCTAATTTTAACCGTGAAAATGCCATGAAAATTGAGACCAAACAGGTATTAAGGCTTAAAGTGATTTTCATAAAGATTTATTTTAATCACTTACCTCTAAGAATTTATTTCTACCTGTAAGCTACGTTAGTAAAGTTTAATATCTGTTTACAATAACCTCCTACAAAAAGGTTGTTGAAGAATAAAATTTAGAGATAGTCAAGGAAAGTCAGACCTACTCTTGCTGTTCTTCCACTGTGTTCAGAGAAAAATATGCTCAAAATGTGTTCTAAGTACAATTGCACCACTTTCCTTTTATTTCTTCAACAACCCAGAGCCACCAAACATTTTCAGCTTCTGTCTGAATAAGTAATATCTATTCATAGGCATCAAGTAGTTGTTTTTCCTCTTAGAGGGTCTCAGAACATGTATTGCTCAGGCTATATACTTATACATGCTTACACCGATGAAATAGGATATTTGTTGAACATCAGCCAGACGCTGGTCTTGGGTATTTAACAACCAAACAGGAGAACACACACTGTACTGGCAAAGAGAAGTCCATAAATAAATATTTGCCAAGCATGTCACACCCTTGGATAACATATGGTCCATGTTAGTAAAGCAGGCATGGCACAGTAATAACTTTGATTACCCAAATTCCATTAATACTCAGAGAAAGCTGAGCATCTACCACTCAGCAAAGTGCTATGGTTGTTCTGCCACTGAAGTGTTGGGACTTCCCACTTCCCCCAATCCCTCCAGTCTAGGAACAAACACACAAGATTAGTCTTTGTAACAGATTGCACTAAAATATCTGGCATCCTTACAATTCATAAATGTTTGCCAAATAACATGTATGCAGAGATATCTTAATAATAAATGCAGCAGCTGTTTGCTATCTTAGGATGTAATAGAGAAACAGTGAGAAATTATCTGTTATCATTGTGTTACAAAATGAGAGTCGAGACAAAAATAATAAAGACATTGTTTATGACACAGCCTACAAACAAAATAATGTCTTTCAGAGCTTTAGATAAAAAATATGGAGAGGCAGAAACCCACAGAGACAGTATCCTTAAATAATCAAAGCAGTCTAGCAGCAAATGAAAGTCATATTTTGAATTTGTGTTTCTCTTTTTTTTTTTAATTTTTATTTTTTACATTCAGGTCAGAGTCCCCATGGACACAAACATATAAACATCAGGGACAACAAAACCTACTGTGATCCTAAATTCACTTGCAATCTCTCAGCTGGCATGTTCAGTGCAGCCAGCTCTCAAAAAAGCGTGCAGAGCATAGGTCCGCCAACAGGTTGAAAGAGGCAATTCATTTGTAACAGAAACTGTATTTGAAATTTTGTTTCATTTTACTCTTCTCAGGTTGCAGAAATCAATGACAGCAACCAGCAAAGGGGAGTAATCCATGCTTCCAAACCTGTGACTCCTATCAGACTCTGGATAAAAACTGCCTACAATTTCCACGGACTCTGTATTTTCAAGTATCTCACAGAAAGATAGAGCTCAAGTTACTGTTAAAGTGACATTTTCAAGAATGGCAGACCTGAATTAGACTTGCCTGACATGATCTGAACTATTGATTCACATACATACACCACATTTTAGCAATGAAAGACACAACTCCTGCTCTTTGAAGTGTTTCAGAAAACATTCTCCACAATCTCAGTGCCATCCTGCCTGTTTGAAAGACAAAAGTTCTGCAGAAATGTCAATACATATTTCAGACACACAATCGGGATGAGAAAGTGTCACCTTGTCAGGTTTGTCCATCTCACATAAGAACAGTCTGGAGCTTATGGACCTCCCAGGCCAGGGGAGGTATTGCTTTCTCAAACTGAATCCAGTTCCAAGCATCAAACAGTATTTTACCTTCTTTTGTTGCAAATTTGGGAGGGAAATTAGTCTGCATGTATGCAGAGGTCACTTGGCTGGGTGAGTGTAACAAGACTGTAGCTTTTAAGTAGAGAGGTAGAGAGGCATCAGAACAGTGTAAGAGATTCCTTTAGGGATTCCTTCTCTTCCACTCCTTTTTATAAAAGGTGCATTTTAAATGCAGCCTAAAAACAATGGCATTTCCCTCCTATATAAAAATGCCTACATTAGAGAGAAATCCACTTACAGTCACACTAATGGCAGCCAGCATTTCTGGTGATTCCAAGAGAAATATTGTTTTCCCTACATAAAAGTTGCAAAAGTAAGTTCCAAGTACTTGTGTAACAGTGAAATGGCACTTAGGCAGCTGCTAAGGTGTAACCTCACTTTGAAGTCACACAGGTCATTTGGAAACACAGTTTGGAGTAGAATTTTAGTAACCTATCTCTAGGTGGAGACAGTGCCATGCAGGCTTCCTCAGGAGTCCATGAATTATGTTCACTATAAGAAAAAGAGCACATTCAGAAGGTCCCTAAGAGCCATCAGCCTTGAAATGGAAGATAACCCCCATTTTATATGCCTTCCTCCAAAAGAGGGAACAGCAAAACACAGAGTGACATATGTTGAGTGTCAAACTCACCACATGAAATGACAATTTCATTTGCATAGAAGCAGCATTACAAAGTTTAATTAGTACTAATGGTTGTCAGACTCTCAGAAAAAAATCCAAAATATAGCAGAAAGTGAGGAAGTACAAGTAGGCCAAGTGTAAAATACACTGCAATGTATTCTTTGCTCATTTAACAGGTATAGTTCAGTTTTTACCATATTCCATAGCAAGATATCAAGTGCAATACATTTTTTTAAAGGATAATCAAGTTCTAATACCATTAATACAGTAATCTGTACTCTGTAAGAGCCTCTAGTCAACACCCACTGGAAGCATTTGAAATTACATTTTGTTTGCACAACACAAAATACTATGTGAGGTAAAGCTGACGGATTAAGGATTTCATTTCCCTTGCTCCAAAGCAGCTCAAGATTGTGGCATTTCAATAGATAATTTCAGAGTCATAATTTTGTGTTGCTGAAAACAGTCAGGACTCAGGCCTGAAAAGAGTGAAGATAGCAGGATGGGATCCCAGGATTCTGGGAGGGTCTCCTCTTCCTACCACCCAACCTCACTCCTCTTGCTCTGGACTCAAACCTTTGGCCAAGCCAATTTAGTTCATTAAACAGCAATTTTCTCACCAGACAGCTTTGCTGGTCCAGTCTTAGTGAGGTCTGGGCACATGGGCAACAGAGGAACACCACAAACTTGGAATTTGGTCTGCTCAGTCTTCCAAGACTGAAATAAAACATAAAGTCAGTACTTTAAAGTACTACACATGTTGTCAATGAAGGCACCCAAACTTTGCAGTGGATCTGAAAATTTTTTCATAAGATTGGTGAAGGGTTTGCATACAAGAAATGTATGCATAAATTATAACTTCAAGAGTTTAACTTAACAAGGACTTGGTCTGCCTTAAAATACAATGGCCTCCAGGGATCACTACCCACAATTGCCTTGCTGAATAATTGTAGGTCCTTGGGGTTTCAAGTGTTGTATATTAAATACATAAACCAGAGAAAAGGTTTACAAATACCTACATCCAGGGATAATCTGCTTTACCCCTCTTCTTTCCATTTTTTTAAGCCTGTAAAGACACTAATTCACATCAGTCACATCCCCCCTACTGACAAGACAGAAAGTAGGAATAAATCCACTGAGAAAGACAGACACTAGGTTTTGATTATCTTAGTGCAACAGTGATTTTACAGCATTATAACACTGCTGACTTGCATTCTGTTCCCTTTGACTTTAGTGAAATCACAATCATAAAACTTTTGTCGCTGGCAAACCTACTAGATGCCAACACATCACTGTGTTTTAGGAGAGTTTGAGAAGCATATATTTCATCAGGTGTTTTTTCCTCCTTCCTTACAGAAAAAAGTAAAAATAACAAAAATCAGCCAACCAACAAAACTAATCTCAAATCTCAATCTGGGACACGTTTAACAAAAGCAAGGAAAGATAAAAAGTGCAACATGACCTGATCTATTTAGTAGAATATTTGAGGAACGAGGTGGTGGAGATAGAACAGAGTTCATGTGTGGAGAACTAAACGAGAGCCAGGGGATTCAGCTTTTAAAGGCTCAGGATTACGTGGGATGTTCTCGGGACCAGCTGCATCCCACCAAGCACTTAGACACTACTCATGAACTGCATTAGTCAGAGTCAGGCTGTCTTTGCTTTGCTGTGCATGTACTTGCTTGGCTGGGCATAATTATACTTAAAATTATTTCCTGTTCCATCAGAACTATCTTTAATGCACACTTGAATACAAAATCAGAGAGTTCAAAGACAACATCAGATATTTCTCTTCCTGATCAGCTTTAACTGATCAGCTAACAGCTGGAGCTGAAAAGTAACTGGAAAAATCTTATTTTGCCAGCCCAGGAGAGAAACTCAGATCCTGTAACCATTTTCACCTTATATGTTTAGAACATGTTAAGCACTGTAAGTGTACACCATACTAAAGACATTAAAACTATTGAAGTTCCTCTTGCATTTCAAGACAAAAGCACATTTCCAAATAAACTGCTAGAATAGATCACTTTGATTCTTTAGGGAAATAACATACTAGTGTAAAATGTCCCAAAAAACATATTAAAAGATCAGTTAATTATTTTCTACAAGTGCCAAAAATAAGCTAAACTGTATATAAAAAAAAAAATAAAAAAAAAATTGAAAACTATTTCTTAAGTACTCTTGAACACAAGTTTTAAAATTACTTCAAACCAAGCTAAATCATTCTCTTACAGCTTAGGAAAAAGTTTCTGTGGCCACAAGGAAGAGGAAGGCAAACTTTCCAGTCTTGGATTTAAAAAGGACAAACTTGAACCAAGTACCACAAGGCAAGCTGGCACACTGAAATACAGTTTGGGTATCGGTCTCTTTTTGCCATCTCAGCCCAAGCCCTGCTGTGTTTTCCTTGTGCCCAGTCCTCAGCCTTGGGAGATTTGCAGAGCAAGGCTGAACAGGGGCAATGTCCTCAGCCAGGGTGACCTGGATCCTCCCAGCCTGTGCCTGACAGCACAACCCACGCTCACCCTTCAAGGAGATGCTGCTTTTCCTGGAGCTCAGGGCCACAGGCTGCCCTGAGACTGCCAAAACAGCCTCACAGAGCAGTGACCCTCCTTGCTCCTGTAGGTAACAGTGGTGCCAGTAAACTTCAGCATCAACTGATTGCATTAATCCAGCAATTAGTCGTAATTAGAAACATCAGCTCTCATGCACTAAGCCCAGCTCAATGGCAATACAGGAAAATATTATACCTGAATGTGACTGAGGAACAAGCCAATGAGTTTAAAATGCTTAAAAAGCATTTATCCCAAGCTGGAACCTTGTCTGAAGTTTATACTGAGAAAACCACTCTCAAATGTACCTTTTAATTTCCTATTCTTGTTCCCAAAGTTAGGCTTGAACATAATTTGACTTTTGCAGAAATCTATTTTGAATCAAACATTGGAACATACCACCGTGAAGAACCCAAATGGTTACTGACTAATAAACTGGTTTGAAATTAATTCATAAGATCACCTGCAATCCAGGCATTTCCTGTCCTGCAAGGGAGAAATACAAAAGCAGTTTGGTAAGAAAGGAAACAAAAGAAAAATGGCTTCAGATAGAATCAATTGCTGTAGCAGAAAGTTATAGGTAAGTAGATTAATGCAGTTCTAGCGCAGCTTTGCAATAAGAAAAAAAATAATTCTTGCCTGCAAGAGGTTCAAGGACATGAAGTAAGCCACGGAAATTTGTTGTTGGAAAGAAGTGTTTTATTCCTGCACCTGCAGTATTGTCTTGCCAGATACACAGACTTGGCCAGGCAGATGTCTTGCCTATTGTGCCAATTTGGTAACCTAGCTACAGTATCAGAGATCCACATAAAAGACAAAGGGAAATACTGCATTTTCCAGGGGGAGAAGAATTGGTTTTGTTAATAAAAGCACCAGTATTGAAGTAAGCAGTTCTGTCTTTTTTCAAAAATATATCAGAAATAGACAAAATAATCTACAAAGTAGGGTTTATGCGTTCCCTACTTTTTGTACATAGAAGAAAGTTCTGAGAAAGCTGCTTCAGGAATATGTCAGAAGGATGAATTTTATTTGGGGTTGGAACCCAGGTTACACATCAGAAAAGAGTCAACAACTGGGTATATAAGTCAGCTTGTAACAAACAGGCTGTCCCCACATTCTGGTGACAATCCACATCAATCATGAACCACACATCTGACCCCCAGACTGACCTTGTATACAAATCAAATTCATCATTCCTTGCTTGAGCCCAAATCAGATATGGTTTGCTTTGTGGTCAAGGATTGGGTAGAAAATTGTATGTTAATAAAAAGAATCACTTTCATTACATACCCATCAGAACCAGTCAACTTAGCAGACTAAGCTGCAAAGGGGCTGCCTTGCAGGACAGATAATGCCTATTGAGCAGAAACACAGGAGTAAAGGCAATATTCTTCATCTTAACAAAAAACCTTGTGGCGAAAACTATTTTGGAACACAATCCTGGAAGAGGATTTCAATCCTGGTAATAACCTGCCATCTTGATGGTGAACAGAAATGTAGAAAAGTACTAAAATTCCAGGAAGAAGAAGACACCCTGTGGAGCTTAAAACAATTTTCCACCCATACAAAATTCCTCTAAATTAAGAGTTTCACATAATGCCAAAAAAATATAATTCTAGGTTTATAGAAAGCTTTGTTTACATAATTGTCATCCTTATCCATTCTTAACTGACACTCAGAACAACTCTTCCTCATGTTGTCTTTTCACTGTTTATTTACAGTGCCTCTGTAAAGAAGGAAATCATCAGTTTTCAAAGTGTAGTTGCAGTAGTAACACAAATGGCTTGTATCATGCCATGGTCAATTTGATTATTATCAAGAAATATCAAGTTTTCACTGACTTATGGTGTAAACCAAGAAAATTCAAACTACTTTGGGACAATTCTGTTAGCTCAGATAATGCAGCACTTCCAAAATCATGTCAGAAGGCTTCCTCAAAAATGAGAATAAAGAAGCAGTTTACATTGTAAACATATTCAATTTTCAAATTAGAAATATGACCACTAATCAGGTCTCACAAGTTCAGTGTATTTAACCAATGCCACCTTTACAAGCTCTCCTCCCAGCACACCAGTTGGTTTTGATACAGTTGCTTTCAGAACTGCTAAAGACCTTAATGAATAGCAGAAATGTCAATAACTGGAGGCACTAATTGGTCAGTTAGGACCATGAATTCTCACAGTTCTCAAGCAGTTATCAGTTTCTGCTATTCCTTATGTAAGTTCCTATTCCAAATATTATGTATTTGCTTTGCTGACACTAAAAAAAAATGAGGGTTTTTTCCTGAATTCTCAGTATTTCATTCATGAGCCCCTTTTATGCAGTGATTCCACACCTGACAGCGGCCCTAAAGCAATCATACCCCCTAAACAATTACAACAACTCATAAAAATAAGCAGTGCATAAAATGTAACAGAAGAACATTACCTTACAATACTTGACACCCTCAGGGGATCCATTTTCCTTTCACAAACACATAGTTCCCTTTGACATTAATGGGAGCTACATGAATAAGAAAAAAAAAAAGCAATAGATGCTTTGCTTGAAAAACACATTTGTGCCAAGTGGGTATTGGCAACCTGTTTAGCCCAGGTGATTGGTGGGGGGCCTGCCCTGAGATATTTACCTGCAGGCTGCTGGTTCATATTCCAAACCGCTGAAAACCACAAGTGTCATCACTGCTCTGAGGATCACTTGCTGATTTATTGTCTTGGTGCCCTTAACATTCACTTTTAAGGAAGAGCATTAATTGGGGTATGTTCTGTAAAGTGGTCCTTCCAGTGTGTTTAAACACACGGGTACACTCTGGTGTTAATTATAGCAAAACAATTTGTAGAGCACTGGAACAACTCTCTGCCATTGGGAAATATGCACTAAATTAGAGATAAACTTCTAAGTTTCCAGGTCTCAACACAGTTATGTGCAATTAGATGCAGCTCATATTAAAAAAAAAAAAAA
>VYXD01015615.1:134392-148924 GCA_013397195.1 Hylia prasina
AAAAAAAAAAAAAAAAAAAAAAAAAAAAAAAAAAAAAAAAAAAGCAGAACTACTTTATATTTTGTATTTTCCTTCATGTTCTAGAATATAATTACACAAGAACAGAGGTAAGTAAAAAAAAAAACCCACAAAAAAGTTATATCTTTGGCATGAACAGTTAAAAACTACAGTATCTATATCCATGATACATATCCATATAATTATATTTATATCTATTTGGTCACAGAATTATAGAGATCTGCCATTTCATAATATCCTTCTATGGCAGAGCCAAATATTCTGAGTTCATCTGTTAAATCTCAGCCTGAATTTCTGAACCAAATGCAATATCTTTGTGAAGGTAAGGCAACAACACCACCAGCCACCAAAAACCCAAACAAAAATAGATAAATAAATAAGTTTTAAAAAAATTTTTAAAAGCCCACCCCAAAGAAAATCAGGAGGTACAAAAAATGTGTGGTNTTGTGAAGGTAAGGCAACAACACCACCAGCCACCAAAAACCCAAACAAAAATAGATAAATAAATAAGTTTTAAAAAATTTTTAAAAACCCCACCCCAAAGAAAATCAGGAGGCACAAGAAATGTGTGGTTGTCTCATAAGCCTCAAAATCTCATCCAGTTTCACAAAAAAAAAAAAAAAAAATTGTTATGCCCTGTTCACACATCCTTAACCATCCTGTCAACCTTCCCTTTTCTGACTGTTCTCCCGTAGCTCAATTTTGTTTTCTCTTCCTCACTGATGCCTGGAAATGTTAGCTTACTTTCAGTCACCTCTGTATATTCCACATCCTCTGCCATTAACTTTGCTAATTAGTCTAGCATTATTTTCTGGTTCTTTCCAGACCATTAATTTTTAAAAATCCAACCAAATCTAGATTTGTATCTAGATCACATTTTCTTATTACCAAATGAAGCACCATCACTAACTCTGGTTGTCACAGTCACACCACAATTTCTGTAGGCCTTTAAAGTGAGAGAGGCAGAGGCTGCTTAAGATTTCAGTAGTTCTAAATTAAGGACTCTTTCAGGCAGTCTCACTAGCCAACCATGCCTTGTACTTGATCTTGTGTTAATACAACAGCTTTCCTTTGAAATGGACATCAATTCTGCCCATATCACAAGACCTTTTTTTGGATTTGTCATGAATCCTATGGGGAGATTGCTCAGATGAAGCCATTCTGCCATGTAAGTACATTTGTCACTAAGAAAACTGACAAAAATCTTTCCATTATCTGAGATTAAATATCTAACACCACTGAAAGCAGTCACTGATCCCTACATGAAAACACACAGGGCCTCTGACAGAAAGAAAGAAAAAAATCACCTTCTACAATTTGGCATCTTGGGCAGCAGAGAAACCTAGATGTCCCTATTAGGGACAGAAACCTAAGTTGCTGTTGAACAGAATAACTCTCTAATTTCACCATCTGCACTCGAATTTATTCCATGTCAAGATACTATCACACACAGGTAATATCTCTTTCTGTCACTTGTTCCGACCATACAGTTAAAGAGCTGTGACCACATATCTACTGCAGCAGAAGTTTGGTGGGCTGGAGGAGCGAGGTTTTTGGGAACTGATGCTCCATCCTATTGGCTCTTGACAGCAAATAGCAAAGCTTATATCTCTAACAGTTTTGAACTAAAAAAAAAAAATCAGTGTCTGTTCTGAAAGCATGCAAATATACTCTTGTCATTTAAGGCAACAGTAGTGACCCATTTTTAGACTCAGCCTGTAACAGGATTTCATGTATATGCCATTGTTCCTCTCCTACAATCTGCTTCTTTCTGCTTTGCATTAGCACAGTAGTGGAGCAATGGGACCCTGACCCATGGCAGCTGTTTCCAGTTGTTAACATGAGAAATCATATCAAATAGAAAGGCAGAATTTGCTCTTTTTCCTGCTCTAGGTGTTGTGGACCCCAGAGCTGGACTCAGCCCTGCAGGTGGGGTCTGAGCAGAGCAGAGCAGAGGGCAGAACCCCCTCCCTGCCCTGCTGCCCTGGTGCTCTGGGTGCAGCCCAGGACACGTTTGTCCCTCAGGTCTGTGAGTGCCATGGCAGGGTTGTGCTGAGCTTCTCCTCCCCCAGCACCCCCAAGGGCTTCTCCTCTGGGCTGCCCTTCACCCCCTCCTCTGCCCAGCCCCTCTTGGGCTGCTCTGGCCCAGGTGCAGGACCTTCAGCTTGGCCTCCTTGACCTGCACAGGGGCCACACGGGGCCACCTCTGCAGCCTGCCCAGGTCCCTCTGGATGGCATCCTTTCCCTCCAGCACTGACCACACCACACAGCTCAGTGCCATTCACCAGCTGCCTGGAACTGCTCTTGGTCCCACTGTCCATGCTGCAAAGGTGTTAAAGTGCTGGTCCCAACATGACCCCAGAGGAACACCATTCATCACTGCTCTTTGCTTGGCCACAACTGTTGACCACAACCCTGTGTTAAGGAAATTTCCCTGTCCAGCCATCCAGGAGCCACTGTCACACTCACACCACCTGAGCTGGGACCAAAGCCCCTTCACAGCTACACACCCACTCACACAAACCACGTTTCCTTGCTGGCTCGACACCAGGTTTCCAACAGCAGGAACATCCAGACCATTGAAATAATTTAATCATACTGTAATAATTAAATAATAAAACAACAAAACAGCTCCAGCTGGTACCTCCAAGAGGAGATTCTGAACAAAAGAACCCCTGGCCTCTTAGACCATCACAGTTTAAACAAAGGGAGGTCTGGGGCTCGTGGGTTCCTGCCATGTCTCCCCAGGGTCTGCTCACCTGGCTGCCACACAGGTCCCCACATCTCATGGCCTCTTGCCTCAGGCTCCTGCCCCCAGAGCTCAATGTGTGGTTCACACACTGAGCTACCTGCACTGAATGTGCTCCTCAACATCTGAGTGGTCCATCTCACAAACCCATCTCTTTCCATTTCAAAGATAAGGATGTCATGTGAGACAGGGAATAGCAGTTGACTTTAAGAACTCAGAACTGTAAATAAATTCATTGTACTTCATCAGATTGAGGCAACTCTTGACCTTTTAAAAAGTTAACTCTGCTACCTCTAGTTGCCCACTACAACAAAGAATTCTGCAATATTTTGAAATAAAAATTCTTAGGGATAACACAGAGTTGTAATCTCAGAACACAAAGGAATCTTTACTTTGCAAGCAGTTTTTGAAGTCTTCATTTTTATATTGTCACCTTGACCTACTCACCCACTGTCTGCCCATTAAGTAACTTCAGTAAGGATTATTTTTATCACATCCCTCTAAACAGATATTTCTCTAGCAATCAGAGAAAGAAGAAAAAATCCCACACCATAAAGAAGGCCTTATCCCATTCTCACATCAATATCAAGTACAAGGCTAAAAGGATTTTTGACATCCAGGCAAAAGCAGTTATAGATTTGAAGTCAAGTTTCTGCAATCCATAAGCTAGAATGTTAATTAACATTTGCAGATACAAACACAGACAAAAAATGCAGTTAATGGGCAATCTTTTAAATAAAGGGAGATCGACAAGCTTCAAAGTGCAGCAAAATAACAGATTTGCTCTGTTTATCCACTCCTCACACAAATACCTACAGAAACATGTCAAAATAGTATCAGATTTAAGAGTAACATGAACCATCTAAATAATTGCACTAGGCTGTGCACAAGTATTCTGTAGCTCTGTAAATCATTTCCTGCAATGATATACCCTTGCCTGAATGCTCAGCCTCCCTGAGAAGAGCTCACAACTCAGTTATTAAAACACACTACCCTGAGACAAGACAGACGAGAGCTGTCTCACACCTATTAGAATCCTGTACTGACTTTAATTATGGCCCAGATTTCCTAATGACTCCGGGTTCCTCCTAATAAAATGAAGATGATTTATTGATTTCAGCCATCAAGGACTTTGCAATTATGGGGCTTTTTTTCTAGAATGAAGAAATGAAGGAGGAAAAATAAGGCAAAAGGTGATTCATCGGGCCACAAAGAGTCATTTTCAAAAGAAAAAAAAAATCATGTTTTCCCCTCTTCCCTTGTGGAAGAGAATGAAAAATAAAACCATTATTCTGTATTTCAATGCCTGCAGCATATGCTTTTACAGGCTAATCCCTTGTGTGCAGAGACGTTTTATTACGCAAGAAGCATTCCAGAAAAGAGCAAGAAAATCCAGTGAAACTAAGGGGTCACAGTAGGGTAACTTTTATTGGGCACATTCTTTAGAACTGTAGGGCAGTGAAGCAGTTAATGTTTTAAGAACCCTTCAGTCCTGTCATTATTTACAGGAACTCATCCCCCTAGCACTGCAAACCCCAGAACAAGCAACAACCAAGTCCATGACCCTTTAAGATGAGAAAGCACACATCTGATATTACCCAGGTGCAGATAACCTTTGGTAAATATTCACAGAACATCTTTTGACTCCTATACTGTGATTTTGCTGGACTGGAGCAGAAGAACGTAAGAAGTCATGTGCTCAGGGTTAAATGAAACCATTTCTCTTGCACATAAATGGGGATTTCATCCCTTTCTGCTTCTGCTGAATGAAAGCAGAGCTAAAAGAGACAGGAATTACCACACTGAGAAGATGAGATTTTTTAGTTGACATAAACCCCAGATCTAGCTGGGTGGATCTGCACAGGTGCTCCACATTCAATGATATTATTTCTCCAAGATACATAAGCTTCAAATTTTACAGGCAATTCTTTCTCTAGTTTTTGTTGGAGTTACAAAACAAAAATAAAACAACAAAAAAATCCCAAACCCAAAGAAACAGAGAAAGCAAAAAAATGAGCTGCAAATAAATGGGAGAGTCACCGCAGTCACTGCTGATAAAATGTTTAGACCACTGAGCCACTAGAGTGATACTAAATACTGAGAAAGGTAGGATGGCCATAAAAGCAAACTGGCTTAGCTGGCAAGTTAAAGCTATTCACAGCCAAACACAAGGTCAGACATTTGGTAAAGGAATTCAGAACTGGAAAAGCAGTGTCCTGAAAAGCAGTATCTAAAAAACAATTCAAGTAACATATTGGGCAAACGTCTGCCTTTCAGGATTCTGGCCCCATGCAGGGAGAGACTGGGACAGGTGAAAGCATCTCAAAACCAGAGCTGAGGCCTGGTTGTATCAAGGTATCACCAACTAAGATCACATTTCTGAAGCCTATTTTAAAAATCACAAACTACTTACAATCCTGAAAAATAATTTAGACCTTGACTCAACAGCATTTAAATATGCATCTAAACATCAATAAATTGTGCTGTAAGACACAGACAAACCCTTTCCCCTTCTAGAGTCTTCAGGCTTATTTCCAGGAATTATCATTTTTAAAGCAAGCCATTTTCTCTACAATTCAAGCTGGGCATGCTTCTTTCAGACAAAAGAGAACTGCTGGCCACACTCTCAAAAGGCACATTGAGCCCAGAATAAATAGCTTGCAGCTCCAAAGCAAGGTCACACTTTCATCAGCGCAGACCACAGCAATGCCAACAGGTCAAGGTACTCTTACTGAAAAATACATCACATTAAACTCAGTAATTTGAATATTTCTTTTGTCTCCCATGAAAAATAGAAGTAGTATTTGTCTGCAAACATCTGATGTTAAGACACAGAATTCAGTATGAAATCAAAGAACTGCTACTTGTACAGCATATTTTTAAATAAGAGGGGGTTTAGTCTTTTTAATTATATATAAACTTATCCAGATTTTTTTTGTAATAGGTGTTCTCGTTATTTTCACTCACATTAAAGGCCACATGAATAGCTAGCAGAGGATAATGAGCAGCAAACCCCTACAGAGCTGCAGGCAGTGGAGGGGGTAATGCCTTTTTCCCTAAATGTTCATCTAAATGAAGCAACTAATTCTTCCTATTCAGATTGTACAAGTACTTAGATTGGCCTATTAAAACACACTAACAAACAGACTTTCAATGTCATTTCTTCAAGGTTAAGTTCTCCATGTCCCCCCTGCAGGCTGTGGTGGGTTGACCCTGACTAGATTCCAGGTGCCCCACAAAGCCACTCCATCACTTGCCTCCTCAGATGGACAAGGAAGAAAATAAAGCAAAATGCTCTTAGGTCAAGATAAGGGCAAGGAGAGATCACTCACCAGTTATTCTCATGAGCAAAGCAGACTCAGCTTGGGGAAATTAATTTAATTTATTACCATTCAAATCAGAGTAGGATAATGAGAAATAAACCATAAATCTTATCATACGTTCCGCCCATCCCTCCCTTCTTCAAGAGCTTAACTTCACTCTCAAGTTCTCTATTTGGGGGAACAGGAATGGAGGCCACAGTCAGTTCATCACACATGGTTGCTGCTGCTGCTTCCTCCTCAGGGGGAGGACTCCTCACAGCCTCTCCCTGCTCCAGCATGGGGCCCCTCCCATGGGAGACAGTCCTCCATGACCTTACACAGTGTGACCCTCCTGCAGGGACTGTTCAGCAACTGCTCCAGCGTGGATCCCTTCCACAGGCTGCACTTCAGGAACAGCCTGCTCCAGGGTGGGTCACAAGTCCTGCAAGCAAACCTGCTGCATGGGGGCTCCTCTCTCCACAAGAGCACAGGTCCTGCTTCTCACAGCCTCCTTTGGGCATCCACGGCCTCCTGCAGGGGCTGCAGGTGGATCTCTGCTCCCCCAGGGACCTGCAGGGGCTGCAGGGGAAGCTCAGCTCCAGGGCCTGGAGCAGCTCCTGCCCCTCCTTCTGTGCTGACCCGGGGGTGTGCAGGGAATTGTTGCTCTCACACGTTCTCACTCCTCTTTCCCTGGCTGCTTTTTAGCTGTGCTGTCACGGAGGTGCTGCTAACACGCTGATGGCTCTGCCTTGGCCCCCAGCTCTGTCCTGCAGCTGGCAGGTGTTGGCTCTGCCAGACGTGGGGGAAGCCTCAGGCAGCTGCTCACAGACAACACCTCTGCAGCCACTGCTGCTACCAGAACCTGGCCATGCAGAGCCAGTGCACATCTAAAGCCTGACGTGCACAGCCCAGAGCTGGGACACAGTGGCTTTGTGAGACCTTAGTTAATTAGGTTACAGAATAAGCCATCCTGCTCCAGGGTGCTTCTCAGAATTTTGCCAGAAGGTGCAGAACACGGTGAAAAAGAAAACATTTAATTAACATTTCATGCTTCAGTTATAATCATTATTTTACTAGGAGAAATATTATGAATACGTACAGTGGTCTAAAAGTATTCTTGGTTTGTAACTAAAGAAGTTATTTTCAGGATTTATAAAAAGCCAGTGAAATACAGACACACTTTATTTGGGATCTCTCATGTAGGCATTTTTAACTTGAAAATATTTTAAACATTTAAACAACAAAATCCTGCAAAACTCAGGGTCAAAAATGGCATATTTCAGTATTTTCCATGTCTCAGAAAGGTGGAAAGGGCACATTTATCTCCAACATAAGGATCAGTCTTTTTCTTTCAATAAAGGACAGACAAGAGTAACTCAGAGCTTAGCCAGAACCCACATCACTTGTACCAGAAGCCTAAATCAGCAACATCTGACCCCTCTCTCCTAGAAGGATCTTATTTTTGCTGTTATGAAGGCTGAATGTTTGTAACATTAACTGTGTCATTTCACTACTTCTCTGCAAGTTTATCACTGTATACTCACCATTCAAAGGTCTACAAATATAGGTGTTGATATACTTCAGTCAGGGAAAACAGAGTGAATCAAGTGAATCAAATCTCAAGTAAACCATTTTTAAGCAGATCAGAAGTCATGTGCTTGCTGAGGCAAGGTTATTCATCTAGTACACAGGTTTTATGAATATAATACCAGAACTCAGTGACTCAATCCACCTATTAGAAAATAAATAGTTCAGCTACTAATGAGTTCTGAAATAAACAAATATATAGGATAAGGACAGTGATTAGCTCTCCTAGGAATCACAAGTCTGCTTCATATAAGGTCAACCACAGCCAAATACTAAAAGACAATATAATAGGTATAGGAAAAACTGATTTTGAAATAGGTCAGAAGAGAATCTTTGATAAATAATATTTTAAATCAGACCCAACCAAAAATACAGTCAACATTTATTCTTATATTCTATTTTTTAATAACCTGCTATAAGAGTCTTAGTGTGAAGTCAGTCTTTCAGTATCTTGAAATACGCACTTACACTTTCCTGTGGATTTAATTTTTCTTCAGTAATCTTCTGCTTTCAAAGTCTGGCTGTTCTCAGAAGACTTGTACAGCCCTCTGTGCAAGTATTGTAGAGAGAAGCCTGTAAAAGCAGTTTACCAGGTGCTGGGGCCTCAGTCCACGAACCAGAAAAGGCAGACATGAAAGGTGTCTGTATATGTTTAAATCTAAAGTTATAGACAGGCAGTCCACTAAGTAAGGGGAAACCAAGTGATCAACATGCCTCACATCTTTTCCCAGAGGCTCTCTTCTGCCAGTGACAGCACCAGAGTTAACTACAAGCTCAGTTATTTATTCCAGCTATACCCTCACCATTTTTTTTCCCCTGTGACTTTTCCATCCACATAGTCACACCACAGAAACGGAGCCCCAGCATTTGAGGATGTCTGTGAAACAGCAAAAACAATCAGTTCTGTTGACAACCATCAGCTCCAGCCTGCTTCCCTGGGTGGGATGGGGCAGGATACCAAACCCACACCTCAACTCCATGAGCTGTCATGCTGAGGTGAGGCCAGACCTACAGCACAGGTCAGAGCTGTGTGCTCAGGTCTTACAAAAAGAATCCCATATCCCAAACATCTGGAACTCTCCTGGATTCAGCAATTGCTTGTCCAGATCCTCTAGCAAGTCAGGCATTACCCACATGATGTGGGGGTTGTCACAGCCCTCCTTTCCCCTCTGATTTCTCTCCAGGGGCAGTCTGGCAGTACATTATACAATGATTCTGCCCTCGTCAGTAGCAGTTTCTAGTGAAAACACTGAGCACCAAGCCACATTACCCTTGGGGACACTCGTCACTTTTATGGATATGAAAAAGAAAGATGACAAGAAATAACAACTGCCCATCATGACAGCCTTCCAAGGCTCCAAAGTTTTCTGACAACATGATTGTCATTAATGCACTACAAATCCTAATTAATGTGGAAATTCATGCCTTGTTTCTTCTTTCTTTCTCTAAAAGCAGTCACCATTTTCAAATGCTGTCAAAAGTGGCACCATTTAAAGGCCAAAAAGTTGACAAAAATGTGAGCAATTAGCTGCTGTCAAGTAAAAATGACGGTCTAAGGGATTACACTGCTAGAAGATTGCTGCATTTGCAGAAAAAATGGAATTACATCAAACAAGTAAGCCTTGATGTGTCCATATCTTTTTTTTTTTTCAGAAGTGATGATTCACAAGAGGCCAGGTCCTCTGCTGCTGTACTATCTCTGGAATCAAACTGCCCTTTTTTCTGGATGTTGAATTACTAGCAAAGCTCTCTTTAACTCCAGAGAAACAGAGGCAGACTGAATTTGTCTAGGTAAGTTTGCATACCAGGCAAACTGAGGAACAAAAGGGTAAATTGAATCAATGAAAGTGGCATGGCCCTGCCTTTCACTGCTTATCGTGGCCCAAATTCAGCTTTCTTTCAGCCCCTGCCCAGAGGGAGCTTCACCCCCATGAATGAAGTCCAGAAGGGAACAGACTCTCCTTTCTGACCACTCTTCTGTGCGCAGGCTTGGCTGTAAACCAGTCTGTACAGGCCATGAATTTAACAAAGCTCCCTCAGGACTCTACAGATACACAGTAACACATTCCCTAAGTACTTTGAGTTGTTCAGCTGAAAAACAGTGCGACCCCAAGGTATTACTTCTGTAATGTATTAGCAAATTATACCTAAGCTTCCATTTTCAGAAACAATTTAGATACAAAGCATTAACCAACATCCAAGACACTCAAAAATCTGAGAGACAGATAACCATCTATATATGGAATCCAAAAAGGGAAGGAGATTAACTATTGTATTTTTTACAATTTTACTGCAGCAGTCTAAAAATATCATAAAGTATACCACTGTTTAAATAATAACTTCTATAATAATTCAAGAGAACATAAAAGAAAGGATCTGATCCATTAGAGTTTGAATAGAGCTGGCATGTGACAAAGGTTACAGTCGCTTTCAACTGCATTTACTTTTAAATATATTAGTTGGCATTTCTAAAAAAGAGTTTCTTTAAAAAGAAATATATATATTACAGCATCTTTGATTGGCAGGATTGTCACACTGAGAACAGGCTCTAGCACAGGATGCAGAGAAAAATCACCCAAAGAGCTGGAATTACAGGTTTTCAGCTTGAGAACAAATAAAAGATTATGCCCTGGTTTTTCACTAGATAGGATGGCAAATAGGTTTTATTTGCTGTATTACTATTATTTTTATTTACCAAAATCAATCTCCAGATAGCTGCATTGATCCTGCTACACTTGAGGCCATTTAATCTAAGGAAAACTGTTGTTAAGAAAAATGTTTTTAAAAAACCAACAATAGCAGCAAAGGGCATCTTAGGGAGTTTTAATGAGATTTTTCTGTTCAGTGCAAGTTTAACATTCCCACAGAACAGATCAATACCACTTTTTTCTCTCAGATATGTTGGGGAGCATCCTGCACTTGAACCCATCCAGAAAGATCAATTCCCCGTGGCACTTTTGACTCTCTTCTCACTGCTCTCCAGCAGAGCATTGGCCATGCAGCTGGCAGGAGTGCCAGAGAGGACAGGTGCCTGCAGCATCCCACTCATTCCCAGTCATGGTCCCAAAAGGATTTTTTTCTGGAAAAGGGAATACTATGTAGTCCAGCCTGGACAGTGTGTCTTCCATATTTTATTCCCCCCCACACAAATATCAGTGGATAGATGAAAAACTTGTGTGGTAGTGCTGGCAGCTCTTCTCCAATCACAAGCAGAGCACAGCTTTGAGAGGGCTTCTAACTCATTGCAATGTTAAAAATCTAATTTACTTAGGGCAGCAAGATCCAGCAGTATTCAAGGATGAAATTGTGCTGTTCTCCATCCAGTCACTCAATGCCTCCTGGCTACTTTTAAATTTCCTTTGAAGTTTTTCATTCTCATTTTCCCATTTCACTTTACCCTTCCAACCACTAGTACTTTTCCAGGACACAGTGTGGGAATTAATTTCTTTTTCCATTTCTTGTAAACATAGCTTTCCTGAGTTTATAAACAAAGTTGGCCAAAATTATAGGAGACTTTAACTACTTGGTATCTCTTCTTGTTTCTTTAAGTAGACCCTCTCACAATTCTATATTTCGTAATAAAAAATGTCCATGAGAAAAGCAGGTTAAAAGGACTAGGGTTAAAGCCACCCACAAACACAGCTTCTGACTTGAATACAGCGCTTGGGATTTGGTACACAGCAGAAAAATCTTTTGTTTTATATTTTGAAAAGAGAGAAAGTACTCTGAAGTGAATTGATTGTCCTTGATCTTTCCCACCCACACAGCCCTTTTTCTCTTTCAATTGTTTTTGGTTCTCGTTTACATGCTGTATCGATACAAAGTGTACAAAACTGATCCTTTTCCCCTCACATATGTACTGCTGTCCTGAACTCCTAAAAAAACCCAAAAAACCACAAAGACCACCAAAATGATAACACAGGCATGACTTTAAAAGCTTCTGCCTTCCCTGACATGGCTACAGACAGCAGTTTTCTGCTAACCTTGTCTGCCCACTGCTTGTGAGATCTCCTTGAGATAAATATCATTTCTTCATCCGAAGTATACAGCAAGTGCAGAGATAGAAATGAGTATAAACAAATACCAGCTGAATTCATAACTGGTTTTTAATGAAGATGCTTAAACTCAGTCCAAAGAGGTTCTGCACTATCAAGGATAAAAGCAAAGAAAGAAACAAACCACACGTAACAGAAAGGATTTATAACTATCCATATACTCAAGCCGTTCTCCATACACCTTATTTTAAATTCTGTGACACTTCCAGAGACAAAAAAAAAAAAAGACAAAAAATACTCTTAGATTAAAATATCTCCCTGCAAACCCTCTCCCCCATCTCCATTTGAGCCGAAACTGCTACTCCTATTACAGTTCATACTCAGTGTTAATTGCAGTTGTATTGGCAAAGGTCAATATTGATCCATCAACCCATCTACCCTGTAAGACTTCACAAGCTTATTCTCATTCATACAGAATATTGAACAGTATTAAGGGCTATTGACAAGTGAAAACAGGGTCAAGGACTATGTCCCAGCTACTCCCTGCAATATTATCCTAATAAGATTTTGGACTGGCCAGCAGAACAAGTCTAGAAGAGATCCAGAAGTGCAGATCTTCCTGAATTTTACTGATTAGACACTAATTGTCAAACATTTGCAGTGTTTGAAAATGCAACTTTTCCCAACAGAAAACAAACCAAACCAACAAATCCATCCCTCCACAGGATTCTCCTCAGCAAAGGGTGCAAAAGCAGCAGCTCCATCCTTGGGTGTCCCATCACCCCCTTTAGATCAGCACATGCCAAAATGTTACTGGTTCATGACTCAGTACAACTCCTAAGGTATGTGCACCAGTGACTCCCCCTTACCTATGGCAGAATGCCCGTCAGCAGCCAAAGCCTGAAGACTTCTGGAGTGGTGAAAAGTAAATCACTTCCTGGAAGTCATGGGAAATCATCATCTGGAATCTGAACCAAAGCCCATATGCTCTATATTCATAAACTATTTATTCTGATGATCAGAAACACCTCAAGGGAACCTGCTTGCTGGAAAGGTGTTCCTTACATCACACAGAGTGTCAGAAGTAGGTCACTCTAAACAGACATTTGTTTTAGAAGTACATATTTCAAACAATTCAACAGCACCTAATACAGATTAGTGCTTTGGCATATATTTCATACATAGTTGCTAATGTTCAAGCTGGTGGCTCCCAAAGGCTTTTAAAAGATTAAATACTAAGCCCAAAACTAACCAGAATGGGGCCCAGGAAGTCCCAGAAACTAAGAGCTTTCAGAAGCTTTCGAAAGATTTTCCTACCACTCTCTCTCTTATCCTGCAGGATTTAAAACCCTCTTACTGTAAAGAAAAAAAGATAATGAAATCCAAGGGATGAAATCCACAGTATCTGATTGGTGGTGACATCTATATATAACTAAAAGTTTAAAACTTTAGGTATTAAAATGGCTCTGCGTGAAAAAGAGCAATTTAAACACTATTAGGATACAAAAACCTGATCAGCCTTGCTGCCATACAGAGCATTATTTCATTTTTTCCACAGTATTTTGACATAAGTACTACACTCCCTCTTGTTATGACTATTTACTGCCGTGCAGGGCTGAGGCGTTCCCACCAAAAGGCAGAAAACGGAGTTTACCTGCAGATTCCACATCTCCTTTCAGCTCCTTTTTCCCACCCTGCCCACCCCCACTGTTCAGCTGTGGGGCTTTCAGAGCAGTGAGACACCAAGAGCAAGAAGGAAGGAGCTGCTGCTGGGACAACGTTGATGTTCAAGTGTAGGACAGCACAGTGAGCACTGGGGTGGCCCTGCCTAGGTGTGGGGGGCTGGAGGGTGGTACTGAATTCATCTGAAAAATAAACTTTCTGACACAGTTTGAAGCCTTAGAAAGCAGACATTGTTTATCAGCACTGGATGCACCAAAGGATCAGATGTGTGTGATGAAAATGTTCTACAGGGTATTTATTCCATCAGGATCATTCATATTCATTACAAAGTGTTTCCTAGCTCATACTTAAACAAGGCTATTGCTGGAAGCCACACCCAGAGTGGTGAAACAGCAGGAGGGCCTGAGGGGAGAAGGTGTGACACAGCTGGCTGGGGGTCAGGCTGCAGCCCACAGCCAACCAGCCACACTGACCCCAAGAACACCCACATCACTGGGCATGGCTATCCAAAAAAACCCTCCTGTTGCCCAAGGAGAGCTGGAGAATACAAATCCAACCAATTTCTACAGCAAAGTGCAGGTCACAGAGCCAAGAGCTTTTCTGCTGGGGCCATGCAGTTCGGGCTGTTTGGAGATGTAAGATAGAGGAGAAACCAAAAAAGCCTGGAATGCTCTGACTGACAACCTGACTCTGACAGGTAGAAAAACAAGCTTTTTTTGGGTTCAGCACTGGTTAAGCAATAGGGGAATAATAATTATTGAAAGATACAATTAGGAATACCAAGTAAAAAAAAATTACATTTGGAGCTTTCTTATGCCTAGGGTTTTGTGCAAATTATTTTCACAAAAAAAGGTTAGGGTTGGGTTGGACTCGATGTCCCTGGAGGTCTCTTCCAACCTAAGGATTCTGAATCTTGTTGGTGGGAGGAACCTCACCACCACTTTTTAATTTCCCTCTTTAAGATGGACAATATGCAAGGTGTTTTATGTTGATTATTAACCAGTTAGATTAAAACCACTTTGGTTTTGGTTTGTTTCATTTATTTTCCTGGTTAAAAATAAATGTGAAAAAACTGTCAAAACCAGAAAACAGACACATTAAAAAAAATCCCCACATCAGAGTTAAAAACATCAGAATAATTCAGCCACAGATAAAATCGGATGTAAAAAAAAAAAAAAAAAAAAAAAAAAAAAAAAAA
>VYXD01015615.1:156244-219595 GCA_013397195.1 Hylia prasina
CTGCAGAGTAATACCTATTAAAATCCTTTGTTCCCTCCATGCTTACATTGATCTCCTCTAGTTTCCCTCCAGAGGTATAAGAAATTGTATTTCACCACAAGCACTTCCAAGGTCAGGCTGCGTGCGGATAGGAATCCGTGTCTACCCTTAGGACTTCCTAGAGAGAGATTCCCAAGATTGATGTAGACACCTACCACAGTAGAAACATAATGGTATAAATGATAAATGAGGACTATTATATAACCATATCAACGCTTGGAATATAAATTGTGGATTTGACTATGGATCCGAAACACTTTCCCTCTCAAATGCAATCCTAGTTTGCAATCATTTTTTGCAGACTGTAGCTTGTAATTCAGGGGTAGTTCATGATGAAGGAGAGGTTCACAGGGAAAATATGTTGTCATTGCAGTCAGCCATCCTGCAATAAACCATTCCCCTTCCACACCAGCCATCCCTACTCTCTTTAATTCAGCATGAACTATGAAACCTCAGAATAAAGCAGTACCACAGTGATATTCTTTCTGTAGGTTTTGTAACATGATCAGTTGTGTGCATGATGCAAGAGGCAGGACCAAGCAGAACCTGCACATTCACAGATCACTCACTCATCACCTCCAGTGATGGTGTAGCATGAATTAAAGTATATTTCCATTCAAGGCTCAGTGAACAATTACCAATCCTGCAATGATACTACAGTTCAGAAATTCATGCAGCTTCAAACACCTCAAACCAAATGTGTTCAGAAACATTAGAGCTTTGGTGTTAAAAGTGGTCTTATCAGTAGTTAGTTAATCCCATGATAAATCTGAGCAGTGAAATTAACAGTTTAGAAACAGAGTCAAAAGAATCAATGCATAATATTTATTTCAACACATTTCTCTAATTGCTAATTGGACCTTCCTGGACCATGAAGATAATTAGGTTATTTTTTACTCTCATTTTGTGATATCTCAACTTTTGCATAAATTGTGCCTGGAGAACACAATGTTCCAGTTGAGGGGAAAAAAAACCTGAAGGATGGTAATTAGAGAAAATAACAATGCAGAGTTGTGACCCATATCATGAACATTAACAAGTACTCAGGAAAGAGATCTCACTAGGAGCAACCAGTTAATGATTGTATGAGAAGTGCCTTAAGTTATTCTACTTGAAAAGGTGCAAGCTACTGAGCAGGGTAAAGTTCTTGCTGGCAAACTGAAAATAGGATTTGCAGACAGGCACCCACCCAAATCTCCCATCAAGTTTGACATTTACAATTTAATATGTTTGCACATTGAGAGCATACAGAGGAGGAAACTGTTTCAGCTACAGGCAGCATGTCTGGTTTAGGAAGTGAAAAAGCTCTAATTTCTTGTTTTCATAGAGTGAAGAAAATGCATTTCATTTTATGAGTGAGTAAACAATATCTTTATATTTTTAAGATGTCTGTATATATTTTAGGATATGCATATATATTTTTCAAGAGACATAAACATGTTCCTTGGCAATTTGAATAATTGGACCTTTACCTGTGAGACTGTTTATACATGACTCTCATTTAGTCTGTGAGTTCATCTACCATCCTTCACATCTTTCTTTAGGTTTATTCCACAAAACTGAAATGAGAAAGATGATATAGTTTTGTCTACATAGTAGTGACCTTCAACTCCAGAACGTTCAGCTTAGCCATCTTATACCCACATGCATTAATCTCAAAGCTTTGTTCAAGGTATAATGCCCAATGGCATCCTAAAGAGTAACCTTAGCAAAGGCCTTAGCAAAGACACCTCCAACTATTTTGTCCATATGAGGGAAAGGCAGCAATTAATTAACTCTATTTTCTTCCCTTTTCTTTTCTCAGGATTAGCCAGCTGAAATGCTTACAGACAGCACTACATCTCCTCCCTCAAGGCTGGCTGAGGCAGTGGAGAGAGATGCACTCACATAATTTCGCATCAGAAGACTGCCTTCAGCAGAAGGATGTGGCTGGAATATCCCCCATCAGTGGAAGGCCTGAATTCAGGGGGAATCCTTGTAAAGAAAATGGCCAGCAAACCTTGAATTCAGGGATGTAACATAACACACCTGATTTTATCTTCTAAAACTTCTAACCTTTATGAAGATTTCAGGAAAATTTCCTACCAGTATTCTATTCACACATTAGGATAGAATAGGCAGGACATATAACTACTAAAGGAGAAAGTGGAATGTAAAATGAATATGGTTTTAAAAATTATTTTAAAAGCAACAAATAGATTTCATAGTTTTAATATAGGAAATGCACTGTAGGAGCAACACCTTACAGGCTAAAAACAAACTAAGAGGTAGTATGATAGTTATCTGAGTCACACATTTATGATCTTACACGGCGCAGAAACAGTAACTAGGATGGAAGTGTGGCAACTTAATACAACTAAGAAGAAATACCTTAATAATTAAGACATTAAATGATTTTATTTGCAGTCTCTCACAAATAGTGCCATCAAATTTATCTCTTGTTTTTCCTAAGTAACTTAACATTTATAATCCCTTTAACCTGAATCAGTCCGTATCCATAGAGATTAAAGGGGAAAAAAAAGGAACAATATGGAAACATATTAAAGATTCCATTCAGCTTTCCCTGAAGGCTTCCAAGCAGTTTCAATTATAGCTGTGTCAAACTTAACACTCTAATGGTCCCTTTACACGTTGTTTCATATATTTATACTCCATGAAATTACTGGTAGAAAATAAGGACCAAAGTAAAAAGTTCCTGGCAAAGCATAACTGAAGGCAAGCTTTAGATAAATTATACATCAACTACAATTCTTTTCTTGTAGCTATTACTGATACAAGATGTTCATGTGTCTAAATAAAATCCTCTCATTGGTGCCATTTTCCAAGTTGTACAGGTGCTCCAGAGTGTCACCAGATAAAAGACAGAAGTTGTGGGAACATCAGTTGTGCTTTAATTCTCCTACTGAAAGGGTTGGTGGTTTTTTTTTTTTTATTTACTAAAGGCCTTTCATTTTTAGGTACCTCAGTATTTATAAGGATTGCATATGGCCCCAGCTCAAATCCATACACTTTTTCAGCTAAATCCATACACTTTTCCTAGTGTTTGGTTTTGGCCTTTCAGAGATGGTGCCTAACTAATAACAAAGGGTATCTGGTAGAGGCTTTATATCCAGAACACAAGGTAAATCACTTCCAAAACCTACTGGAAGGCACTTGGGAGATGACAGGGAAAGAATTTAATTGTATTGTAAAGGGCTCTGTGGAAAATCCATAGGCTAAGAGCAAGCTTAATTAGCAGGAATATGTGGTGACTTTGGTCTGAGCAGCTACTAGAATTACAACAATATATGCACAGTTAACTGTTCTATATTTACACAGGTCAAGTAAATAATGTACTGACTTGGTGCTGACTTCATTAATGTTTGAATAAAAGTTTAAAATGTTTGGGGTTCATAGGTCAGAGCAATTAGAAACACAGTATTTGGTGCAGGTTTATAGGGTGCTTAAGTTCAGTGAGAGACACCTCAAAAGGTGGATGCTGTGAAAACATCATAGAAAATATTTTACTATGAGATACTTACTTTTATCAGCACAATAATATGCCTTGCTCACTATTTAAAAATAGGGGGGAAAAAAAGTCTGGTTTCATGTCAAATTATGATCCAGTTCTTGTCAACAAATTAGCAATTAGGCCAGAGAAGCATATTGATATTCACATTTTGTGGAACTAAAATGCACTATATTTATCAGCTTCAGTGCTTTAAAATAAATATTGACAAGAAAAGATGGGGAAAATTTATTTGTTATCCCATCTGCCACTCAAAATGTCAAGTCTGAGCAATACCATTTTTCAGTCTTTCCTGATATGTGATCATCAGATATTGTTTATCATTACTTTGTAATGGCATTACGAAAGAATACTCAAAACTACAAAGGTCAGGTTGCTCCTTCTGGTTTGTCAGGCTGTATAATCCTCTTTCAGAGGACTTAGATTTTAGGAGAGATGTGGATGACAGCACTTTTAAGAGAATTGAAAACCATTTCTGACATTGAAAAGCTTTTGGAGAAAACAAAATTTATTGATCATTGGACAACGAAGGAAGTCACGTTATAAAAACTATTAAGGATTTATATAGTGGTGCATTTGTCATCATGTGCTCCTCAGGGCTAGCAAGGATGAATATGGCTAAAGGGACCCCTTATGCACATTATCAGAAGGGCTGAATTCAATGTAAACAGTGCCTATCAATTTCCCTGCTTTGAGAAATGGCCCTTTTACACTCCCATGGGGACATAATTTTGCAGTAGTTCAAATGATATCTAATGGTGGTTTGGAGTCCAAGGTTAAAGTTTCAGTCCCATAATAATGACTGCACGTGACCCATTAAATGATTGGGATGTGATTAAAGTCCATACATGGTGGGATAATGTTATAGAGATATATAGAGTTGGTCCTTGGACTAATTAAAGGGTGATATCTCACTTTTTTCTGTATGAACAAAAGTGAGCCCTTTGGAGGCAGGAACTGCAAAGAAAACTGGTTTGCATTTACTTTCAAACTACATCATTTGGGAGAATATTTCTGAAAAACTACCTACATGTGTGGCATCTGATATAAAGCTTAACTGAGTAGCTGGACCCAAGAATATTCTTCTCTTGAGATTTGAACAGTATCAGATTGGAATAAGAAAATTCTGTGCTTGAGTGATTTTAATTTTTTTAACTAAATTTTATTTCTTAGAAACAGTTTACAGCTTGGAGCTGTATGGACAGATGCCACTGAGTTGGAAAGGTTGTCTATAACTGTCTCACAAATTCAGGATATGGGTATTGATTACACAACTCTAAGTTGTCCATATTGATGGATTTTGGGGGTAAATACAACGGGAAAACAGCATAACAAGAGCCAGTTATTGCTAGCAGCATATATATTTAATGACAAAAGAGTATGACTTCTGCAGGCTCAACCCCACATACTCATTTGCAGATGTTAATGAGGTGGAAAATTAAAAAAGACAACAGTTTGTGGTATTTGCTAATTCCAACCACTAAAATAACTAATTTTACATGCCTAGATCTAAAATTTTCTTAGCCAGAGATCACCATGCTCCAGATTTAAATCACAGAAAATGTGGAAGTGCAAATTATTGAAATTTGTTTTCACTTGGGGCTGTTTGGCTCATCTGTGAAGATGTACAAGTTAATTATTTTTATTCTATTAGAGCAATATCACTAATGAGATGTGAGCAGAAGGGAGAAGAAACATGCAGCTGAAGTTATTGTCAGAGTCTCTGCTGGTAGTGCTATTTCATATGCTCCTGAGAATAGAATAACAAGTACATCCATATAATTTAAGAAGTCAAATTACATTTTTTCTCAGCTCACTTCACATAACAAATAACATGTTCTCTATAAAGTCCAAAACTACACGTCAAAAAAAAAGCAACGGGCTTGTGTTGAATAAATTCCTGCAACAAAGGAAATTAGATATTAACAAAAAAGAAAAAGGGATGTTTCTATCTGAGTACTACAAAGACTTCTCAAATAATTTTTAGAATTCGGACCTTGGCTGAGCAGTCATTGGCTCAACCAATGAGACAGAGACATACATTTTCTCACCTTTTCTTTCCTCAGATGGGTCTCAGAGCCTAATAAACCCTTATTTTCATCTCCTGGGCAGTAGCAGAACCAGTCCTTCCCACCATTCTCAGAAGCGTGCAGTGCTGGGAGATCCCTTAGTGCCACAGCTCCTGCATTCCAGTCTGGAGCACAACACAAAACCCAGCAAAGCCAAGGACAGGATTTTTACCAATTTGCATGGGCTCAGCTGCTTCCTGACTTGATTTGAAAGATTTATGGTTGCTTCTGACCCCTGGCAATAGCCTCGTCTTTGTTGGTGACTGACACATGACAAAAGAAAATTTTGTTCTCTTTAATTTGCATGTTTGCTTCCAAATGTGTACACAGGCCTGTGTTTGAACACAGTTCCTGCTGATTTAGACACTGAGAGCAGAATTGAAGGGACTGAAATGGTTAAAAAATATTGCATTCACCCTTCAAATATATCCTTAATTATTTTTTCTTTTAAAACCCTGAAAGATAAAGACTGAAAAAGCGCATGTGACATTTTTCATTGACTTTGTAGTTTTTCCAAGTCCTGCTGATATGGTATAACTTTAATGACACAGTTACTATTTTTTGCCTTCCAAGCAATCATGATCTCAATGGAAGTGACAGGAAGAGATGCTCCCACTGAAACTGTGTCTCAGGAGATAGAGCTTTATTGGAAGAAATTCAATACACTTTTGACACAATGAAAACACTATTAACAGTAACTAAAATATATTCATAAAAGCATTTTCTTTTCAATAGCAAAATCCTTGGTATTTATGCTGTTAAAGAAAGAAAGGATCTCTGTGGAGCTTTGCAGTGACACTGTGCTCCCCTCCCTGAAGCCCTGCAGATGCAATGTGACTCTGTGGCACAGCTTTTCTCTTCTCAGAAAGTTTGGTCTCAGTGGAAGTGACACTAAGATGCTCCCACTGAAATTATGTCTTTGGGAATAGAAATTTCATGATTGATTTACCTATGGCACAGTGAAAACACTAGTAAGAGTAAACTCAGGCATATTCACAGTAGTGGCTACTTTTCAAATGCAAAATCCTCAATAGCTGAGACTTCAAAGGACAGCAAACACCACAGCTGGAGCAGAGACTTAATGCATTTTGCAAAGCTGAGGGCAAACAAACAGATCTACCATCAGTAAGCCTGTATTATAATTTGAAGAGACAGTTAATAAAGATTCTCAAATTCAACACAGCAAAACAAAAATTTTCATTCCATGATCAGTCTCTGTACCTAAACTCGGTGGCAGAAAAGTTCTCCTTAAACTGCTTCTTATAAAAAGACAGTGTTTCTCCTCCAATTACAAAAAATTAGATGACCAAAGTGACTTCAAAACCTGAGATATGAGATGGCTGCAGGGGAAAAAACACAATCAACAGTCACCAAGTCTACCATCAAGCTCACACTCTGTGGCCTTAACCTGCTAAAGATTACTTCATGAAACTTCCCCTGACAGGGAGGACAAGATGGGCCGTGTCAAGCATTTCTCTGTGTCCTGACCACAGAAGCTACAGCCACACTGTGATTATGGATCTGCTTCCTGCATGTGAAGGGTTTGAAAATTGTAGCAGCAACCAGCTAATGATCTTCACTGCATGGGCATTAATGGATATTCCTGCTGCAAACTCTTGACAGTAAATGAGATTCCTGGGAAAGAAAAAAGAAAAACAGGCAAAAAACCCCCACCAAAAACAAAGAGAAAACCAGCACACACCCCAAGAAACTGGAACTGTCAAACAGCCATTTTCTCCCCTAACAGATCTAAAAAATGTAGACTCATTTAATCAAACTTAAGCACCAGTTTGGACTGCTCAAAACAATACTTGGAGTGGGAATAATGTCAATTTTAATCAGAAATTTTACAATTAAAAGGCAACTTCCAATTAAAGGTTAATTTTAATCTGAAGTATTATAATTAAAAGACAACTTCCAATTCCAAATTAAATTGGAATTATTAGGCAAACTTCCATTGTTATTGGAAATGAGAACCTTCTGTTCTCATTTTTTGACATCTGGCTGTGTTGAAGACTTAGAAGCTCACCTTTCTTGTAAAAAAGGAAATTTTTCTTTAGCACCAGCCTCTGATCAAAGCTGCCTGATTTTGTTATACAATTTTCCCTCAGTGATTCCATTTTTTCTGTGGCAGTATGTTTTACAAGAACGAGCAATGGAACCAAAATGAAATGCTGCATGTTACAAATATTTTACTTTTTAAAAAATTATGAATAGAACCAATCTTACTGCAGTAACAATAATAAAACAAAAGTACTATGAATGGAGAACCTGTAAATACTGTCATTGTTGACACACAAAAGATGACTCAGAAAATGAAGTCTTAATCTCCTCAAATAAATGGGATCTTAGCAGCTGACTTTTATGTGCATGGTACTTCATGCAAAGAGCAATAAATGTGTATTTTGTTGAGAGTGTGAGAATGACAGCAGTAAAAAATGTTCTCAGTGGCATCTCTTCAGGGCAGTTACAACCCAAGCTGAAAGAGCAAGAAAATGAACCACCAACAAGTCTGTAGGAATTGTTACCATTCTGCTATCTTCTATGTTAATTGAAGAGGATTAGAGTTTTCATATGTTCTAATCTACGATAATTCATTCACACTGTTTGTTTTCAATTAAACAAATCTAAAGAGAAGAAAGAGAGAGAGAGGGGAGAAGAACGTTTGAGGTGCCAATCAAGAACAGCAATAAAATGCCTTTTTTTAACCCTTTTGCATCCACTTAGATGCAGATCTGAGAGGAACAGACATGATGCCACACAAGGCCTTTATGATCCTCTAAACTCTGAGGCCAAAACACTCTGGGGTACTGGTGGATGTTGGCACCCAAGCCCTGTGCCCTCAGCCCGAGTGCCCACGGTGCCAGCGAGTGCTGCTGTGCTGTTCCTGTTAACAAGGAACTCACTGCACTCACTCCTGGCCCGCCACATCCTCTCCCTGCTTCTGACATGTTGATTTCTAGGATGATAAGCACAATCTTCATATTTGTCCATGTGTAAAATTCCTCAGGATCACGTTTTCCAAGAGGCCTCAGACTGATTGCTAACATTTCAGCAGCAGCTCTCGTCTGAAGCTCCACTCACACAAAATTCCTTCTGTATTTGTACAGATCGAGAGATCTTGCATCAATCAAGCAGCAGAGCCCTCTGAACCGTGTGCTCTGGCAGCACCAGTTGTTTGAAGTTCACAAAGGAGCTATGTCATGTCCTTTGCTGTTGAGCACTGCCTGGGAATTTATTGTCCTCTACTTTTTCATGCAAAAGCTTGATAGTGAAACCATCAGTACAGAGTGCTGAAAAGACAGATTGCAGCAGCACTGGAACAAAGATGACTTTGTTTTTGTGTTTCTCTTTCCTCACCTTCCAATTCTATTCCAACTTTTCTGCTTATTTTCTTTACAATATTTTATTTTTTTTTTACATTTAGTAAAATGCACTTTTACATTTACATTTTAAAGTTTGTGTACTCTCCAATTATTTATTTTATGAATAAAACACAGTCTTTGGAAGAATCGCTAATGAACAGGTTTTTGGTAATAATTTTCAATGTTTTACCTTGCTCTTACTTTATGTTAAAAATACACTTGTACAAAACAGGAATCTGGATTTCCAAAATAAAATATATCTGTATTTTGGCAGAAAAAAAAAGAAAGAAGAAGCCACAAATAAATGTTTCTTGTATTGCTCTGGAGAAGTGTCAGTTTGAAGCTCAGATAATGATACAGTCACTAAATACCTTGTCTGCTGGTCATCAAACAAAAATCTCAAGATGCCTCTTTGGATTCAGGCCAAAATCATGTGTTCAGAAAGCAAAAAAAGTGTAGTGTTTTGTGCTTCAAGTACCAGATAAGTTGTACTGTACAAATGCTGGGCTCCCTTCCAAGCCTCCACAGGCTGCAAAACAGAATTGCAAGCAAGAAATTGTCCCATGGTAAGGCTTCTCTTCCAGTGTGCACCTAAATATATCCTCATGTTTATCCAGCTCTAGATTTAAACTTCTTTTATACCATGATTTTTAACCAGTTATTAAAAAAAATAATAATCATAAAATGTGCTATTTTACAAGCTGGACTAAGAGGAACAGCCTTCCAATTCATTCATTCATTCCCATTCACAAACACCTTTGTACTAAGAGGGAGTGTGGTCTCCCAAGGGACGGCTCAGTGTTGTCCCAAGGCAATTCTTGGTCCCCCTTGGGCATAACCAGACCAATCCATTTAATGTTAAGTACCTGTTGAACCTAAGCAGGTACAGGATGGTCCTTATGTCCTTCAGTCTCTAAATAAAACAGGAACCAGAGCAGAGCAGGGAGAGCGAGTTCCTGAAGAGGCCTCATTTGGGGCTGGCTTTTGTCCCTCCTGTGCCAGGGGGCTCAGACTGCAGCAGGACATTGTTGGAGCCTTCCCCAGCCAGTCCCAGAGTTAGTGCATGAAGGGCTTGATCCCAAATGAGACTCTGAAAAACAACCATGGCCAGCCTTCTTTAAAACATTAGGTACCTTTGTCTCACAGTGGCACATAATGAAATGAACAGCAATGAAAACTGCATATAAATTCATAGCAAATTCACAAAGTCCAATTCTCTTATTTAATTATATCAGCAAATATTGGATCCACGTTTAATTTGCAATTACGTTGTTTTACCAATGGGTACACTCTCCCAAGAGGTGACATTCCCTGATAAGGTTGAACAAGATGTGAATTGGAGTGGTGCTGTTTCCTGTTGTATACAATATTCCCTAGTCCCACTACACATCAGTGACATTTCACAGACAGGTTTTACAGCACAGTGTCTGAACAAACAGAGGTGTTTGCACAATAAGCTCTGTTTGTGATGGGATCTGCATGTATTGCTTTGGTAACATCAATGAGGACAACTTCCACGAGTAATATATTATAGTAAATCCACAGAAAGCCTAAAAAGTCACGTATAAGCAGCCCTGATTCAGCACTACTTAAAACAGAAATAGAATACCAATTAGTGCAGCAGAGAGATGCAACACAACCAATGCTTGAATCAAAAATATCACTGAAAAACTCCCATTTCTTCACTTTATAAAACACTCTTGTTTCCACCATCCACTTCCCCCCTCCTTCAGCGTTCATAAAATAGTGAATTGACACAGAAGAGAGAAGCTTTAGTTGACTGTAAGGACAAAAAAAGCTTTACAAATACAAAAAAGCATTTAGATCTTTCACAAATGGTCACAAGTTATAGTAGATGCAAAGGAAATCATCAGTAATGAAGCAGACAAAATGTAATGAAGCAATAGTTTTAAGTCATTAGACCCAAGAAAGACCAAATCTTGATTTTTACACTCAGTGTAACAGACAAAATTTCTTTGCCACAGGCTGGAGTTTTTGGTAATGCTACAAAGTGGCTCTGAGTGTCAGAAACTGTTATTAAACACAGAACACCTCATTCTACATGGCATTCAGCATTTTTTAAAAAAATTTAAATATAGTCTTACATATTTTCTGTACTGAGGCATCAGCAGAGTTGTAATAAAATCAGTGGAACTGATAGACAAGTAAGGAATTATTTGCTCGTCACGCTCAGAAGTGTCAGAAAATGGCTGAGAAACAATCCATGCTAAATAAAGGCATTTCTTTCCCAAAGTCTTTAGCATGGTTTGGAAAAATCTTTGTTCATACTTACTAATAGAGAAGAAAGTCATAAAGGCCTGGCAGAAACAAATTGAAAAGTATTTGGCTTCTCTCCTCTGCCTTTCATGCCAGCCACTTGCACCATCTACAAGGTTGTCTCTATAAAATTTCCAGCTATTTTTGCTACCAGCAGAGATGCACAGCATGAAGCTTATCCACATCAAACAGCCTCCTCCAGAGCTTACCAGTCAGTCATTTTAATGTGTTTCTGTCTTTCTAATCAGCCTGGTCAATCTCTGGGTTTTTGCAACTCACATGTATAGCTACACATTATACTGCTGGTGGTTTATTGAATTTATGAAATTTCTTTACCCTGGTGGACCAGCCAATGAGTTTTCTACTGATAATTTAACTGTGGTAAGTAAGCTTCATCCATCATTTCCTTGTTTATCTCTGGAAGTGAAAGCAATAGTCACAGAGTCTTTGAAAAAAAGGTTTGTGACCTGACCCCGTGCCTTCAATGAAAACTAATAATGAATTGATAATAACAGGATTTTTCTTAGGAGTATGAGACCTGTCAGAGCATGGGCTGGAAAGTTCGTTCCATTAAATTGCTTGGCAATGATGCAATGTTGGTTGACCTGATTGTTCCTCCTTCAGGAGTTATAAATCAACAGCACGTGGCCAGATTCATGAAAAAAGTTAAAATCTCTTTCATGAAATACTATTCAAAGGATTTTTGTTATATGTTTTCATACACCATTTAATAATTTTATTTATATTAATTCTTATTATCAAACAATGAAGAATTACCATTGCATATTCTTTGTATTACAGTCTGTACAACTGCATAATGAAAAGATAGATCTAGAAGAAGCAAAAAGGTAGATCTAGAAAGAAACAAATTGTTGTGTCCATCCTCCACAGAAAACAATATCCAGATACAAACAGATGCTATTTTACCCGATTGAAAAAAAAAAAATTTTTTTTCTTCTGACATTTTTCATGATTAGATTTCAACGGGCATATTGAGTTTCTATTTTACATACAGATAAATGTTCACCTCTTTGCCAGCAATGAAAAATATCTCCAAAATAATACAAAATGAATCCTCAGTGGTACCTTCATGAATCACATGAAACTGTGTGCACAGAACAATATTTTCTGGGATGTCAGAATCTCACTTTGAATGCAAGACACTGAAGCAGACTCTGTCTCACTCCAGCATGAGACTGATCCTTCAGAAGGACCTCAGCCCTAAACAAGGCAGGCACCAAGGAGTTGTCTTTGTGCTCTCTCTGTACAACCAAAAAAAGTGAAACTTTTAGCTTGAAAAGCCTCAAACAAAGCCAGAGTCACGATAATATTTTGTAATCTTTTGCACAGTAATTCACTGAAGGATCTATAAAACAGTTGCTCATGAGAGACAAGGAACAAATGGTAAATGGAACTGAGGTACTTTCAGGGGGCAGTGCCAACACAACCTCCCTGTCTGGGTGACTGACCTTTCCAGACTTCGTGTTGCGGGTTAATCGTAAAACCTGGAAGTACAGGAATGTAGAATTTGGACAGTGCTTTGACTCCAGACCTTCCTAGTACTGCAGGTGTTTATGATCCTGATTTAGAGCCAACACAATTTATATACTTTGCCTTGAGATCAGACTTGTTGATTTAACCACCATGTTACTGTTACTGAACTGGTCCAGAAGTGATTGATTCCTATAATTTCCTCTATGATATATATATTTGTTCATCAATAAGTTATACAGAGCTTTGTCTGAGTCAGATATTTTCCTTTCTCTTTAGACAGTTTCTCTCTCCTTCTTGGTGTTTCTCCTGTTCATTCCTATCCTTTTACATTGTTTAATTAATTTTAAATAAATAAAGGTGTTTTAATTAAAGCCCATTAAGAAGAGCAAATATCTCCTATCTCATCTCTCCTTTTTTATTGTGTTAAACTAAACAAAGCTTTGCTAGTCCCACAGTACTTTTACCACTTTTCAAACCTGTAGTTGTTTTTCTGAATGTTAATTTTCCTTCATTTTGTAGGACCAGAATCTAAACTTCTGCAGATCAAAAAAGACCATTACTTACACAACAGTACCACTGCTCTTGTGTATCCACACTTGTCAGAAGTCAGAGTCCACAGCTGTGGGAGCTCCACTCAGCACAACTGAGTGTGGAACAAGGTGCATTTTACTGCAGCAACATTTACCCTGCTGAGCATTAGGAAAAAGGAAGCTGGAAGTGGAAAGAGTGAGACCTGCAATTTGATCACTGCATGGGGAGAAGATCTTACAAAGCAGGAGAAAACTATTTATGTTCAAGTAAATGTTTCAAACAAAAGGTGCAACCATTTCCTCAAAAAAAAAAGTCGAGAAATCTTTTATCCTTTGGTTCTCCTTGCTCTGCAATCACTTTCTCCTTCCATCTGCAGTGTGACAAATATGCACGAGCACAAGTGTAAGTGCTTGCATTTGTCATTGTCTGTGGGCTTTCAGAAAATGTTTTTGGATCTTTGTGTAAAGGCAAGGCACTGTTTAGTGCTGAGCATTCTGCTGCATTATTTGCATGCTGGATTTTATTCAAAATCACATTTTGTATTTTCCAGCCTTTCTTTTCCAGCATAGCTAGCAATTTCAATTTTTTGTTTTACAAAGTCCACTGAGTCATTATATCATCTTTCAGCCAAAACTTCTGTACTCTCCTACTTTAAACAATCTTGTTTCTCCTAAGCCAGGCTTTGGAGCAGTCTTTTAGTTATTTTGGGTGCTCTGATCCCTGATACAACCTGTCCTCAAATTCCATGAGTCTCAAAGACATTAATCCAAGCTCACTAACTGCTCTGGATTTTATTCTGACAATGCAGCATTCTTTAAGTCTCCAAAGTACAGCCTGACTTGTTTTGTTCACTTTCTGTAAATGGAAAAAAAAAAAAATCTAAGGTGTAACTGAGCTCAATATTTTAAAACAATACCTTTAAAACAATACCTAAGACTTGTTCTTTTTGGCTAAATCTACTTATTTGAACCCTTTCAAATTATCTGCAGCACCTAGAATTACAATGAATTTTAAATCTCCCTTCTTTTTGGTAACATCTTTGCTAATGGTTTGGGTTCTTTTTACTATTTTTTTTTTCTTCCTGCAATTGTTTCATTTCAAGTGCTATGATTAAAAATAATCAGATGAGAGGAGTTTTGACACAAGTTGGCGGGCACTGCTTTACAGTACAGCTGCTGTGCTGGACCTTAGGGGAAGCTTGAGAGAGGAGGAGGATGTGGCACAGGCTCAGTTCAGGGTCCCTGCCCCACAGTTCCAGTCCTCCAGCCCCACTGTCTGCTCCAAGGCAGCTCAGGGAGGGGCTCTGCCCCTTCCCACACACCTCCCACCACTCTGTACATGGTCCTAATGGAAAATGTCCGTACTTCTGGAACAGTCCTGACTCCTGTGCTGTGTGGCTATGTGCAGCACAGAGGGTCAGGGAACACAGAAGGGTACATGGAAGATATTTAGAGGCCATTTACTGTCTGCTAGAATGAAAAAACTCTGGAAATAGGAGGCCAGATGATGGCCATCATAGTACACAATTGCTTTTTCTATAGAGCCCAATGAAAATAAACATTTCCAGAAAAAAATAAAATCATTTTCTTAGGTTCCCTGCAAAGCCACAGCAGCAAGACATTCCACATATCAATGCACAAAGTATCCCACTGAGTCAGTTTCTCTGCTAGAAAAATTCAGCACAAATGACACCATTGTGGATATGTATCTCTGCTGAAGGAATCTCCAGGTGTTCTCAACACCTGCCCAGGCTGCACCCTCTGAAGCCATGACAGTTACCATGGCAGCCACAAAGAGAGATGTTGCAGGACCCAGAAAGGTAACTTGAAATACCTGAAGAATGTCATTTAGCACACAACAGTAGTCTCCTTCAGAATTCAGCCAGGATTTCTCCACTTCAGCCTATTTTTTATTCTTTTTACAGACCTTGTACTGGAAGAAAACATTTTGTCTATTTTGTTGGATTACTTTGAATACTTTTTTCCTTGTCCAGAAGATTCTCAGTACCAATTTAAAGGTAAGCAAAACCTTTGCCCTTGAAGTCATAGATCACAAGCTTTCTCTGTGTCTCTGTCACACCTATCTCCTCAAACACTACAGGTTTTGAATTGCATTCTGCCAAGTGCCAAGACATAAAGTTTCTATCTTGTCCACAATGTGTATTTGTGAAACTCTGGCACTGCTCTAATCTCAAATGTCCCTTCCTGCACTAATCCTGTTTGCTGTCTCCTGTCTTGCAAGTCTCCTTACACATGAGGTTCAGGAGGGCCAGCTGAGCACAGCTGGCACAGGAGAGAGGTGATGAATAAGTGCTGAAATAAGCTCTGAGAACCAGCAGCTGGGGGATTTGAAGCTGCTGGAGACCCCTGTGACACAATAATGTGCATTTTATCAGATGAGCATCCTGAAATGAGGAAGGAAGGACAGAAGCAGCGCAGAAAACTTTATGCTGGAAGTCAAGAGATCAAGGCTTTATTGGTTCTTCTTCCCATATATTGTGTTTAGATGTGGTTCCAACTCCTCACCAGTTGTTCTTGTTTGTATCAGTTACAAAGGTTTTAATGATCACCATTTGTTTGTGCAATGCACAGATCATACAGACAGGCCTTGACAGCTTTGGGGAAATCTGTGTGACTGCAATTCAAACACAGAAGTGCACACCTCAAAATGGCATTTCAGCAATCTGTCCCTGTTGCATTTTCTCCCAAACTATGAAGGGAGATGATGGTGTAGGGATACTGAACATTTTTGAATGATAGAATCCAACCTCACTGATATCCAGCAAATGTTGAGCAGGCACAGACACATTCAAATGTGTGGCCTGTTATGCATCCCTGTTTCTGATGAAGGATTTGCGTTACTTAAGTTGAATGCATCTTATTGCAGCACTGTTAATCATTCTGGTATTTTCCAGACTGTTTAAATTTCACATCCTGCTTTGTAGTTAGGTATGAAAAACTGTTCAGAACTGCTCATGTGATTTAGGAGATGAAAACCAATAACATGCAGCTCCATGACTTGCCAGAGCCACACTGGTATCCTTGCACTACCCTGCACTGACAGAGGAGGATGTCATCTTCCATCTGGGAACATCACATGTAGTGCTGGGCTGTGGAGAAAGCTCTTTTCTAAATCACTTAAGTGCTTTTTAATTTCCTGGCAGCAGTGTTTGATAAATTTTCTGGGTTACAGCTAATTTCATTTCAAGCAAATGCAAGCAATGACTATTTCAAATAATATGAAAAAAGATTAATTATCACTGAGGGAAAATGATGTGAAAAATAAGCAACAGTAATGGAAGAAAACATAAGCATATATGCTTGGCTAAGATGTATATGCTTTAACTGAAATGCATAGTCAACATTCCGGAAAGTCATTCTTTTTTCCTTTAAAAAAAAAAAAGCAAAGCAAAATACATGGGGAATATTCCTTTTTTTCTTATGGAACACTGTATAGATTGTCAATAGTTAAATCTTAGGCACAAACAATCCTAGGTAAAACTAAAACAACACCTAACAAGCAGAATCTCCCAGGAGCAGGGAGCAAGTGTGTTGGAGAAGTGGTGAGGAGAGCAGAGGAGAAAACACGAGTCCTATGCAAGTCAATTCTTTCTACAAAAATAGAAGCAGCAGAAGGAACAAATTAGCAAGGTTTTTTTAGATACAACACAGAGCAGTTAAAAAGAAGTATGATGTAATTGGGGTCATGGAGACTTGGCTTATGCTGGAGACTGGCTAAGATACCAAACTGAAAAATAAAAGGAGACTCATAAAAATTGAAAGCAAATGCTGGGAAAGGGGAGATTCAATACCTAAACTTCATATTGCAGATTTGATAAGGAACAGAGAACACATTATCATTCTAATTAGAGAGGTGTGGAAGTGAAAGAGAAGTATTAGATGTTGGGATACCATAAGAACCCCATGTCCTAAAAGGCAAAATATGCCATATGGTCCCATATACTCAATCATGGTGAAACTTCTCTGCAGCTTGCCTGGGAACACCAACAGGCTGTTTGGCCTAGTGGGAATGGAGATATGAACAAGAGAGAGAAGGAAGTTGGCTGAGATATTACAGCCAATGCTCCTTTGTGATCAGACACCCTGGAACAAGCTGTTTGTATTTGGGGATTTTTTTTTCATTTCTGTTGAATTCCATATGGTTTTTAGGACCCGATACAGAGGATGTTTTAAAATGTCTCCTCCTTCAAGATATTCATAGAGAAAATTATTAAGTCATTTCTGCAACGATGATAAGAAGAGAGCAAAAAGGTGTGGGTGAGGAGGTGTTGCCAACTCCAGCAACTGCTGAAGGAAACACAAGTAGTGGGACAGCCAATCTCTGACAGACTGTTCATCCAGCATGATGCAAAGAGCCTGCCTCTGGCAGGAGTTATGAACAGCAGAATCTGGCAACAGTCTTCTGCTTGCAATACAAATCTGAGTTCATGGCTTCAGAAAAGACAGAAATTCCTAAAGGCTGACATTCCAGGTATAGTGAAATTGAAAAATATCACTACTGTGATGTGCTGAACACAGGTAGAAATGCAAGGGTGAGGAGAGTGAATTTCGGAAAACCTTTTCAAAGGCTCACTCTAAAAACTGCTCTGAACCTCTGAACTTCTGTATCTTCTGAGCCAAATAATTCTAACACCTGCATAAAGATCCAAATGTCATCTTTTCATGAACTGCTTGAAATTCTCACACACTCCTTCCACTCTACTCTCAGAAACACTTTCCTTCCATCTTTACTATTAGTTACAGCAGATTCATCAGTTCCCAGCCTCAGACAGAACATCATTAATCAACAACTAAATATGATATAATAAGCTACCCACAGTGTCTCTACATCTTCCTTTAGTGTCCCTGTGTTAAAATCTTTATTAAATATTTATGAAGATTCTTGAAATTGCTCCTGCAATAAGGCTTTTCCAAAGGAAACACAGAGCTGATAATGTGTTTCAGTTCAAGTATTTACAAGTGTCTCCTGCTTCCATTGTTGGGAATCAGTTAAATAACTACAATCTGTGCCACACCTTACCTCATGCAAGCTATGGCTAATTCCAGCAAAGTAACTGAGCATGCAGCCTGGTATAATCCTTTCAATTAATTAAATATAAAGGGTAATTTATATCAGAGAGGTAATTAATAAGAAAAAAATACAAAACAAAACAAGCCTCAGGTAAAACTCTGCAGACAATTTTACTCTTTCCTTCAGACTCATGCCATATTTTTGTCCCCTTTCATTGAGCTTTGTCCTGCTTTGCTGAGCAGATATGAAGACTTTAGACTGGGGTTTATAAAGCTACTTTCAAAACACGAACATTGAGCTTTTTCCAATTCAGTCAATTATACTTAAAATTGACCTTCTGGTCATTTCTTCAAAGGTGTCCTCCTGGCTTCAACCTCACAAGGCTCTAGGCCTTCAAGTGCACTTGTCCCCACACTTCTAAGGATCTCCAGAGCACTTTATCCTATTCCCATCCTTTTCATTCTTTAAATTTTTATATTTATAGCTATGTTTAACTATGAATAGTCTAGTAAACACCTTGAAATCCCTTGCCTTTATTTAATGTTAATCAAAGATATGATCAGAATAAGTTACAATAGTTAAAATGAGTAAGAGAACCTTAGGCACCAAAACAGTTTAAATAAATTGACACAGCACTCAGAAATATGCTAGAGTGATGAATTATTTCTAATCCATTAATATTGCAAACTCCTTTTACCATTTCAAGGCTATTTTTATGTGGATCCAGGGCTTATACTCTAATGTTATTTATTTGAAATAGCAAATAGAGGCAAACACTCAGCTAGTGAACCTTTATGCTTTCTTAAGATTCCATTTCTCCACTCTGTCTGCCTGGGCTCTTTAAAGTGCAATATTTTATTATACAATATTTATATTCTATCAGCCAGCTACTTGGCACACACAAGCCCTCACACTTACTGACACAACTGAGAGGTGACATTCTGTAACCACTGAAGTACTGGGTACATATTTTGAGGTATTATTATGCCATTCTTGATTGCATGATTCAGCACTATTTAAAGCCTGAGTATTGAACAATAGCTGGCTATAATTTTTCAAATATTTATGAAAGAAAAATATTAGTCTGATAAAAGTGCACAGAATTTCAGACCTTCACATATGGAAAAACTTGGCTTATTTGGTCTGCTGGAAGGGGGTTAACTGCCATGTCTATAGGGAATGGGGATGGTGGGGAGAGAAGGAAAGACAAACACTAAGAAAATGGGAATAGGGAGTGTGATGAAGTTCTTAGCTCCTCTAAAAGGGAGAAATCACCATTTCTAGAATTCAGAAATGTTAAGCATGATGTAAACATGGAAAATCATGATGTGCCATAAGAGCAGTATCTCTACAGAGTTCAAGACTTTTATTATCTGGTTGGTTCAAGACTTTTATTATCTGGTTGGAGTTACAGTGCTTGTATCATCTTTTGACAGTGTATTATAGCTCTCCCTCTGGGGCTGAGGGCTCCTGGTTTATCTTTTTATTCCCATTTGCTTGCTTTCACTGGCATACTATTGATCCTCCCTAAATGTGTGTTCAGTGTCTGTGAGATCTACTATGCAGGACAGTCAGCGAGAGACTAGTTTTGTTCAGATGCTCAGAAATGTAAATGGAATAATATGTGTTTATTCAAATTCTTAGCATTGTATGCCCTTTTACTAACACTTTATTTATTCAATAGGCTCAGGGATTAATATAGCATGAGTAAAAGGCTTTTGGAATAATAACTGATGCTCCCAAATGACTATTCTACACAAACTGTATATTTTAATTTGATCTCATTTTAGGTTTGGAAATTAGGGAGCAAGACGTTTTAAAATGTTGCATGTCTGCCAAATTTCCTTTCCTGCAGTAAATGGTGGCCATCTGAGAACTAATTTGAAAGATAAAAGTCTGAAGTTCTTACATTCTGGAAATCAGCAGCTGTACAGGAAAGAAACCAATTACTGTTCTAACAGAGGGAAAGACAAGATTCAGCCATATACACTTCTCATTGGCAGCTGCATGTTAACTGCAGAAAGTGCTGTTTCCTGCCAGTGTGATCATCTCACGAGACTTGGGGAGGAACTGGGAGTAATGCAGTCAGAAGAGTGGGCTTCAGACACAAAGGACATAAATCCATAGGGATAAATCCTCATTCATTTCCCTGATCATAACGATATGTTCTCTTTCTTACCAACTTCTTTTTGCATTATAATTGCAATTTTATATATGTGTATACATTTACTACACACACAAATGAGTAGTAAAAATAGCAATTTACTGCAACATTAAGAGGTGCATATTTTACCTCTTTTTTTCCTTCCTTGCTCTTCACCAAACTCAACTTGCACATGTAGAGCCCCACACCCCACCTCATTTACTAATGAGATGTTGAACCTATTCAGTGAGAGATTTATCAAAGAAAGATTGCATCAGGAAAACCAGCAGGTGAACTGCATATCAAGGAGAACACTGAGCAGCAAATATTTTTCAAGGTGCAAGGGATAAACCACATGGATATTTCCTTTTTGAGATGGAATATCAGATTTTTGAGATTAGTAAGAGTAATGAGAAAAAGGATATGGAAAAGAGGGTATGAGGAATGGGAGAGAGGGAGGAAGGAAGGGAGAGAAATGAAAGGGAGGAAGAAATAGAGAGAGAGAGGGAAAAAGGGAAAGAGGGAGGAAAGAAAGAAAGAGAGAGAGAGGAGAAAGAGGGAAAGAGAAGAAAGACAGAAAGACAGAAAGACAGAAAGACAGAAAGACAGAAAGACAGAAAGAAAGAGCATGATATTGGGGAAAAAATGAAGAAAATGAGATTACAACTGACAAAGAAGAGCTTTGGTTTTGTTCTCAGTATTTTCTCTAGAAACCCTTAAACAGGGGGAAGGAAATTATGTGTTTTCTTGTTTAGCTCTTCAACTACTGTTGCCAGGTTCTGGAATCTAGAAGAGGGAAAGAAACAGCAGTGCTATGGGCAGGGAAGATGCACGGGGAGGGGAGAAGCACATTTGACAGTGAACTTCTAGTTTAGCAGCAAATCATTGTTAGAAATTCAGAATACTATTCAAAATAAGTAAAAATATTGTGGGCAACAGATTATTTCAGTATTTCATGGTACCATCAGCTCTTACCAAGAGAAAGAAGTGCATTGTATTTTTAAACTGAAGTCACAGGATAAGTGTTAAGACTTTAAAGGATCTGTAGTGCAGTCTGAGCTATAAAATGCTGCTATAACAGTCAGTTGTAAATCTCCCTGACAGTTATGTCTGCAGTTCTAAAACTGAACTACTGAAACAGTGATACAATAATAATAAAAGCAATGCAACATAAGTCCTGGATGTACTAGATTTATGAATAGGATATTCTTTCTTGAAAAGGACAAAGAAACCCCAATTAGCTAAGAAAAGAAAGATTAATAGAATTTTGTCAGTATGCCCCAATGTGACTATCCCCCAGACAATGAATTATGCATTCCTTAGACTAATCTGATTCTTCAGTAATGTCATGCTAAAAAAATTTACACTTACAATTTACACTTTGTTTCTGTATTTTGGTGTAGCAAAGGAGATCACTATCAATATTTCACAGGAATAAGGAAGAAATGGAGAGGAAAAAAATAGGAAGAGCTGTCTACAAACAGTCTGATCAATACCAAACATCAATAAGGCTTGTGCTTCTGTAGAAGTTTAGCAGAATACAAGGGTATTGTTATAGCAGTTTTCTGGCTTGATTTCTTCTGCAGAACATTGTTCAGAAGATTTTTAAGAAAGTTTTCCACAGAACCTCAGTACAGCAATAATTAGAATCTTTATTTCACTAAAGAGATACTTAGAAATTTTGAACCTTAAGAATATTGTACTGAGTCTTATTTGGATAGACCTTAATGCTTATGTATTTGAGGACAGAAACAAACCCATCAATTTAAATTAGATTTAAATGAGATTTAAGTTTAAATTAGGTGCTTGAAGTTAGACAGGGACATAAATATTTTGAATATCTGACTGTTTTTCTTCATTGATCTAGTGAAACAGACCAAAGCAATGGCAAATCTGAGTCAGAAATTGTTGATCTCATTCTCTTCCTTCACTTCAGCATCAGACTGCAGCTGGGGAAAGCACAGCCCTGTGGGCTGCCTTTGAAGGCATCATGAAACTGAGTAATGCTGATTGTGGCAAGAGGTTGTGGTTCCACTGGATGGCCCCATGAAGAGTAAATGTCTATGGGCCTATCTCATACCTCTAAAATTGTATTTGACAGGTCTGAATATATAATTATATAAAAAATCTTCAATAATTTAGCATAATAATAACTCAACTTCCACTGTGCTTTGTACAGACATGAGGTGGGTAGGAGTAATCCCACAGCTCTATCAGTGCATCTCATTATCAGTTTCTGACAGCTGCTTCCTCGTACTTCATCCTGATAGAGGAGGCAGACAGCTGGTTCAGAATTCCAATTGTGCTTTGTCTAAGGGTGATTGTACAGTTTGCATCAAACATTCAGTCAAGAAATCTAAGTTCTGATTGATTGCAATAGTGACAAAGGATTTTAGACTAACCTTGTTCTGCTCAGATTAGAAGAGTCTTAGCCATGTCCTTCAGTGGGACAATTCAGATGAAAGAGTGCCTAGTACTTGTTTGAGAAGGAGGGGTATAAATCCTGTACTTTTATAGCCTCTCTCATTCATTTAGGAGCACAGATCAACTTTCCCACTGCACATTAATATAAGAAAATCAGTTAATGGAAAAAAACTACTCATGCTGTTTTTCCCAGCATAGCCACCCTCAATACAGTCAGTGTTAGGAGAACTCAATGGCTCACATAGACTGGAAATTCAGTATACTAAATGTAGTTCAGGGAGGTGGGGGAGGATTTCAAAGATCTCAAAGATATACAAGAAAGAGCAGTAACTGCCCAAAAAATTAACAGTGCAGAGACAGGGATAGATAGATACCGTACTGATTGAATAAAATTATGGTTCTGTAAAATCAGTGTGAATACAATATAAAAAGCTTTACTTTGAAGCAGAGAGCAAATTGCAGCTTCTACAGAATTTTACCCTTACTTTCAGGAAAATTCAATGCATGAACCAACTGTCATTCACCTACTGTCAGCAAGTGGCACATTTGGAAATACCCATCAAAACCTGCAGAGGAAGAACTTGTCCCCAGTACAGTGAATAGAAACCTTTCTTTCTCCCAAAGCTCATTCCTTGGGACTGCAGATGCCCCATGAAATTAAAGAGAAATTGGATGAGGAACTGCAGTTCTATTTTGGCAGTGACTGTTATCACCCATAGAGTTCCAAAATAAAGCAAACATAAATATCACCTAGTGCTTGGAGGGTGTACAGCTCTGTCTACAGATGGGTGTACGAGAGCTGGGGGTGGGGGTTGTTTGTTTTAGGTTTTGTACTTGTGAACAACATCCAGCTCATTTCAGAAGCACCACAGCTCTAGCAGGGAGCACTACCCCCACTGTGTTATCAAGGTCGCAGGAAATGAGAGCTGATGAACAGACAGCCAATGTTTTACAAGTGCTGATAAGCCATCAACCCAAATGTTTTATTAGTAACTTTTCTCAAGTGATTTTGTTCTCTTAGAGGAAAAAATCCTGCACCATACTGTACTGTAGAAAAAGGATAAAAGTTAATTTCAAAACAAACTGTCACAGTTATGGTGCTAAAAGCATCATTTTCACAATAAAATTAAGCTTTTCCTCATATGAATTATGTTGCCACAGAAACCAGCAACCATAGGATCTGAGACCATTTTCTGTAGAATAGAATTCATGTGACCTTGAGTTTAATCAGTAGTGATGGTATTAATTTAAAAGCTGGAAAATACAAAAAAGTATTCTGCCATTTTCTGAGACTTAATAATTTGACAGCTGTGGAAAAGGGCCATTCCGTTTCAATAGTGTAATTTTGTAATTTGAACTCCACTGCTGTGAACACTCTCGGACATAGTGGCATCTTATTAACTTCACTGGAGTTGCTCATAATTGCGAGCACAGCTGACATATCCAGCAGTAAGACTTTGGGAGGCAAAGCTTTTAACTTAAGAGACTTCAAAACAGATTTTATCTTCTTTTATTTGTCAGAAAAGAACTCCTCCAGATTTAGCTGTGACACTTCAGAAATGATTGCTAATATCCTTTTGAGAGGAAGATGGGGAGATCACTCGAGGGAGTTCTCCCTCAGTAGTTCCATATTCTCTCCCACGCCCTGTAATTTCCACCCAGGGGAAGCTGACAGACATTGGTTCTATCTATGAAATTTCCATAAGTACCAAACTAAGAGCTATTAAACCCATGGAAGAGAAATTTGATGTTAAATTGGACTCTCATGCTCTACAAATGGGAAAAAATTAGGGGATAAAATGGAAATGCTTGAAGGAACCCACTCAGCTATAAATGCACAATATGATATTTTTTTAAAAAAAAAATCTAAGGGCTAATGTAAGAAATCTTTCTGCTCTGTTAAAAATAATGGTATTTTATGCCATGAATTAGAGGCTCTGGAGGAGCAGCACCAGAGCAGGTGTTTTAGCAAAAGTGATGTTTTCAAAGGAAATGGTGACATTGAAGCAGTTCCTGAGTATTCCACTTCCACATCATGGCAAAAAGTGCATCTGACCTGGTGAGGCTGCCAATAGTCACTCAGAAATGTGAGCTGCCTCACAGGAATCAGAGCTGCCTGCAAGTTTCTCTCTTCCAGCTAAGCATATTCTAATTTCACTACTATTTCCTAAGTAGACTTAAACTTCTAAGAATCTTACAATTGACTCAATGGGAACAGAATTTCTAATTTAGAACGGGTTCAAAACACATCATATGCATATTTTTATTGAAAGTAAAACCATTTTTAAGTTTTGTCAAATATGTTCCTTTATGGGAAAAGATAAATTTGTTTTTGTATTTTTTAATATAAAAGCACTTCTTTTCACATAAAAATTTAAATGGGATAGCTTTTGAATATAATGTATATTGACAAATATAATTTTTAATCTTATAAAAAGCAGAAGTAGCCTGGAAACATCTTCACAGTACCCAAGTGGGGTAGGACAGCAAGAGTTTTAATACTTACTGAATGAATGCAAGTCCTTAGAGATGAAATGGTTCTTCCTACTAGTCCTAATCTAATTTTATTCCAAGAGAAAATTTCCTCCTTCCAATAATGTGCTCTGCCAAAAAGCTGCACAGCTATCCACACACCTTTTTAAGAGCAAGTAAACATAAAAAGTCCTTACTGTGATACCAAGGTTAGATCACAGGAGTGAACACACTGTTAGGAAATCAGACATTTCCCAAGAGCCGTCCATTCTAAGCCCTCTCCTGAGATCTCTGTCAATCAGATTTTGCTGTCATACCAGTACAACTTCAAAACACGGGCTTCATGACATCCTGGAAGTAAATACAAAGCTTTCAGGAAACAGCTCCTCTTGGAAGGATCCAGAATCATCTCACTGATATCTTATGCTTGCAACTTGTCAAAAATAGGCAACATAAACCTCTCTTGCATTTACAAGAGGTCAGGGAGGATGTCTTTTATATCTCCAGTGGCTATGATTTAGCTTTTCTCTCCCTTCCATGTTCAGGCACCTGGCAGAAATTTTCGGATACTTGCAGATTATTAAAACTATATGTAATATAGATTTTAAATATAAAATCTTTCCATATTGTGTTTTAGTTATAGAATCAGTAGTTTGTAATTTTTTTTTTTAATTTAATTTTTTTTCCCCATGAGGTGCCATTTATATGTGCAGAATGCAGATATTCTCCAGGAGGTCCCTGAGATAAGAAAACATAAAATTTAACACTCTCCTCTGACACTTCAGTAGTGACTAACGGCATGACCTGAAACGTGTAAGAGGGGGGAAAAAAAGAAAAACAAAGGAAATAAAAAAAAACAACCAGAGGTTCTTACTCAATACATTTTAGCATAACAAATTTGACACGTTTTGAGGCTACATTGAATTAGAGATTTCAGACAATACTTCAAAGTGATTTAACATCCTGGTTCCTGCAGTGCTCATTTTCCTCCCCAGTCTTTATCAATTATCATTTGTGTTGTGCTGAAACACAAGTGTTTAGAGTTTTATAATTTTTTATTCTTGCTCATTTATTTTGCATGTCCAGTCAAATATATTACTGCTTTTAGGCCCAGAATACTGTATCAAAAAGGTATTTATTCTAATCAGTGCTACTGTAAAGTAGGCAGAGAAAGAACTGTACACACAGAAATAAACACCAGAGGTGATGCTTGGAAAAAAACAAAACATCCTTTTCATAGAAATCAGTTGTATTTGGAAAGATTTGAGAACCAGAGCAGAGGCAAGACTACACAACATAAGCCCCCTGAGTTAACATGGGGCTCAAAAAGTAAATATGGCAATATGGATTGGAGGTCAGGAAAATGTTTCCTCTATGCCAGCGTGTCAGTGAGGCTTTGGGTGATTGGTGGCATTCAGCTCCATAACATAATTTGTGTTTAAAAAGATATTGAAATTCCTATCTTTAGCAAAAGTGCTACAATAATTAATTTGCCTTGTAAATCAGTCTACGTTTTGAGAAAGAACAAAACAAATCATAGTCCTGAACAAAGTTCTAGTTCTGAACTAAAAGAAATTATGGTAGTGGTCCATACTTACTCAAGGCTGTATAAGATTCATCATCACTTCAGCTTTGTAAATCCTGATAAGATTTTTTTAGAATTAGCAGAAGTTCAGAAATTCAAAGGCATTATTGGCTACAAGCACCATTTACTGAAACTCAAGTTGTCTGTATTTCTGTAGAAGTCACACCAGACAAGTTTAATTATCTGTTCTGACTATAACACTCGACAGGTCTACCCCAAATTAAATGTTAAAAACATTGTTACAGCTTTTCAAAGTATTAACATTGAATTTCACCAATATTCTTTTGTCCTTAAAAAAGCCTAAATAGCATTCTCATTTTGTAAAAGCAGTGAAGCTGGACTGTTAGCTCTGAAGAGCCTATTTTGAAGAGCTTCTGAAGTTCTCTCCAAATCTAATCACCCCATTCCTTTGAATGTCTTCAGGTCTTGAAAATCTTCTAAAATACTAGGTCACAACCATGTTTCCATATCCCCATACTTCTTTTCTGTTGAATTATTTTTAGGAGGACATCTAGAACCAATTAGCAATTTCTAAGTCATACAATTGGTATTTTTACAGAAATTCTTTTTGCTATTACCTAGCAAGAACTAGTTCTTGTTTAACAGATCAACAAACTGCCTGCTGAGCCTACGTTATTTTCCTTAGGTTTTTTGGTAGGCTGGTGGGGGGGTGTGGTTTTGGGGGGTTTTTTAATGTTTTTTGGTTGGTTGGTTGGTTATGGGGGGAAGGGGGTTGAAAAAAGAAAAGGCTTTTTCTGGAGTCCAGTGTGAACATGTGAATATTTGTTACACATTGCTGAGTCCATGTAAGATTTGGGTGAATAATTTTCCAATCAACCAGAGAATTAAATCTAGAGACATGAATTTTCTAGAATTATTCATCTCTGTTACTAGAGATGCTCAAAGTTCTGTTGTCAATCTAACTGATGTAGGAAAATCAGAATTACCTTAAAGCCTCCATCAGACTGAAAACATAGAAGAATGTTACCCTACTATTACTCTCTACATGTTCAAGAACTTTTAAAAAAAATATATTAAGTTTTTGTGCACAAATCTCATTTGTTCAAATAATTTGAGATCCACATGAGGCCAGTAACATTGTAAATGACTATAATATCCATGAAATTATGGCAGCTGAGAGAAATTTGGACTCAGTTCTAGATCCCTGTAAAGTATCAAGGGTGATCTGATATTTAAGTGCAGGTATTGAATTATCAGTGTGACTGGAAGGGGTTCCTAAAGCATTTTGTTCACTGTTTTGCCAGTTTGAATTTGGTTGTTTGAAATTAGTGTTATAGAGTATAGTAAAATGAAAAATCTCACAGGAACTACCCGTAAATTCAGTTATATTTTCCTTTCCCTTTGTTCTCAGTTCAGTTTATTGCAAATTTTCAAGAGAGAAAGCCTAGGTCAGAAAATATTGATTTCTGACTTGTGGAATCACACCATAAAAAGGGTATTTGCATCTCCTATTCAGGTCTTGGGAAGATGTTAAATGATTTTTCTCCATAAAATCCCACATAAATTTAACCTATATCCCTGTTTCTATAACTCTGAAATACTTTCTGTAAATATAGACAGATATCTTGGATTATGTAATAGAGAGTTAACATCTTAATCTATACCTAAAAATTATTCTTATACAAGATTTATTCCTCCTGTTCCCTCCCTGGTGCAGTGTGTGCATGCAAGTTCTCAGAGACAACCTCTCAGAACCTACGGCTCAGTCCATTTTCTTTTCTGAATAGTGCACTTGTCCTGTCATAAACAAAAGATAAAATGAAATGAAAGCAATAATTTTTTTGGCAAGCAGAGAAATAGAAGCAGAAAGATATATTTGAATTATTTGGGCTTTCACAACAAACAAACTGTCTAAAAAATGGGACTCATACTTATGGGATAAAATGTTTTGACACTCGAAAGGACAATCAATGACTGTAGAATTTCTTTAAATACTGAACAGCTTTAATGGGAGTTGAGAAAAGGCTAACCTTGAAATGATTTGCTGCCTTTTTGCAGGCCCAAATGCTTAACGCTTGCAAGGGTAGCCAATCTGTCCATCAAGATCAATAGGAATAACAGCCTAGGCAATATCTCACAGGCAAAGGACAGCAGGAAAGGGAAAGGAAGTGATAGTTGTGTCCTTTTTTTGAAAAATATTTTTCAGAAGTTTAAATCTGACCACTGAATCTTCTAATCATCAACATTTACTAAAGAAAAAAGACAAAGCACAGGATTTAACTCAGCTGTTACAAATGAGGAAAGAAAGAAATCTTGTTTACTTCAGAGCAGCAGATTATTTGGACCAACAAAAAGACATAAAAATGAAAAACTGATTGTGCCAAACCAATTCTGACTAGGAAAAATTGTCTAAACAACCAGAACTCTTAACTTTGGATAAAGACATTAAATTGTAGGTAGCACATTCAGGTGGAAGTTTTCATAGATAACACAATTTCAGTGGAACGCAGAACTTTCTCAATTCTTTAAAGATATTTTCCTTAAGCTGTGGGTCAAGATTATTCTGACAAGATCACAAAGCCATAGTTCTAGCAGAAGCATAACCTGAATGTATTTGATCACTTGGCAATTACATTTATCTTCATCTACACCAATAATATGTAGTAATACCAACATATTACAATAAACGTTATCAGAGAATATTTGGAGACTATTTGCTCAGTACATGTTATCAGTATAAATTTAACGTGTGTCAAGTGCATCCTGTTTTCCAAGGAGGCTCACCTGAATGTTATCAAGATAGCAATTAGCAGCAAAGTCATTAGAACTATGTCTAACTCCTCACCCATCTAGATGTTGGAGAAAATATTTCTATTTAAGACTCAAGCTGAGGATTAATATGACATGTTTTAGCTCACAACAGGTCAAAACACCACAGGTCAAATATAATTTACAAAGAAAACTATGATGGTCAAGCTAGAAAGGAGTAATTTGTTCTAGAGCCACAAATGAAGTGCATATACCCCTTTTCTAAGGTGACAGTCAAGTCTAAAGTCATCTACTCAGGGAATGTGCCTGGAGGCTTCTAGAAATCCTGCTATGGACTTCTCTTCAGTCTTAAGTGTACAAGTACATTCTAAAATTTGATTATAAGAGGCTGTCTGAAGCTGAGTATCCTCAACTGAACCTACCCTGGTAACTTCCTTGAACAACAGGACTAATTATCACTAGTTATATATTAGTATGGAGCAAATAATTAGCTATAAGTAGCAAATATTATCCAGAAAACAAACCCAGAATAATTCTAGTTTTCACTTGCAAATGAAAACCTGTAAGAATCCTAAGAACTTTACAGATGCTATTTTCTGTGAGCCTTATATCACCTTGAGGCAGTATTTTCAAGGCAAAAACATGATGCTCCCTGTATGTGTCACTTTTACAGTTTTAGACAGTCAGCCCCAAACCCTCTGTAGGCATCATTTCACACCTTTGCCATTATGCTACTTGCAGACTTCATAGATTAGGTAACATTATTAAAAGGATCTTGGTTTGCTGCTTTGAGGCAGGCAAACTGCACTCTAATTTTGGAAATGAAAGGAAACTGAAGCACAGAGAAACTTTCAGAGTTAGGTGGAAAAAACTCAGGCCAAACCGGAAAGGCTCACGCTGAAAAACATACTGGTTCAGAAGTCAAAGCACCATGACAGGGATTGTTCACCAAAACAAAACTTAAGAAAGGCCTGTACAGTTTTCAAAGCTTTCACACAACTCTGAGACACCTGAAACACTTTTCCTGCTACACCTGTCAGAGAATCAAGCTCACAACAGGAGCTTAGGTCCTATTCTTGCCAGCCAGCTTTCCTTGCTCACCCTGCCCAAAACCTAATCAGTCTTCTCTTGGTCACCTTAACAATGCCAGGTGGCTTTGAGCTGCTTCTTTTTATTAAAACAACTTTCTGCCAATGGAGAGCCTGAAGGAATTAAAGGAATTAAAAATGCCAACTGGATGGAAGGGATCTGGTTTTGCTGGTCTTAGAGGCAGAAAAGTGTTACTCTAAACTGAGTGTAAGAGGAATTTGAGGTTCAGAAGAAATAGTTATAAGGTGTCAGGACAAACATCTAATAGAATTTATGACTGAAATCTGCAAAAATGCAAAAAAACATGCCTGGGCTTGCAATCCTTAGAATTTATAGCATTCCTTACTGAAGTTTATTCTTGACAAGACATATGTTTGTATAACCATTTTTAATGAGGCTGCTCAGAGTCAGACTTTAAAGTCTTAGAACTCAAAAAAAATAAATGCATTAGTGGCAGATGCATTAGTGTTCTACATGACCCCTCCATCTGCCCCATAGCAGCATCAGATGATTGAGGAAAAGGGAAAATCTCCTGCACTGTACAACACCTTTGAATATTCTGGGGATCAAAGAGCATTTGAGTCACTTCAGGTCACCAGATTGTTGAATATCTTCAAGTTTCTTCCCACTCAGTGAATTCAATGGAAGGCATTGACTTTGAAGGAATCAAAGATTCACAGAATTCTGCAGAAATATCTATTGTCAAAAAAAATTTAAAAGAAACACTAAAATTGTCTTCAATGCCATCTGCTCCCTCATTCCCCAAACTCGAACCATGAGCAACTGTACTTAACCATTTTTGACAAACCTAAAAAAAATTTCCTCCAGTAATGAAAACTCCATTATCTTTGTTGGAAATTCCTTCTAGTACTCAATTTTACTTATTATTAGAAGGTTTTCACAGCATATTCTAACTTATCCTATTGAAATCCAAGGTCTCTATAATCTATATATTAACCACAGTGAACAGTTGTTTCCAATTACTTAATTGGGTAATTAAATACATACCTGTATCCTTACACATTTTTTTCTGATAATTATTTTAATTCTAAGCTTGGTTTTCAAAACATTTATTAAAGTTTCAATTTCAAAATGGCGAATAATTTTAGAAACAGATTTTTCTCTTTAAACTAAAAAATTGATAGCCCTCCACCATCATATTGCACTCTAAAAAAAAAAAAACCAGATAAATGGTTTACAAAGAAACATATTCCTACCTTGAGTTTCTCACAATTCTGGTTTGTCTTGAGGGAGAGCAAGGGATGAGCCAAGTTGTAACTTAACATATTTGTCAATTGCTATTCATGCCTTAAAAAATATTCAAACAATAAGAGTAATCAGACAAAGCCATGCTTTGTCCATGATCAAGGACTTGTGATGCCACTTTCTGAAGGAAGGAACTCTGATGTAAGGTTTTCATCTCTTGTTTGCTGTTCACAGAGCAACTTGAGAAGTAAAACATGCAAACATCATAACCTTAGTCTGCAACAAAAAACCTTCTGGCAAAAGATCAAAGAAGATGGAACATAAAAGTTCCAGAAAAGGCTTAAAACTATAAAGCTTGAACCAAAGGCGTGAGAATTCACAAGTCTGTTTGCAGAAGAAATATCTCTAACAACAAGCATTGCCTCCACGGAAACAAGGCTTTGAGTCTGGGCTGGATCCAGGGAATGACAAAGGACAGCAGACAGTGAAGGTGCTGCAATTGCCTTTAGAGTCTGAAATATCACAATCCTCATAAGTACCATTTCTTTTAAGGAAAAAAACCCAAAACATTGCAATGTGCTTTCCATTCTAATCACTAAACAGCCTGGTGGGGAAACCAGGTAATTTGTCAATAACAAAAGGAAAGGAAGAAAACTTTATTAACTGGCCAGCATATCACAAAGAAAGTCTGCAGAATAGTTTCCCCACACACCAATCGCTCAAAAGTGATCACCTCATAAACAAAACCTGAGCTCCCAGAGCTCTGTCCCTGCACAGACATCTGCCTCTAACAGCTGTCCCCTAATAACTCACCCAAGAGCAGTGCAGGTGCTCTGATGGATTCACAGGATGATCTCTGGGCAAAGGACTTTGGTGCCTGAGCTCTAGTTGTTATACACAATATTTACTAATATGCATGGTCATACCTTGAAATAATTGTCTTTTGTTGAAGAGGACATTCTAACTGATTCCCAGTCTAAAACAGGCCCTAAATTCTTTCTCTTTCTTTATTTCTGGTCTAATTTTTTTAAACCACTGAGATGATAATTTTATTTATTTTATTTATTATTCCCCCAAAACCAGTGTTTAATGTTAATGAATCAGGAAATTCTACAACCACTATGCTAATAGGAAGAATGAACTAGAAAAAATCTTGGCTAAAATCTTTTCTCACACTTTTAGTATACATACTCCAAACATTAATTTATGCTACCCTGATCCTGCAATTTTCCCTTACCCATAAGGCAGTGTGTGAATTAATCGCCCCTAAAACAAATACCTTTTACTTCAAATTATGGAAATAAATCTTTAAAATTTCATGCCAATGTGAATTTAAATTAGAGAGTATTTATAGATGAAGCCTTAATGATTTTCTTTATTCACTCATTCAATTTGTTTTTAAGCAAAAATTCCCAGCTCGCTGGCTTCCTTTTTCCCCAGGTACTCCTGCTGCAAGCATACAGCCCCGTGCTTGTGACACTGCTTCTGCCTCCAGGAGGAAAATGCAATACCCCAGACATTATCTTATGATTTTTCTGCATTGTTAATCAACAGAACAAGCAGTGAAAGAGCAATTAAGTTTTTTAGCACAAAGAAAAAGAAAACTAAATTAGGAAGTCAAACAACAAGAGATAAGCAGATTACAGCTCTCATGGAAGAAATACAGCCCAATCTTCTATGACCAAGCTCCAGATGGATGAGTTTGATTGTGGAGGGGTTTAGGCAGAGGGAAGCAAGTCTTGCCCTGCAACTGATATTAGATATAAATGCTTCTTTCACCCTTTCTCATCCCCTTCACAGCACTGCCATTCCCCTTTGAGCCCCTGTGCTTGCCTGGCTGAAGGAGGAAGTGAAGAAGGGAAGCAATAATTCCCAGGGATCCAGCAATACCTTTGAACCACGAGTTTTAAGGTGGAACACACTTATCCATGGCATTGAAGCTACCTCCCAAGGAAGGCTTTGTGAGATGAACAAAGTTGCATGGAAAGCTAATATGAAGCTATTTCTTCATTTTGCTAATCAGACTTGGTCACCAAGTCTGGCGTCGTGTCATCAAGACAGTGGTGCAGCTCAGTGTGCACAGATCATTTGCTCTGTTTCTCATGTACAAAACCCAGAAGTACTACTCTGGTCCCTCTCTCCACAAACCTCAACAGCCCTATCTATCACACATCAGACACCTTTACCCTTTGGTAAACATCTTACAAAAATTACAGGTCCAAATATAATGGCAACAACTCCCTTTATGCTAACACAGACTCAAAAACTTTTTCCCTGGATTCAGCAAAAACACCCCCAAGTGCTACATTAGGAGTTTATTCAGATTTCAGGTTTTTTTGAAGTATGCTCTGAATCTGCAAAAATGTGTTTGACTTGCATATGGAAAGAAAAAGTGCTACAACAATGCATTTTCCATTGCAAATTTCTCATACTCAATGAACCAGCAAAACTCCTGTTCTGGCAGTCTGCAGACTTAGATGAGATATATTTGGCAACAGGTGCCAACAAAGCTTCTACTATAAACTTCAATCAATTTAATTGACTAAGTCCTTACTGGCTAGGCAGGCTATTTGAATGTGGTAGAAGGGCAACAAAGTGCTTTAATTGCTTTAACCACAGACAGGGTTCCGAGACAGAGACTGAAATGGTGGTTGTAGAGAGCAAAGTGCTCACCAGTCAGGATCACATGGAAAGGTATAAAGGTCTGTATATGTTTGTGTCATGCTGTGCAACCACCTCCTGCTGGAGCTGCTGGGTTCAGAACCCCCCAAAGGCACAGCAGCACCTGCACCTGTTAGAGCAAAATGAGCACCTTAATGCAAAAATGGCCCGGCAACATGCAGCTGGAAGGGAAGAATCTAGAGCAGCACTGGGAGGTAGAGTCTTTAATAAATAATACTGGTCATGGGTTTGCTTTCCAAGGCTCAGGAAAAATGAACGTCTGGCTGAGACAGCTTAGCTGTATTATCTTGGCATCAGTCTGTTTTCAGTTTGCCAGCAATAAGTGAATGGTCCATTTTGCATGTACTGCCAGCAATCAAAAAAATCAACTGAGTAGATACATCCTCTATTAGGTATGGTGCTGCCACTGCATTAGCTCTCAGCAATCTGTTAACTCTGTTAATAGGAGCTGGGATCATTTCAGAGTGCTGCTGTTTTGGCTTCTCACTAAGCTTCAAGAAAAAAAGAAAAAAAATTAAAATCTGACATTAATCATTTGACAAAACCACAGCTGATAGCTGACCTGAACAAAATACATTTTTTAATTTTTGAACCAGATCATATCTTTAATTTTATACACAGTTTAGAAAAATAGAATCTTACTGCAAGTTCCACTTAGGTTACGCTGGTCAAAAAGTTGAGGAAAACATTGACAACATTTGTAGGCAGATTTCACTGGCCTTTATCAAACACATTATTTATAAATCATTGACTAATTTAAAACCAGAAACTATACCGCTGCTCCCCAGAAAATGAGTGTGCTTTTTCCTGTGTAACATTCCTAATCCCCCTGGCAATATAAAACAAGATACTGGCATAAGAAATAAGGTGAAAGCAGAAGAGGAGGATGGCTCTGAATTCCTTCTCCTACCCTGTGGCCTTCTTTTATGTTTTGAGAGATATGGATATGCTGATCCCTCTGTGTCTGTGCAGATTCTTATGGTTGTTTCCATTAATATTAAAAGCACAGACACAATTCAGCTGATGCATATTCCCAGATTCATAAACAGAACTGAGAGTGTTTTGATCAAATTACTGTTCCTGAAGCTTCCCTCTCAAGGCCAGAAACTTAGTTGTCCAGATTTATAATTCTCTTTTCAATATGAAAGGGTGTCATGGCAAGCTAGGTGATATTGCTTTACAGAAATTCAAAGTGTAGTTTATAAACTAGAATTGCATCTATAGAGTTTTTTAAATTGGACTTTTTGTTCCAAAGAAAAATGATGCTGCAGAACAAATCTCCCAAGGACCACACACTTCCCAAACTACCAGCATCCTCCAAATCCCTCATCTGCTAAACTGAACAGACTTTGGCTTAGTTTTCATTTAATTTCTTCACAATTCCTGTCATTTAGACAATTGAAGTTACACAAAAGTGAGCCTCTGGAGCTCAAGTAACTCTTCAGTCAATTCCCATTGGGATAGAATGAATTGCTCCCCTATTCATTCTTCATATTATTTCAATTTTGGGGCTTTTATTACTTCTGTTCTCAATTATTTTTCAGGAACAAAAGCCTGTGATTTGCAGGTACAGATGTAATTTTTTATTCTTTTTTAAGGAAAACTTTCAGATATTTAAGTTTGAAGATGTTGCCCCAGTATAATTTTTAGAGTTTTATTTGCTTCCAAATTCAGTTCTGTATCAAACAAGAGGAGTCAATTTATTTTTTTCTTTGTCATTATTAACTCAAGTGAGCTAAGATTGGAATGGGAGAAATGTAAACAAAAGCTGGCATAGAATTTCAATACAGAAGCTCATTTAAGAATCAACCCTGGAATTTTGCAGCTAATATATTCATAACCTGGATCAATTCAGTTCAATTCTGCTCTTACTTATTTGAGGACAAAAAGCATATTAAACCAGCAATTTCAATATTAGTCACTTCCACTTTTACATTAAAATTATTCTTTTTATTTTATTTCTTCGTTTAATATGATGGCGATAAAAGCTGAGAAGCATTTGTGAAATCCTTATAGTGAGTAATTTTTTGCTCAGTACAAATTGAAATGGCTGTAGCACTTCATAACAGCATAAGAAAAATGTGGATGACTCCTCTCTGCTATTCCTTACAGACTTATTTTATTCTCTGGCTTAATTGTGAGGTTTTATTTTAGCACTCAGATCCAACATATGAAAAGAAAGATTTGGGTGGATGCTTGGCTGTTCTTAATGGATCTAAAGCAGCCCAGAGGAGAAGCCCTTGGGGGTGCTGGGGGAGGAGAAGCTCAGCACAACCCTGCCATGGCACTGACAGCCCTGAGGGACAAACGTGTCCTGGGCTGCACCCAGAGCACCAGGGCAGCAGGGCAGGGAGGGGGTTCTGCCCTCTGCTCTGCTCTGCTCAGACCCCACCTGCAGGGCTGAGTCCAGCTCTGGGGTCCACAACATAAGAAGGACGTGGAGCTGTTGGATCAAGCCCAGAGGACACCAGGAATATGATGCAAGGGCTGGAGCACTTCTACTCTACAGGCTGTGAGAGTAGGGGCTCTGTTCAACCTGGAGTAGAGAAGGTTCTTTTGAGACCTTCCAGGACTTTCCAGTACCTGAGGGGTCAATATCAATGAGATCAATAGAGTGAGTCAAGACATGTCCAATCCCATCTGCAGCTTACTGGACAGAAACCTAAGCTAGTTTGCTAATTCACATGCGTGACACCTGGTTTAACCAAGCCCAGGCATGAAAAACACCCACCAGAATATTCCAAAAGAGAGCTCATATGTTCATAGCGCTCTTTTGAAGCGTCAAATTCCATCCCTATTGCATCAGGCAGCTCAAGTATCATTCAGGTCTTACCTCTAACTCTCCCATTCTCAGGTGAAAAGCTCCATAAGATAAAAAAAATTGCTTTTGGAAGTTCTTCCATGATTGCATGGCCCACCAGAGTCTACTGCAGACTGTGCTTTGAATGCTATCCCACATTTTCTAGCTGGAGTTGTGAATGTCAAGTGGTGCAGGTGGAGCTAATAAAAGGTTGCAATACTGTCAGAAGTGCCATTATTTTTGTTGATTCCTCTGTTGTAGAGCTACTCTAAGCCAGGTTTGTGAAAGGATGAAGGGAAATCAATCAGCTTCCTGCTGCTCTGGAGCCAACAGTTTTGATGCCCTATTTTCTCTAGTAGTGTTAGTGTAAGATCCTCTGAGATATACACTGGCTGTTTGGAATCATGAATCAGAGTAGAAATGCAAAGGTTTTTGTCACCGTTTATTTGTTTAAATACAATGCTGTCAAGTCAAAATTTAGGCTTCAACTCAACTCATTTCCCAAAGAATTCATGTGAGACACTACAACATACTTTGTGTTAGGTGTAGTATATTCTCTGCCAGCCACAAACTCCAGCATCACAACTCCCATTGCTCCATGTCTAAATTACACTCCCTGCAAAGCAGACATGAGAGGATGATAAAGAAGAAAACATGGGCTGTCATCTCAATTCACAGTAAATTGCAAGTTTCTCCCATTTCTTGAAAAAAAACAATGGAATAAAAGACCTCTGACGTCAAAGCACCAGAGCTGGGTAACCTTGGCTGAGGCAGGTGGGGCTGCCAAGCTCCTGTCTGCTCCCAGCTCCAGAGCAGCAGGCATCAAGCCCAGATCTCCCTGGGGAAGCCTTCGAGGGAACAGGGGTCTCTCCAAAGTCATCCCTTTACATCACCATATATTGCCCTGATAAATTGTAGTTTATCAATTTTTTAGTATTTACCAGACTCGGTTCTCACCTGACAGAATTCTTTGTAAGCCTGCAAGGTCACATGGATTCCCATGCCTGGGGAATCAGGGGCTGCCAGGTGCACCTATCACATGGCAAAAGATGTTTTAAAAGTACTCATTATTTATTGTTTGCATTCTCACCTTATTAGAAAAAGAAACTACATTACTTCGAGATTAATACTACTGCCAAATCCATGAACAGAGCCCAGTTTAGGACTGAATTATAAGTCTCTGAGAAGTGAGTTCATTATAAAAGTGCAGCATGAGTGGTTTCATCGCTCCTCTTTGCACTGCAGCAAACAGCTGAAGGTATCAGCTACTCTGGCTGTTTCGTGCTGATTCAAGCTGCTCTTCCCAACCTACCCAGGAAGGCACAAAAACCCCCAGTCATTAACTGAACAATTACTCTTTATAGTGTTATCATTTCTATTGCCTAAATGTTCAGCATAACCACTCAACATGTTTTGAAAGAATCACTAAAATTAAGAACACTTGCTCACCCTGTCTCAGATATTATTTTGGCTTTCACTGAAAATACAGTGTTCTCATTCCTTTAATATCTTGTTCAGAATAATACACATAAAGGTAAACTTTTCCTGGGAAATTACAGGCAATAACTAATTCAGAATCAACACCTCAGATGAATGAGCATCTGTCAGATATTATCAGGACCAAAATTAAAAAAAAAATAAAAAAGAACAAAGACCAGGGCTAGGCAAAATAACTAAAGAAAACATTAAAACAGATGATAAAATTCTAAGGAGAGATCATCTGGAATATCATTTTCTGTCCTTGTATCCAAGTACCTAATACACAAGTAATTTCATTAATTATTATAATCAAAACCTTTCAGAAAAGTAAAAAACTAACATCTAATTAACAGCACTGAAATACTGCTTCCAGTGCTTCCAGTGACTGTGACAAAACTGAGAAAGGACAAGAAATAAGGAGAGGGAGAGGGACAGAGGCAAAAAAAATAAAAAAAACTGGTCTGTGATTTTAGGTATGTTACGTACCTGTGAAAATGCTAAACACAGAAATATTTTCTGCCATACTATGAAATTCCACCACTCATTTATTTCCATTTATTTCCATTCAAAATGGAACATTGGTGCATGTTTAAACACAAATATGTATCATCTAAGCAGTGAAAACATAATCCAGGCTTGAACAAATTATTTGTTTCAATATGATATCAATTACATTTTCCTATTTGGTGTGAAGGTTTCTTGGTATTGCAAGCTATTTACCCATATAAAATTTTGGAAAGTGACTTGATAACTATAAAAACATTTATGCTGAAGAGCTACATACTGTAATGTAGCAGAAACAGATTTTCCTTAATGCAAGCTTTAATTGCACATTAAAACATTGGAACCACCCATCATATTTTGCTGTTGTTGTTTGCACTTACTGTATAAACAGAACATTAAATTCAAAATAGAAATGAAGACCTTTTTCATTAAGTTTCATAGGCAGTAAGAAAAAGGCTTTCCAACTAAGAGTGCAAATTGCACAATGATGCAAGGTTAAACAAGATTAACACAGTTTAAAAGCTGTGCCTAAAGTTCCATACCCATCTTTGCCTGATGGAAACAATTTTTTCACAGAGGCAATTGCACCTCCAAGAAAGCAGGCACTTCCCAGAGCCAGAGCCAGGCTCAGGGCCCAGTGTCCAGCTGCCACCCTGCCACCCACGTCACTCCTTCCTGCGTTCCCCACGGAGCAGCAAACAGGATCCTCTCAAGACAGGATTAAAAAATGCACACAAGACTCCACATACCTACTTGATCAATGAATAAAATCTCAGAGTGCAATTTAGAGCTAAAAGGAATGTGATGCCAATGGGAGGGTTAAGCACAAGGAATGACATCTCTCCCCAGGTCAGTATTTATCAGGACATTTCATTCAGGCACACAAAATAAGCTGGGAGCTTTGAAAGGGGATACTTCAGGGATAGGCAAGGTACTTCCCCCAAGGGAATCACTCCTTCTTTTAAGGCTCAACTTGACTTTCTGCAAACTCCAAGAGCCGTGGCTGCTGTTGGGGACTCCCATGAAGCACCCATGGGCCTCTCTGCACTGGCACCATGTCCAGGTGTGCCATCTTTAGCCAATGCAAGCAGTCAAAGCAGTAGCCCTTGAGATGATTCTGTCCTCTCCACAATGGGAATTGTCACGCCAGGCACATCTCACAGGAGCTCCAGGAGGACCCCTTGGTCCTTTGTCACCTTCCCTGGGCTGGAGCATGTACCAGCCAACAGGCTGCAGATTACAGCTCCACTACCCCAGTCACCCCTGGGGCTGCAAAATCCTTAACATAGTCTTCAACAGGATCACCCAAGGTCTTTTTTACCCTGCTGATTGATTCTAGTGCTTTTCTTGAAGACCTCACAGTATTGACCAATGGACTCCAGCTATGTATTTTCATCTTTATCATTGTAGCTGACAGAAGTGTTTTGTCTTTTAAATCTAAAATATCTCTAAATCTTGAGAGAAGTGATTTAGAGCCATCTACGCAGGAACAAAACTAATGATAAAAACCACCTGAATAGAAACAGTAATGAATTGCCATAGTAATAGGTGATCTATAACTACAACACATCAATAAGATTAGATAAACAGACTGTTATCTTAATGAATTTGTCTATACAAGCAATTCCAGAGTCTTCCTTTATCATATCTTTCTTGTAAGCCACACATATCAGTTTACACACATGAAGCAGCTATTGATCTCTCTGCAAAAATGTACTTAGACTTTCAGAAATAAAGCAACAAAAAAAGAGGAATATAGCAGAGCTGCCAGAATAAGGAACACTGCTGCATTACATTTCCTGTATGCACACACTGGGTATGTTTTAGTATTGGTTGTTGCTATCTGAAGTGTAAACACTATTACCAGAGAGAAGAAAGCTGGAATGGCTTTGAGGCACAGAAAGAAAAATATTTCTCCTAAAATTTGCATCATCTCGCTTTTGTAAAATTAAACTAGCTCATTAGTAAAAAGAAAAATAAACAACAAACAAATAAGTCTTGAGAAAGGTACTGACCAGCCCTGTCAACAGCCTTTGTCCCTTCCAGGGTTAGAGGAGTTAGCTGTACTAAATTCTGGGATGCCACCCCTGCATTTGGATTATGAGGGTTTAATTCACAGCTTGTGAAGGTGCGAAAAGAGATTTCCTCTTCACAGCTCCACATGCAGACGTGCTGCTCCCCAAATCTTCATTGCTACTAGAAGAGACAGAGGAATGAAACGTAGCTAACACTTTTGTCATATAGCTTTTTGCTTCTCCTTAGCATAAAGGAGCAGCAAGGATGATTTAACTTGCTACTCAGCTTCCAAAACTTCTGGAACATGCTGGTGTCTTACAATCCTTCACTGTCACCACATCATTACCTTTGTTAACACTTGATTTAAATTATTATTTCACACTGCATACATTAAGCCCCAAACTACACTAGGCTGAAGAGCAGAAAAGTGTATCCACCACCAGTCTGAGCTCTCCACCTCAGATCTCTACATCTGCAGAAAGCCACCTACACCCTTCCAACAGCTGAGCCTCCAATCCTGATGGGAAGATGGATCTCACCATTATGATTGTTATGCATTTAAAAGCCATGCTATGCAATATTCAAGGTTTGAAACATTTAATGTGAAACTGCAAATCTATGAACACAACCCTAATAACAACTTCCTTTTCAGGCAACGTAAAAAAATACATATATTTGTAAAAAAAAAGCATTTTAAAAAATCAAATATTAAATTGTACAGATCTCCTTAGGTTTTTTTCTATACTCTTTAAATCAAAATCAAGTGAAAAAACCCCAACACTCAAAGAATAGCTTTTCATCTAAATCACTGCACAAAATGCAGATTCCACACATCTTATTGCTGGAAGCGTGGGATATTAACAAAACTCAAGGCCAGCTTTCTGTTCAGCTGTACCCGTGAGAGTCTGAGGGGAGGGCTGCTTGCATACATCTATTTCATTGCATATCCAGAGACCTTCATATAATTGTTTTATTAATTATTCCTGGCCATTAAGAAAAAGGATCTTTAAATTGAATTTCTTTCTAAAATCATTATTGCTTATTAATGTACAATTATCTTACCATTGCCCATTGTTTTCTCAAGTCAAGTTTTCACTAGAACAGAAATGCATGCATGAAAGGGTTCAGACCTTTTGCCTGGGTTTGTGCTAATTACCAGAGATTCTTTTGTTATCGGCCCGGATGTTAATGACAAAAGAAGACAAGTGTAGAGTCTATTTTGCTTGAGCTAATTACTAACCATTCCCCATTCAATTTATGCTCGGAGGAGTACAATAATCATGACACAGTGCATTAGCTCTGTCCCAGGCAGTTTCTGCCATGCTGAGTGTTAATTGTCAGGACAGATTCCAGTCAGGAATAACAGTGTCTCAGGCATGTCTGCTCACGAGCAGTGCTCCAGCAATTTCTTCTGTGCAGTAAGACAGGCCTTTTTAATTTTTTATGTAGGGGAATACTGGAAAATTTCCTCTTTTGCAGAGGCAAATGGCATTGCTTTCACTGGCTTACAGTTTTTATGATTAAACATTGTACCTAGTTAGAAAAAATTAACGAACCAGAACTAAGAACCAAAGAACATGACAGAAACTGAACAACACACCTGGGCATTTTTTTTAAAGTATATATTTTGGGAAAATATATCAACACAGCTAACTGAGCTGTGTACCTTGCACCAAGAGCAGGGAGCTTAGAGGGCTAGTCGTAGGTTGTAAGCCATTTCACATTATCCAAAACCCACTGAATTTGAAAAGGTTTTAGTGGATTTAGCATTGCTTCAGGGTCTTTGAGATCTTGAAAATGAATGGATTTATGGTAAATCCTCCAAAAATCATTTCACAGAGTGTAATGAATAGTGATAGATATTTCAAAGTCATTAGTCTCCTCTATCCTGTGCTTTGGTGATATCACACTCTAAACTAAAAGCACCTGGTCTATAATGATCTAATGTATCATCAAGTCTGGAGGGGTAAAAAGGAAAAGAAGGCTCATTTCTCCTCTGTGCCCATGCTCCTTTAACAAATGATCTTGGAAACACAAAGTGCAGCCACACAAAGTCTGCTCATAAATTTCTCCAGAACATCAGATGACAAACAATGTACCATCGTGCCATCCTAAGAAACTTCAGACATAAACAAGAAACAAAAGTTTTAGCAATCCTCAGTTCAGTGGTTGCTTTTGGGATGATCATCTAGAAGATACCATCAGTGCAGGCACAAAGAGGCAAATTTGTGTGAAACAATCCACACATACTCTAACAACTCTATCTATTAATTTTTCTGGTCCAGTCTGCAAGATTATTCAATGCACTGATCAAGCCAGAATAACACTGTTTGGGGTGATTAACAGGTAAATACCCTGATAAAACAGTGAGTGCTGTTATTAAGTTATTCCATCTTAAAGAAGATGTCAAAGCCTTCTTATTATCTAAATGCTAATGGAGACATAGCCAAAAGTGCCTCTTCCACCCACTGTTAAGAAGGAAATCATCTCCTGAGGCAAAATGTTTGAAGTCAATATTTTGCCACATGCTCGTATCACAAAGCCATGTCATGCAAGATTAGACAGATTCCACAAATCAGCACAAACTTTCCCAAACCAGCAGGAGAACAGCAAGAGCTCAGACTTGTGCAGTGTGATCCACAGCAAGGTGCCTGAAGGACTAGAGGTTTATCCTGCCTGAACAGTTCTCTCACAGCCTGCTGTGCATTGCAATGGTACCATTCAAATATGGAGAGAGACACATTCCAATATAGATCTCTGTAGAAAAGCATCTGGTGCTGCTTGAAAGCCTCAGCACAACTTTCACAGACTGACATTTCACTTTCCAGTGTAGTGCAGAGGCTTTCTTCAATTTAGGAAAAATATACTCAGTCCTGCCCTACAAAACAGAATAAGTATCAGGAAAAAAGCATTATTTGGTTTCATAAAATTGTTAACTTATTTGCACCTATAAAAGTGAAGTTAAAAGGATTGCTGTTTTCCTAGGAAAACAATAATTTCCATGGCTGACAGTTCAGAAGTATAGGATTCATGTTTTTAGCAGTGTCCCATCAACTCATTAGTAATGCTGGTCTCAGTCACACAATATGACCACAAGTTCAGAGTGACACAGAAATGGCTTAGAAGTCAGCTTAGAAGGCTGATATCTTTTTTCTTTTATCTCAATCATTTTCTTTTATCTCCTCTCCTCTCTGATACAGCACCAGGAAGTTTCTCTGCACATTTACTTCTGCATTTACAGTCATCAAACACCAAACTGCTTTTGCTTCCCTTGCTGTAACAGGTGGGTTCATTGACACGCTCATTAATTTGTAACTTAAAAGCAGAGGGATAGAAACAGCTAATTGCTGTAGCTGATAGAGGTGGCATTTCCATAAGCCACAGCACACACAGATCCCTGTAGCTTCATCTTTTCAGTGTGGTACCTCCTCGTTTGATGCAGCTGAACTGTGCAAAGCAGCCCCATGGTATGAGTTTCAGTATAGCCCAGCAGGGAGGAACATCATAATAAATGAATCATCAGTGCTCTTCCAAGCGTCAAGACCTCCATTTTCCTCATTTACATTTCAAAAGGGTCTGCAGTTTGAAGTAGTAAAGAAATCATTTGCTTTTGCAAGATAAGTGCTTTTCCAAGTAGGAAACTCCATGGCAATTCCAAAAAGTGTTCTGATTATAATTTTTGTCTGTATTAGAACAGACAGAAAAGACTTTTGGCATCTCTCCATCAAAAGCTACCCAGTATTCAGCATTTCTGCAATCTTTGACCATGTACTGCTCCCATGGAACACTGGGTCAACGTGCTCAGCTGCCTTGAACACTTGGCAAAAACAAAGTGTTCTTTAAATAGATGTTTGTAGGCTACAACACAATTAATTGTGTGGAATAAAAACACCTCCAAGAGGCATTGTCAGAAGCAGCGCAGAATGAGAAGATTATATAAATCTTGTCTCTAGAGATTCCTCACAGAAATTCTTTGGTGAGAATGTTGTTGGAGCAATTTGCAGCACTGTCCACTGGTGAGATTCTGGGCAGAAGGAGGAGCTGGTGCCTCCAAGCTACTGCCAGCTATTTGAACAGTAAGGTTCTTAACTCTCGCTCTCTTAGATTTCTGCAAGGCAGGACTCTCTAAATATTATAATGGTCCATCAGTGGTCCTAAAGGAGGTGAAGAAAGGAGCAGAGCGTGTTCTCACACTGTCTGTCACCCACAGTCACTCTCTCTCTCTGCCTGGAGCAATGAATTCCCACAGCAGGAATGACAGTGAAGTGACAGTCAGTACTACAACTGTTCCTGCTCTGTATTTGGGTAGAATTACATGGATCTCATCACAGAGCCCAGGACAATTTATATTTGTTTCTTATTCATCAGGATAACAAAAATTAAGCCTCATAAAACCAACTTTCAATCATTCGCTCTTGGGTGTGACATTTCTTCATCCCAGCCTGCCAGGTTATTATTATATGTTCTTCCTATAATTGAAACTCCAGCTAGAGGGAACACAGATGCCAAGGATTCCTACAGTTCAGCACACAGTAACATTTCCTAGCAAGTACCTGGCTTTCATCATGCTCAAAGCCTGTCATGAGAACAGGTAATTGCAAAACAAATTCATTTCCATAATGCTGAGGGGGATCAAAAAGAGGGTGTTACACTTTAAATTGTTGCTACTAATTCTTAAATTTTCTCATCTTCAAACACCGTAGCTGCCAAAATTCAGGCTTCTCATTAACTGTATCCAGGTAATTACAGAACTTTTTGGAAGAAGGAGACAAGAGAACAATCTTTTTAAAAGCAAGGAAGCAGAAAATCAGAGTGGCTCAGTGATCTCACTGTAGCCATCTTGTTGACTAATTTTGGAAAAAGGAAAATTTGTAAAATGGCCTGGCATTCTGTCCCCCAGATGTAGCAGAAAGTAACTCAAAGTTGGCTCCCTGTGTCAGGGAGATCACATTATGCCTTCAGTTAAATTCATGGTGTGTGGATTCCTCCTCTCATCACTGTTTACCTGGAACAGTAGTACTCTAATTACTTCACAAATACATATTTGCATATAATGAAGCAATTATGTACATCATTTAGTCACTCTAATTGAAGCTTTCAAATAAAAACATTTCTTGTAATTTGCAGGGTTCAGCTCTTCAATGCCCTGATTACCCTGGATAACTCTTTGACAATACAATGTTGAGTGGGAGGAAGTATTAGAATTAAAAATGTTGAAAAAGATCTAATAATCAAGGTAAAGTTCTCACAAAAGCAAGTCCAACTTGATAGTAAATCCTACATGACATTCAAATATATCACGTTTAATATATCCAGTGAAATCTATCATGATAGCTTGTTCCAAGAGATTATTCCTTTCAGGTGTAGGTAAAGAAATTCACTGGGACAAGAGTCATGTTCCTTTCAATGCCATTATGGCACTCCCTTGGCCTATGCCAAGAATAGTGAATTCAATACCGAATCCTGAGTTCAGCATCCAAGCACCTGTTTGGAGTTTAGGAAAACCCCTCCATACAAAGCATCCTCTTGGGTGGCCTGATTTGAAAGCCTACAAGAGACTACAAAATAAAGATTTGCACATAGTTAATTTGGAATTTGCTTCAGATACAAGCTAACATCTTGAAAACCAGAGTTTATAAACACTTCTTTAGGATCTACAAAATGATCTGTGTCCTGTTCTTATCCTTTTCACCTCTAGAGACGGTCTCTGTCTAGAGTGATGAGCCTTAATATGGAGATGATTTGATGCACGTGAACATTTCTGGCAGTTGATGTTTCCTGGGAAACAATGGCAACTCCTCAGCACACAGCAACAGCTTCAGCAACACACCTTGCTCCTGAGCTTCACCTGGTGCACAGGACCAAGTACTGAATTCACTTAGGTATTAACTGCTCCACTTCAGCCTGTCATTTGCATTATCAAATATATTTAAAGGTTTATTGAGTGTTTCCTTTCCACTGCATCTGTACCTTTTCACATCCATATTCCAGCTAATCACTACTGCATTATCCCATCATATTTGCATTTGATTATGATGGCACACAGGTGGCAAAACAGTACAAATCAGTCAGGAGAGTCTGTTTACACAAGGAGCTGCTTTGTTTCTTCACAAGAAAACTAAACAAGTATTCTTGGAAAAACTTGAAGTACATTTTAACAGCTAACATTTGAATTTGAGAACCAAAGACTGGCTACTCTCAATGTCAGAAAATAAATGAAAAGAAAAATGGAAAAAAAAAAACGGGCTTAAAAATATTTCCCTGTCAAAGCTTTTCATTTGCAGGGAAACCCGTTCATCAGTTCACTTTGCTTGGTAGTGAAGGAAAAGAATTAAACTGAAAAGCTGAATTTTAGAGACTTGTTATGTCTAGGGAGACTCTCATGCTGTTTATTTACCATCAACAGGAAAAGCACAATGCAGATCTCCTTATACACTGTCTTCTGCCCACTGAAAGTGCACAGTACGTACACTAAAATCTTTCCATTTAATAGGAATTGACAGGACACCAATAGGGTTAGATGCCTCAATGATAACAAATAAATTTTGCTGTTGTGTATGTTAACAGGAAAATACATTTCATGTGTCTGAAAGCTGAAGCCTACCTTCTGTTTTTATTCTAGCTAACAGTAAAACATGGAATTTGGTAGGGGTGGTGGTGATAGATTGGCCCATCCTGGAGATGGGATCCTGTGTTTGAAAAGCCAGGAGATAATGTAAAATGGCAAATCCAGTCTTTGCTTTTTTGTTTTACCTCAGACAGTGGAAAACATTGTAGAAGCAGTTTATGTACACACGGCACTCTTAAATCACATCCCATAGTAGATTTGGACTTGAAATGACTACCCATTTTGCTTTGCATCTGCAAATGTGGAAGCTTAAAATAAGTCTTGGCAATTAACAATTCAGTGTGTTCCAAGGTTACAGCTGGTGGAACTGCTTTCAAGTGATTTATCAGCCTTTTAGTGATACACCCAGAGTTTTTTGAGTATGAACCCTGCTGCAGCCCCACACTGTCTGGTGATCCATTCTCCTTATCACGGCAATGTTGTCTTGAGACTCAAGGAGAAAAAAATGGACTTGGAATGACATGCATATCAGAGACAGCAAAATGCTTTTGAACTCAGTAAAACACAAGCCTCATTTATCTATCTCCAGCTTTTCTTTGCATCTCTGAAGTCCCCTTTCCTTAAAAAACAACATGGATTTCTTATTTAAAGCTGGGTTCTGTTGCCCCTCATGTAGTTCACAAATACTGTATCAATTTCACAGACATGAAACTAAGCTCAAGACAATCAGACATGACTTGGTTTAAATTCAAAATACAAACCCAAATGTACTGATTTCCTTACTTTTGGCAAACGGAAAATTCCATTGAAAAACAATGAGGAAATTAAAACTTCTTGGTCTTCTCTATTGCATTATTGTCAAAGCCAATAATGACACAAAAATTCCAACTACCAAATATTTCCTGTAGTAAAGCTCTGCAGAAAATACTAATTGAGTATATTCCAGTAACTTAAATCTCATTATTCATGAACATTTGATAGCTCCCCAGTCCCTTCCAGGGAAAGACACACAAATTTATGGGCAATGCCTCACAACGGGACATCCACGGCTTCCCAGCAGACCTGCAGGCTGGGAGCTGGGATTCCTGGGGCAGTGCACTCCAGGCAAGCTCCTGCCCGTGTCAGCAGTTTCCCAGAGCCAGGGGCCACAGCTCCCCTGTCCCTCTTGAACCAGATGAAGTCAGCAAGAACAGAAAAGCTGGGAAGCACATTTAATTCAGAGTATTTTGGGACGGAGGATTTTGGCATTGCCAAGGCAATCCAAGTTGAAACAAAATAAATTATTAAAAAAAAAATCTTAATTTTTCAAGAAATTCCAGAGCTGAGACAAATCACCAGTTTGTGGATCTGGTAATACCAAGATGAAGTGACCAGGCATCAGCCAGTCCACACACAGATCAGCATGATGCCTTCTCCCTTAGAACAATCAAGCAACAGGAAATAATCCCAGCAACTAGTCATGGAAAAACAGACACTAGAGTGTTTCAGCCATCCTAAATTACCTGCCAGCTGATTTACCTGCCTAACCTACACAGGTCACTCTAATGTGCTCCTCTAAAAGTACATGAGAACAACATTCTTCTCCCTCACCTTTTCCAAATTAAATCCAAGGGAACAGAGGAAAGAAACTCATTTTACTTTTAGTTCAGCATTGCCTGACTGTACTTCTTACATGGGAGTGGAATATATTCATTCACAAAAAATGATCTACAGATCACAGCATGGTTCCAGTCTCAGTCTGCATTCCTGTCTCTAAGAGAAATTTTAACTGCAATGTCACTTCAGTTTGAGGCAGCAGACAAAATACATAGATTGTTAACAATGTTAGTAATTTTCTCTGTTTCACATTGCTTATATCAATAAAGATAAGTGTTTAGGACTCTGGGGAACAGAATTTGGACTGTTTGGTTGGAAATCTAGTTAAAAGGTTTTCCTCACCTTAGATCATGTTGGAGCTATAAACCTGGGCATGCTTGCCACAACTATAATTCAATGGAGCCTGGGAGAAGGGGGCAGGGAAAAAGAATATTTAATTGCTCCTCAATAAACTGCTCCATAGCATTATTGCAACAAATCAAAGCTGTTATCACAGAAGGAGGAAGCTTTTATTTTAAATAATAATAAATTTGAGCTTCCAGAACCAAGGACCTCAGAAACTGCAGCCTCAAATCTCAGTCAGGGTACCTCTGATCTCTTCCAAAGCCCTAAGGATATTTATTCTATACTGCTCAAGGATTCCTCAGATAGTTTGGCAGAGACAGCAAAGCAACTTGGTTTTGCCCTCCAAAGACGTATAATAAAGTGCTAATAAGAATTTCCCCAGTGTGACATCAAGATGCCAGTGTTTCTCTGAGAAAGCTTTTATCTTTGTAGGGCACCATTTTTTTCCTGTACAGACAAGCAGAATGGGATTTTCAAAAGAATTCACTTTAGCCTGACTCAGAAAAGAAAGTAAAATTTCTAGTGATTTCAGAGGGAAGAGATGAACAGCTACTTCTGAAGATGCTTCCTGTACCCTACGCAGTGTATGAAACCACCACTGATGGGGGAATGCATTAAATAGAGCAAAAATACAGCAACCTCCTCAGTCAGGAGACTTAAGCCACATTATCATTATCCAATGGACAGGGACAGAATATCACGAGCGGAGAGAAAAGCTGGCAGCTCTCATAATTGTATCTGATATCGCTGTTAAGTAAAATTTTAACAGAAAAATTACAGAAGTATAAGAAAATGCGACCTTGTTTTACGCCTTAGACATATTTCCTATGGAAAAACAAGATAATAGAACAGAGCACATCTGGGAAGTGCATGACATTCACTCTCAATCTAATCACATCAGCATGCATTGCAGTTTAGACAAATGTATTAAGCCTAAATGAAAGTGTTCATTAATAAAGACTGAACAGTTGTTTTTTGAGGCACAGCCATCATGCATTACATTGTGGAAATAGAAAATTTATGCTAAGCATTAAAGAGAGAATAAAGTTATGGAGATTGCTTCATTTCTCTTTTCTAAAACTGTCAACTGTTAATGATCTTTCAGAGGTAGAATTACTTCATATATCAAGCAGAAATCTGCCTTAGATTACTGCTTCAAAATGGGGCTTGTAGACAAAATTCTACCTTTGAGTATCATATGGTAGGCCAATGTAAATGTTTTACAGTGGAGAAACTGATTAAAAAAAATTACAAAGTGGACAGTTTCTATTTCTAATGAATATTAATCTATGAATTAATTGTTAAAGCATTTCAGATAAAAGTTCCTTCAGGAATATAGCAAAAGGTATCAGTGATCTTCACAACATGGCAAGATGTTAAAGATGAGAATGGCCAAGCCTAGGATTACATTTCCATGGCAGGATATATGGGTGACTATTTCAAACTTTGCTTAGTGAAATAAGAGAAAGCAAAAAATAGAACTCTCCTACTTCTGGGAGAATAGTTCATAACAAATCATTCATTCAATTAATTTCACTTTACCTATTCACAAATCACTGCAAAACACTTACAAGTTTCTCCAAGGTGCTACTTCAATTAATTCACTGTATAATTTCATTGAATAACTTTTCAGCTGCAGATTGTGACAAGTATTCATAACTTGAAAAGTGTTGATTAACTCTGACTGATCTGGGGATGACTGATATCAGAACAGGAGTCAGTCCTGCCCATAGCCCTCTGCATTTATCCCTCCTGTGTAACCTGGCACTTGCAAACTACCCACAGGTTGAGCTACATCTGCTATTTACTTGCAGTAGTTCAAATGCAGCTTTACAATGAGCATAAACACCTTTCTGTTTAAACTTGACTGCAGGAACTCAACTTTGCTTGCAGATAGATAACCACACATGGCTAGCTTATACCTAAATGACTATTTTTTTTTCTGAATGGAAGCAAGTTTGAAAGTAGCTCAGTCTAGCATGGCTTGATGAAATCAGCATAACTGGTTTCAGTAAATGACATCTCTTACTGGGAATAGCCAACAGCTCAGACAGATTCCAGAACTGAACAAGGTTTCTGTCTTGCTTCTACTGACAGCTACCAGAAACCAGACCATTAAAAACCATAAAGCCAATCAGCAGTTTGTGGAGAAATCTCATGATCATGCCTTGCCAGACAAAATAAGCATGATGCAAACATTTCAAAGTGAAAGCCTTCAGCTATTTAGTAATAAGAGCTGAGTCACACAACGGCTGTTTAACTGTTTGCACATATAGGTCTGGGTAACCAATACTAGTTGTGTCTTTAAGAAATGAAGCATTTGTTATACAGCGCCATCAGCCAGTGTGTTTTCCCATTTACTAAGCAGCAATCTCAAGTGATCTTTGAGAGTTGAAAAGCAGGGCATTCCACAAAAGAGGTTTCAGGAAAAAAAATCAAAATCAAATCTCCTGCCTGCAGAGCCAGAACTGCCTCCTGTATCCAGTGACACAGAGCCATGCTGTCACTGAGCTCCTCAATTTGCCACCTCCACTGCTGAGTTACCTGCTCTGTGAGCTTATATTAATGATCTGTTAGTCGTCTTCTCTTTGGCATGTGACACACCAACCACATCTTTCAACAACTGACCTTTTGTTCCTCAGTCATCTTTCTTCTTTCAGGACTAGATTTCAGTTTCACTGTCATTACCTCATGTTGTTCTGTGCTGCTTTTTCTGACATTCCATTTCCCTGCACATCTCTCACCTGAGCCTCAGTGCTCACCATCTTTAATTCTTACCAGTCCTCCCCTCACTCCTGCAGCTTTGCTGGTCTCCCACTCCACAGTTCTTGCTTCTTCATCCCTCTCACACACAACACCCAACCTGAAATGCACCTTCACCTGCTGGCTGAGCACCAGCCTCTCCTCCTCCTCCTCCTCTTCCTCTGGAGCTCAGCCTCTGTTAAGCAAATAAATTTTACACACACCTTCTTCTACTTATTGCACATCTCCACATCAAATATTTAGTAGATCTTCTGGTCACAGGGCACCATAAGGTCATTTACCTAGACCTTAATCTTTTTCCCTATGGAAACCTTTTGATTTCCCCACCTATCAAATAATTTTCCTATATACTTGTCCATAGATATTTTCCAGACAAGCTGCAATATCAAAAGGATCAAGGATCGAAGACATTGGGGCAAATAAATGAGTTACTAGCAAAAATTCCTGCCTTGCCCTGAGGCTGGTGAGCAGTTTGACCCTGAGAGTGTGAATGTGACAGGTCCACCAGGCCTGGAGGAGTCTGGCTCTTTGTGCACCAGTAGGGCTTGTTAGACATGTGGGTGGCCACTCAGAGGCACTTCTGATGAAACTAAAACAACAAAACCAGCAGGCTGCTGCTGTGCTGAGTGGCTGGGAGGGGAATTCCTCAGCTGGGCAGTGAAAGGGTGAGTTTGGCTCACACTCCCTGTGTTTGGAGCCTATGGAAGGTGAGGCAGGTGGGCTTGCAGAACATGGCTCCCTGCTGGACCATCCCTGCACACAGCTGTCCTCCTTCCTTTTCCCATGTACAGACAAAATGTCCTTGGAGATATTCTCCTGTGAGTTGACATGCAATAAAATGTCACAGTGATGCAAGAAGCACCACTTTTGTATACGTCACTACAAAGATACGAGCCAATGCTGGCGAATACAACCGATCCGAAGCAAGGGGCATCTGCACATTGTTTTCAAGACACTGACAGACTTCAAAAAATATCAGTCAAAATAAGATGCTTGAGCAAAACAGCTCAGTTACAGAACAGTGTTCCTCTAGATTCAAAAATGTGTCTCACTTGCAGTGCCATTCCACTGGAATTAGTGTGACTGGTTGCCAAGTGGAGTTATCGTCAGGGTTGGCAGTGGTGAGACATCACATAACATTCTGGCCCAGATAATGTGCTGTGCAAGTCCCCCAGGACTTGGAGTATCTTTGGAGTTGCACAGAAGCAATCATAGAAAATATTCAAATTACTTAATAAGCCTGATTTTAAGACTGAAAAAAAACAAAAAACAACCACCAAATGTTTTCAAAGAGTGGTTGCTTAATATTTTCTGATTATTAGATGCTCTACAAAGCCTCTGACTGAATACTCTGATACATTCAGCCAAGATTAAGAGAGGAAAAATTTCCAATTGCATAAATACATACTTTTTTTTCTTTTTTTTTCATTAATCCCCTGACTAACCTACAGAGGATGGTGACAGATTTTATTTTATACAGCTCCCATTAAAGACTATGGAGCTACAGCAATTAAATCAACATACCTTTCTAAGTCTTAGGCTAAGAAGTTAAAGCTGAAATTGGCAATATGTTTTAGCTCTTTTCTGCCTCTCTGGTTTGCTCAGTAGAAAATCTGAGATTATTTTTAAGGATCTTTTAGACTGTGGCTTATCCTGTGGACTGGTGACTTTCTTTAAGTCAGTTTGCAGATTCAATAGGGATGAACAAAATTAGGGATAAGTCTCAATGGAGTGCTAGGAATGATCTCAGACTTGGAGCATGTCACTGGCATATAGATATCTAGAACGATCACAGTTAAACTGACACCACTACTGAGAAAAAGCTTCTATATAATCACTTAGGCCAAATTAAAGAAAGTATTTCATCACATGGCTGGACTATTCACAACAAAAACCTGGTCAAAAGGCTGTAATATATAGGATATTCATCCCTTTCCTAGAGTTGAAATGAAGAATGTGATAAAGAATTTAAAACTACAGCATGAGAGACTATTCATTTTGTAACGGCAATATAAAATACATTGGCTTTGCCACAGAATATTTCATTAAAAGGTGTTTTATAATTGGTTTTACCGCAAATTAAAAAACTCAAATGTAATTGCTTTAATTCAATTAGCCCATCTTATATTTCATTGATGCAAAGTCTTGTTGAGCCATAATAAGATCAAAATATATTTTTCTCTGCATTCCCTTTACATTAGTGATTTTAAGTCCAGAACTTAGTATCCAACCTCTGATGAAATTTCCTCCTCCTTTCCTACCAACAGTTGTAACAGCTGAATATTCCCATCTCTTACTGTACCAGTCTGAAGTTACTATTCAGTTTTCAGAGGGAAAATAATACACAGAAACCTGCAATGTTTGTGTTATATTTAGTTTTTTCAATCTATAATGTGATATTAGAGCTCAAAAAAGAAGGCTACTGACTATTTAATGGACATTAAATAAGAAATTCAAGATGTGACTCACTTTACAAGAAGCTTGAGCTGCCCTCTTTGCAGTTTTTCTCTGAATATTGCATGTAATCATGTCAAAACATAGCATTTTAAAACTCTAAAATAAGATCCACTTATTTCCTAGTTTGTATGTACTTCCATTTCTAATTTAAAAGATAAAAGTATTCAATGAAATAGAAATATCTCATTGATATTCAAAAAAAAAATCTGGGAGAGACCCTGTAGATTGTGAAATTATTTTACTGAATAATCCCTCAGGATACTAATCTTATAAGGTTTATTTTGAAAACATTAAGACAGGTCTATACTTTATCTTACATTAAAACTGAGCAAAAAAAGTCCTTTCACTGCAGCTGTATTCTGCTTTATATCCTCTGCTTCGCTTTGGAATCAACAGTACCTCATAGGCATGGAAGATGATGCTCTGCCCCCAAAGGCATTATTACAGCTTTAGAGTAGGCCAGTTGTCTCCTGACAGGTCCTTATCTTTAGTGTAAAGTTTTTGACAATATCTCTGACTAAACATCTATTTGTTTACTTGTTTGCTTGGGTCTAAACCATCAGTTTCTCTGCAAATGCAAACTAAAGTTTGATCTTGAACCTGTTGTTTTATTCCTTTCAAGGAGAAAAATTTGCTTTTCTCCAGTATTTTTCTTTCCGAGAGGTCATTTAAAAACCACTTTAGAATGTTTCTTTATACTCCACAGCAGCAGCTAAGTTGCATCTCTGCTTTCAGCAGCACCACTAATTAGAGATATTCAGATTATTCCCCTCTTCAGTGCACAGTTTATAGGCCATTTTCTACCATCAGTCATACCCATACAGCCCATGTTTAGCTGCACTGATTTCTAAAGGACTTTCAATGACATAACTGGAAATACAATTTATCCATTGTGGTACCTGGCTTCACGACCTGTTTAGGTCTCTGGATATCAGTTAGCCAAAAGCCATAATTAAGATGTAAAATTGTTTATTCTGTTCTGTGCTAGAGAAAGGTAGATCATCAATGGATTTTTCTCTCTCCAGCAGTGGCATAAAAATAAAACTATCTTTAAATTAATGAAATTGTATTTTCTTATAAAGACTTTCTGCTCTGACTACACAGAACTGTAGATAAACAACTATCACAGAACAATTTTTCTGTTTTCCCCTGAGCATATAATATCCTGTCACTGAAAAATAACCCCTTGAAATGACAAGAACAAATGCGTATCGAAACCATGTTTTTTAATAATATAGTTCAGACTCCTGGCAAATGGGAGAGTCACATGAAGTGACACAGAAGCTCAGGAATCCCTCTGCTGAGTGACCATGTGTGTCCTGCAGTGCAGCTGCAGTGAGGTCAGAGCACCAGGTCTGAATCTCATTTAACAAGTACAAGCACCTAAGGGCTCAGTATGGGAATAAAAGTCAGCTGTGTCATCTCAAAGACCATTTGCCTAGGATTTCAGACAGACTCACTGCTTTTATCAGATGCCTACAAATTTGAAACAAATATGTTGGGTGGAACAAGCAATGGGACACAAAGACACCTTGATTTCATCAGTAAGTCAAACTACGAGGATTTCCCTGTTCAAACAGCTCCTTATCTTCAGGGAAAGGTTGGAAGAAAAATCATAATGAAGTGTGTCTTTCAAGCTTAAATTGAACATAGCTAGAAAGAGGAAGGTACTGTCTGTGTACATGTAGGATACAGGATTTCAAATCCAACTGCAAATAAACTCGTGGTGATGCTTCTCTCGTCATACTTAACTGCACTACTCAATCACTTCCCCTTAACAAAGAGTTCTTCTGTCCAAAAATGCAGCAAAGATAACCACAGAAACTGTCTCAAACATCCTCAAGCAGCTGTACTGTTACAAGTGCAAATGTCTGAAACAATTTGTAACTTACATGTTCCATAAAGCTCTCTCATTGCTTTTCCTATTTCTTTTCCTGCTGTGTGCTTCAGGCCAGCCTTTCATTTAATAAGCTGCTACCAACCATGAAAACAAACTTGGGGAGTCTTAAAAGAATTGCATGGAGGTAACAGCTAGCTTCACAACTTAATATAGATATTTTAGAAAGACAAATGTGATACAGACAGGAGTCAAGTTGCACATGTATTTTCATCAGTACAATTTGCCTGCTCACGTCATTACAGGAGGAACAGAATTAGATCTTGATTAATTGGCTGGTGTTCCTTGGAAGTCACTGGATGGGTCACCTTAATCTGAAAATAGAATCGCTCTTTCTAATGAATTTAGGATAATGGCCTAAATTGTCTTTAAATGATGACAGAGATCTGAGTTAATCCAAATCCTGATTAGCATAATGACTTTTGCATTCTACTTTACCATATTTAAGGAAAAATCTGTTTATGGCTTCTTCAACCTCAAAAGGGAAAGCACTGGGGATTACCTGAGATGAAATGTGTCCTGCTAAAATCCAGCACATTATTTTACAATCATTGCTCTGAGAAATTCCAACTGTTTTCCAACACTTGAGATAAAAATTTTTGAGATAAAATAAATTTTCACGAAGCTAGATCCTTCAGGCCTAGGAGTGAATTTGGACCAGTGGGAGTTTTGTCTTTATAAGGATCTTGCAGTGAGATGCTTAATTAATTTCTAATGAGTTGCACCGTGCTTTTGCTGAGTATGTGTTAATGTGTTATTTTTTTTCCCTGTAATTGTGAATTTTCTCGGTTCAGAGTACAACTGTCATGTCTCTTTGATGTATAATAGATATAAAAAGCCATACAGGCAAGCCTGGAGCTCTCTGGTTTAACTGTATTTAGGTATGCAACCAAATTGGTTCTCCTAATGTTCACTGTGACTCTAGCACTATATATGTAATCTGGAGCCTATAAAGTAAAACATGAAATTTCTTACAGATTCTCCAAACTACATTCTAAACTTCATCAAAGCATTGCCTTAAGGAACTAATCAGTTTCAGAGTTATAATCAAGTGAGTCATAATGAATGTGTTCACAATGGAAGTCACATCAGAATTAAAACCCATTTTGCTCTCAAAAAGATACAAACCCCACCCCACTCCCCCTCAAAAAATCCAATCAGACAAAATCCACTGGGCCCTAGGCCTTTGTCCCATTACAAACCACAACTCAAATAATTTTTTGGCAATTTCTCTTTACCTCATCCTTCTTATCTTCTACTTTGCTCTGACAGGGTAGTGACTTTCTTATGAGTTTTTGTGCTATGAATTATTTTCTCTTCTGATTGTTTAAAAGCCTGTTGACTGTAATTTGATGCTACACTCTATAGGGGACAGCACAGGCTTGTCTTTTCCCTCCCTTGCAAATATTTGCTTTCTCTAGAGCAAAGTAAAAGAAACATCATTTCCTTCCAATCAAATATTTTTGCCACAAGAAATCAGCTTCCAATCTCTGTTCTGTAATTCACCATTATGTATACAAAGTCTACTTTGTATACATAATGAGACTGATATTGATGTCCACCCAAAATTTTACACAATGTGCTTGAGCAACAGAACTTGGCCAATTATGATTACCTGGAAGGCCAGAAAATTCTGAATCTGCCTGGGAGTGCTATAGTAAAATATTTGCCAAAAGCAACGCTGCCATTGAGACTTGTGTCCTAAAACTCAGCAATGGGTCTGTGAGCTGTAGCAGTTCTGTAGTTTTGGCACTTACTACTACTATAAATTGTGAGAGGAGGAAAGTGGTTCCAGCCTTTGGATGGTAAATTACACTAACATGGAAGACTAAAAATAACCCCAGCCATTCCTGTTGGTTGTAAGTCATTTTATCCCTGATATGCTAGAAAAACATGATTATTTTCACATTTCACTCATATAACAGATGAGATGTGAAATGAGTGTCATGGTTGATAAACACCACAGTGGCTGCTAAGTCTCACGCTATGTAAACAAAAACTTCTCTGTTCACTGTACACAAAATTAACAATAAAAATTACTGTGAAATCTGGGTATAAAACCAAGCACAACTTCAGAGAGAAAAGGGTCATTGCAGATGAAATGAGTTGGTGACAGCAGCTCTCCCAGCCAGCTGCAGCTGTAGGAAGTTACCCATTGACTTTGATGGGAAATCCAGCCCGTGCATAAAATATTGCTTCAAATACTCTAATTCCTTCCCAGTTCTAGAATTTAGCGGAACAAATGAGGAAGCAAGAAAGCACAGAGCTCAGTTTTGTGTGGTGCACCTACACGTAGGACACCTGACAGTGACTTCAGCATGGCTCAAGAGGCCTCTGACACAGAAAGGCTTTTCACTCAGAGCTGAGAGAACAGCTCTCACTAAATGCCATCTACTGCTCTATACTCCTAGCTTTCCAAAATTAAAAGTCTCTCAGAAATGCATTAGTTCTGCACCCCCGCATGACTGTAATACAGATTGACTAACACACCTGGAAGAACGAGAAAAAAATTAAAAGAACAGAGCAATTGCAAGCACAGGAAAGTGCTTAGTTAACTGCAAGTTCCCCTCCCACACATCCCTGTTATAATATAGAACATCTGCTGGGAACAAGAACTAACCTGTTACTAACCAAATTCCAGTACTGATGTGTGCATGATTATACACTCCCTCAATCATGGCATTATCCCCTTAAATGGGGCTGAAATAATAACTCAAAATGCTCAGGTATGCTCTGCAACAGGTGGATATTGTTTCAGCTTTCACTGAAAGCAATGTAGCCCTGCATTATAGGTTTATTTGGGCTTAATTCTTCCTTAACTCTTGCTACTGAACAGGTAAGATAAGTAGGGCACTTCTCAGATTACAACAAAATCAGCTGATCCTGTGTGACTCCAGGTATGTTCTGGGTTCTGCCACACAACTTTTTAAAAGACTTGAGTTTGTGGAAGTTTGCAGGAGTCAAAGCAAGTCCTCTGCATTTCTGTAGCTGCTCATTACTGCACTGCCCCATCGTAGCAGGCTGCTGCAGGAGCAAGGGCTGAGCAGCTGACTGCTGAATGCAGCACTCTACAGAGTGCTCTGTGGGGGCCATTCTGAGATTCAAAATTAAATGCTTTCCTTTTTCATTGAACAAACGCTGTGGGCCAGCATGTGATGACATTCATTTCCATAGCCTCACACTACTAAACTTTCTCCTTACATGGAAGAAGTTCCAACAGGTTCCTTACCCTTATTCGACTTAGATTTCCACATTCCAAAACTGAACCACTCAGAGTATGGAAACACCTTACTCCTAAACAAACAGCCCCCACAGCCTTTGTTTTTCCACTGCAAATCAGACACCTCATGTGCTTTCGACTGTGGATATGGATTAGTGCAATGATTTAGGAACTACAGAATCAAATAGGAAAAGAGACACTTTCTAGAAGACACAGAAAGAATTAAAAACAGATATTGGAAAGATGGGGGGGAAAGTCCAATTTTCCACTCAAAAAAATCCAGCCCTTCAAACTTCCAGTAATTTCCAAATTCTGCCCAAAATGATTGTACTGGAAAGAGTTCTGCTGAAGGAGAGATCTCATATCTTTGCCACTCTCAGGCACAGAATTCTCATCATTCATGAATGCCAGCACAGAACAAGTGCAGCACAGGGCACAGATACCATTTGGTGTGTATATTACATAGGTTTAGGTATGGACAGTTCATAGATGTAAAGGCTTAAGTGCAAAACTTTTAAAGAGCGAAGTGTGGAAGCAGGGGTTTTTAAAATAATTTTCATTAAAATACACTGCAACCAGAGAAGTTCCCATTTAACAGAATAGAAAGGGATACTGGGTGAAGTAATGAATGGGTGCCATTGTTGGTTTGCAAGATGGAGATCAAGAGGTTGTCATCAGGTTTTTTTTTTGTCTGCTTGGTACAACAGTTTCTTACACTATAAATGTGAAGGAAGAAGTGCCTTTTTATAATCCTTGGATTAGCTTCAGGTTTTCTGTGATGAGAAAAAATTGTTTTCTTAGATGTGCTGCCTGAATTTGCTGGCTTGTGCCATATTAAAACTTAGTTTTAAAGTGTGAAAAGTTTTCTGAAAAAAAAATGTGCTTTCTAGGCAGCTTAAAGTGGATCAGTTTCCTCTGCAGCATTTATAGAATAAACATGAAACTCTTCAAAGTTTCCCAGAAAAGTTCTTTGAAATACCTTCCTTTTCAAGTATGTTCTTCTTTCTCTCTAATTCTATCTTTTTAAACAAGCACAATCTAATTGCAAGCAGGAATCTGTTGTATGCTGAACCTGCTGAACCTGAATTGCACAACTGTACATAATTATGATAGGTGAATACATTATGTAAGTAGAGATATTTATTTCAATACAGCCATTTTCAGCATTCTAATAAAAGAACTTTTGAAGCTATGAAAAACTGGTGTCTGATAGAATCTCTCCTCAGTAGCAGCAGTGTTTGGTTAGGCTCGTTAACGCTGTTCATGGTAAACATATAATTTCCTTTTAGTCTTCAATTTTTTGTGGTTAGTCAGTACCCATGAAGGGAGTCAGACTGTGAGTTCTGGAAAGATGACTTCCCTCCTTCTGGTAAGTGAAGTGCAGACACTGGCCGTGCTGTATATTTTGACTTAAAACAGCCCCCAAGGACCCTGACATCTGTAAGACAAGCCAGGCCTTACAGACTTCTAAAATTTAACTTCCCCTCTGAGGGAGTCACTGGCTGCAAGAATAAAATTTTTTGTCTTTCCCTTCCTTACCACAACCACTTCTGTACTCAGCAGATGACAAGCAGCAAAAAAACCTAGCTGTGGGATTTCCAAAAGGAGATAAGTGCTCTACAAGCACATATCCAATGCAACATGTTATCTCTTGGCAGTCTTTGACACTTCCTTTTTGGAATTTCAACACTTTGGCATCTAGTGGTATCACTATAAAACACAAGCAACAAATGGCATAGATGGCACAACACCTTTAAATGCCTATTTTCTCCCAAGAAGCAGAACCAACTATTTGTGCCAAAAGTGTGCAGCAGTTTAGAAAAAGACAATTGTTCAAACAAACGAATGCTTTGGGTATTAAGTGGATCCTTTTGAATTGTAGAGTTAAAATGTATATTGTTGTCCTGAGTTACATGAGAGTTCTGTATGGCTGAGAGTGAAAAATTGTGTGAACTCAATTAGTTTTTTTCAGTGCAGACCAAGTCATTTATAAGAGGCTGAAACATTCACACTTTCATTGACGTCAGCAGGCCTGGAGTATGCAGCCCTTGAAAAAAATCAGGACACTGCTCTGCTGTCTGCATAAATGTTTGTCACAACATTTGGGCCCTATTAAACCCACACAGACTACTTAGAGATAAGAGGCTCTGTATCTTATTAAGCAGTCGTTCCAGCCATGCACTTTTACATTACATTCCTGTCATCTCTTCAGGCCTCTGAAACTGAGCTGCACAGCAGAAAAAAAAAATATACAGTACCACTATTGGCCAACAGAATACAACAGCCTTTGTTTCCCTGCAAATTGCTTCTAGGACTGAACAACTTGTTTCCCTAAGTACAATTTACCAGTGTAAATCTACATAGGCTTCAGGAGAGCAGGGCACTCCTCCACAGGCATGGCCAGTCATGAAAGCCTTGTTCCACCTTTGTTTATCAGAGTTCAATTCATCATCCTTCCAGACACTCCTGCTTTCCCAGGTTTTCCCAGGAAAGGGTGGGATGGTTGATGGGTTGCGAGACAGATGATAAGACATACCTGATCTGGGAGTTTGAATAGTTTGTTTAAAGAAGCTCTGTTCAGTTTTGCAGACATCCTGTCATCTGACTGCTGCTGGCACATCGCGTGTGAAACAGCTGGAATTTTCAAACCTGCTCTTTATCTAAAATAAATAGGTAAATGTGTCCAAAATATATTTCATATGCACCCTGAATATATTTAGATAAAATACCTTGATCCAAACAATTTTTGATGGGAAAAACAGCTGGTAAGCACTATATTCTCTTTTCCTGGCAGCCTTGGCTTACTCTACAGCACTAGTAAAAGTAAAAGCAAGAGTCAACTGCTACCTTTTACACAACCATATATTTTCATAGTATCACAAGAATGTTTGAGATAATTGTGGGGTGTATTAAATTGCTTGATTAATGTTACATTCAAAGTAGAACAGTACACTTGGCTTCATATGACAGTGAGAAAAGTCCTGATATGTCTGCAATCAAGTGCATAACTTTCTAAGTCAGATGTAACTATTCTGGTTAAAAAAAAAACACATTAAAAAAA